>JAMWET010000978.1:0-18513 GCA_024036415.1 Prochilodus magdalenae
TCCAGAGGCTCATGCTCTGCTGCCAGTAGTGTGAAGCAAGGGCCGAAGGAGAAGAAGGACAGAGTGAGAGTGCCAGTTGAGGAGAGGCACCCATGTAAGTTCTGGAGGAGGACCTGGAGAAGACTGTGTGCAGTGTTTAGGAAGGAACCGGTGAAGTCCATGTGAGAGAGACGTCCAGCTATAAATGTCCATCCAGTGACGAACTGATGTTTTGAATGTGCATTCTGGAGGGGCCCTCATTCGTGATTTCTAACCTTAAGCCCCAGAATCACTACGTCCTGTATAAACCTCTCTGGCACTGACTACTTTCAAAAATGTCCTTTAAGTTTTAGTTTAAAAAATCACTAAACAATGTTTCACATCACAGTCAGTTTAGTCATACAGAATCTGCCCACTGATGTTCTCCTAAAGTACTTTGTAGAGGCGTTAGATGCTTCCAGACGTCCGGTACAGATATTTCATCATACCTCATCATTATTACAAGGTGTAGATAGAGAGGCACTGTTAATTTTGACTGTACATCCTGAGATTGTGGCCCCTGGTTCCATTCATTCACCACTGTAGAGAACACTGGCACTGCTGTTTTCTCCATAATGAACCATCTCATGCCGAATCTAGGATTATGGTTCGTCTACATGGCATCTGTATTACATCTCATCAATAAGGTGATGGCAGATTTTGTGACGCCTCCCCATCCCACCCTCCTCCCCCGTTATAACATGTTTTAAATGGACAGTGGGCTTTCTATAGGATTGAGATTGCTTGATTTAATGGTTTAATGATGCTCTAAACAAATTACAAACAATCGTGTACAGACATTGTACCCAACCCCAAATCTACAAGTTCAGAAACTACAATAAATAATAATAGTTTTTGGCAGGTTGGCCGGTAGGTGCCGCTTGATACGCGTCAGTCATAGGAAGAATCTGGGAATCTGGGTGAAGGTCGAAAGTCAGAAGGAAAAGGCAAAAGCCCAGCAGACAGACCCCACATGGTGTCCCTGGTAATAAGCATGGTGGTATTTATATCAGTTAAAATCATATATATTTGTTTTATATTTATGTTTTTGGTTTATCAGCTTTTTTGGCGGAAGGTCGTTTTTTCCATTAAACTGATTTTCCGGGGAGAGAACTGATGCTGAAGAAACCTCTATGCATATAGGCAACAGACAGTGATGTCCCATCCGTAAACCCCGCCCCCTCTCCGTCTAGAAACGGGACTGGTTCCACTTGTGCGCATCTCACTCACCTGGACACAGAACGGGAGAGCGATGCCCCACCCCCCCCCACCCCCCCACTACAGTCCGAATGCTCCGTTATGACGTCACGGAACGCTGCCAATAAGTCTATAAATATACCCTCAGTCTTGTCCACAGTTGTACCGCAGCTGAAGGAATGCACGTGTGATACAAGACCGCTACGTTTCACATGAGACCCAAACAAACACGCTAGCAACAATGGAGTACGACTTAAGTCACAGCCATGAACCACCTGATGAGAGAGATGCAGCTTCTCAGGCAGCCACAGGGCTGAAATCGAGACAGGCCTGGTACTGAGGTGAAGGTGGAGCATCATGGAATCACCTGAGAGAGAAGAAGATGATCGACGCAGCGCATGACCCGGCGCCCTGCGTTATGTTCAGGGCATCCTGGATCTTCTGGAGAATGAGAAGGAGGAGAGGGAGCAGGACAGAGAGGAAATGGAACCGACTCGAGAAAAAGCAGGCAGGAGGAGCACGAGATTATGGAAGCCAGATAAAGAACGCTGAATTGAAACATCTCGTCCACCTCATTGTGAACCAGACTGAAGGAGGACCGATAAGAGATACGAGAACCACTATTGGTTCTCTACGTACCAAAGTGGAGGAACTGCAGGTCGACCTGAATTAGAAGAAACCAGTCATGGCGAGCTCTGACAGAAAGGAGAGAAAGGGATAGGATACAGGAAAAGAATGAGAGAGTTGGAGACAACACACTGGCTGCACCATGATTTTTCTCCAACTGAATGAAGACCTGAAGGGAGAAGGAGGAGGAAATGAGGCACGTTCCGAGATGAGGAGAACCTGACAGAGCTGGGACAGGGTGAGGGCTAAACAGTCGTCGACATGAGCTGGCAGAGCACATCCAGAAGCTGGAGTGAGGAAAATCGTCATGCTGCAAAGAAACAGTGGTTCTGGTGATGAAGGAGGAGGAGCTGTGCCGTGAAAGAAACCACCTGGCAGGAGTATACAAGGAAGGGCCGAGTCCCCTGATCCAGAGCTCAATGCTCAGCTGAAGAGCATGAAGCAGGAGCCGAAGGAGAAGAATGGACAGAGAGAGGGCCAGTGTGAGAGAGGCACCCAGGGAAGTTCTGGAGAGGACCTGGAGAAGACTGTGTGCAGTTGTTTTAGCAGGCACCGGTGAAGTCCAGGTGAAAGAGGCACGTCCAGCTAGTAAATGTCCAGCCAGTCGTGAAGATAACTGATTGTTTGAACTGCTTCCTTTCAGTCATATAAAGCTGGAATACACAGAACTGAGATACTGAATGATGATTATTACTAGGGGTTTATGATCATGTCATCACAGCTTATATATGATAGATGAGATTAGTTACAGTTTACTGCTCACCATAATAATAATAATAATAATAGTAGTATCTGTTCTAAATATTTCTATAATAAATTTAAATAATAATCATTAAAATGATTATAAATACAAACATGTTGAAATGTGATAGGTTATGACATAACCATGTATGTAGCTGTAATATTACAGAACACTGCATTCAGAAAAAAGTACCAAAGAAGAACCACGTCCAGGGTTTGGTGGAGGCCCAAAGATGGACAGCAGTCAGTGGTCAGTGTTTTACACTTGTGATACCAGTATGTAACTTTAAGGTGCTGTACTTACTATAGAACACCCTAATATGGAGTATAGGACCTGCATATCACAGTACTTGTATATCTGATATGCTGCAGTCAATAACTCTCAGACAGATATGTTAAGACAGACTCTCCACACTCATTGAAGCCAGTCAGCTAGTCCTGCCTAAGGTAAACTACAACTCATGGTCAAGAGGACTAGTACGTTACGAGTGGCTGCACCTAGAATGGAAACAACCCAATAGGAATGAAACGTTGGTGGGTAGGTCTGACATCGGGAGACACGTGAATTGGTTTCTGCTTTCACACTCGACATGTGACATTAGAGAGGACAGGTCTTATCACTCTACCTGACTGACCCAAAATCGTCCATGCACTGGAGACATCAGTCTAGGATGTAGTGATGTCCTCCGTAAGTCATCCTGTTAGTGCCAGCACCATCGGTAGACGGCTGGACAACGCAGGACTACATGCTCACAGACTGTTACAATGACTGTCCCTAACACCACATCAACATCACCAAAGACTGGAGTGGTGTGGTGCCAGACTGTAACGGAAGGGCATCTTCAGGAATGAGTCCAGCTTTAGTCTTGGTGGAGACGACCAACAAATCTGTGTGTGGAGGAACTGCGGTCAGCACCGCTTTGTTGTCACATGTCCTTATCATCCAGAAGGCCTGGTGTCACTCCACCTCCACCCCTACCGCACCATCTGCAGGAACTGTGGGAGGATATTCAAGCTGCATGGGATGGATTATCACAGGACACCATTAGAAACCTCTCCATACTGAGATGTTTGGTATGCTGGGTTAGAAAACACCGCGGCCCGACACCATACTAACAGACACCACATCTGTATGTGTAGCTCAATACACATTGATCATACAAGTCTAACTGTATCATTTATGGTTATACTGGTTACCTTTATCTCCCTTCCCAGCAGCACTGTGTAATCCCTCACCTCCTTCTGGGTGCAGCTGTTCTGATGATGAGTGAACATGGAGAAGCAGCGTTCAGCTACTGTCCTCCTGTTAAATGGAAAAGTTTCTATTAAGTACACTAAAGTACCACTGAGGTCAAATGTATCTGTAACCGTGTGGATTTTGATCATTATTGTTAGATACTCCATGTGTGTGAGACAGACGAATATATTGGACATTTATGGAAATACGGAACAAATCACGTCCCATATTGATTTAATACAGGACACAACATTTATTTCCCAAATAAAGAACCATTCTGTATTTTACAGGACGGGTGGCAACCCTACCTACCCTACCTACAACACAGATACAGCCACATCCTTATAATACACACAACCACTAGTGAACCTACATGCTTCTTCTGGGTTTTTATATGGAAATTTAATTATGATAAAACATAAATCTGCAGGAAGAGAGTTGGGGAGGGAAGCATTTAGCCTCCCAACACCCTGAACATACTCCTCCATCATGAATACCGCACCTGCTACAATATCACAAACCCCAAACACTAAAATCAGTTTCCTTCACTCACACAGATGCCAGATTAATGAAAGCAGGACACATTTGTCAGTCCTTCACTCGTTAAATGTTAAAGTTTAAACATAACACCAGTTTCTAAATGTTAAACAGCCAGTAGAGATTAGCTGCAGTCGCGGCTAGCATTAGCTCAGCTAGCTCTGTTTACCACAGGACAGGTTGGAGTCTGACTTACAGAAGCTCTACTGAAACAGGTTTAGGAGATAAATGCTGAACTGTGAGAGTAAGAAGTCGAGTGTCTGACGCTGGAGGGACAGAAAGCAGGAGTTAAAAACCGATTCTGTGGTGTTTGGAGCTGTAGGCTAACCTTAGCAGGCTCCTCTCTCCTAGCTAACTTAGCTAGCTTAGCTAAAGAGGTCCAGAACAGCCCTGGTACAGGTTTGGTTAGACATAACTGGGTGCTTCTGCCATCACAAAGTATTCACATTAAGCAGCCCATAAAACAATAAGTAGTAGAGTTTGAATGATCGGTGTTGGAGTGACAGAAAGTCCAAGTAAAAGAGTTCCTCTGTGTTTAAGTCGTAGTCCTGCTAGGCTAGTGCTAAACTACGCGAGCATACAGTGTTTCCTAGCGATGTACAGGGAACTGATGTTTAAAGACCTCCGTTTTAGAGCAGAACTGGGCATTGTATGGCCCGCGGGCCCCATTCCGGCCCTCTAACTATCTCTGACCCGGCCCTGTGCGTTGACATCGTTGGAACATTTTACAGTCAAAAGTAAAGGTGTAAACTACGACACCTATTTACAGTGTGATATGTGACACGAAATCAGGGGGGACTTTGACGACGAAATCAAACTACACTGCTTTTATTTTGAAAGCAGCTGTTTTGTTTTTGTTTTTTTTAAATTTTGTCCGTCTTCCGCTCATGTGGCGCTTATGCACCTGTAAAACAACAACTCAAAACGTCTCAACAAATGAGTTTGGATAGCTTAGGACTTAGCTCGTAGCCAAGGTTAGGCTGTCTTTGCAGATTAAAATGTTTTCGGCTTGGTGACAGCTTTCATGAGAAACGTTGAGTATGTGCCCTTCTTTCAACCTAATTGAGGGCGAACATTCTCACTCACATGTCAACACTGAAAAGAAGTCACACCATCACTGATCACCTCCACAGGTATTCATCCATGTTTCGGAGGCACTACATGAGTTTTCCAGAAGATTTGAAGACTTCAGAGCAGCTGAGAGTGAAATGCAGATGTTTTTTCTTCTCCTTTTACATGCTGTGTGGGATAGGCACCCAGTGATGTCCCAGCTTGAACTCATTGATCTGCAGTCTGAAAAATCTACTGGCAGAGCATTTTAAGTTAGTACCACTGCTGGACCTGCTTTTTCCTTCTTCTCTCAAAGAGGAAAACTTTAATACACATAAGTAGGGCATGCTCAGAGGAATGTTAGTTCTCTTTGGACCTACCTACCTATGTGAACAAACATTCTCAGTGATGAAGTTCAACAAATCCAGATACAGGTCCTCTCTCAGGTTATAATCACATGTGTGCTGTCCTTCGCATATCCACCTCAGATATACAACTTGACTTCAGTGCACTTGTTCAAGCCCGAAACAGGCTTGATTTCTCTTATTGAACATTTTTGTATAAAGTTAATGTGATGCTGGTCTTTGGAAAAACAACATTTTTTGTGTAAAGTTGTGATGGGGTAGTTTTTTTGCGCTGCTCATTTTCAAAAAAAATTTGTTAAATTGTGCTATAATTCTGTGCTCCACATTTTCATGATATTTTATTGTTTCATTTACTGTTTTTTATTAAGTTAAAGGGATGCTGGTCTATGAAAGACTTGCTATTTTATGTCAGTATGTGATGCTAGTTTTCCTAACTGCACAATCACAAGTTCATTAAAGTTTATCACAAGTTCATCATCTCATTATTAAATAATGATGTAATAAAGTCCTTTACATTTTCATTAAATCACTGTAATGTTTTATTTACTGTTTTTTTATGAAGGGATAGTATATATATACACTGTATAGGTATTGTGTAGAACTGAGTTAAGTATATTAGTCTGGCCCTCTAAAACCATTCCAATTTCTCATGTGGCCCCATTATTAATTGCCCACCCCTGGTTTAGAGGATAAAAGACTCATAAATTCATAATAAGATCCATTTTTCTGGATTTATTTTCCTTTGTGGAACATGAACTGATCAGTCTTTTGTCTGTTCGATTTGGAGAATTTATTAATATGGACTGATCATGAAGCACAGTTTCCTATTTAACCTGAGAGGAATGGGATAACATTCCTCAGAATTCCAATAGTAATATTAATTGAAATAATTATAAATAACAATATTAATAGTCATAACCTCCTCTCAGAATGTAATGGGTTACATTACTCATTCCTGGGAGAAAGTAAACTTATTACTTCTGCCTTACTCTTGGCCTAATTATCTCACTACACTGGAAGACAATTTGCTTGTCTAAGGATTATTTCTTAAAATAATAAACCAAGTTTATTAAACTTAATACATTTACTGAGGTACAAAATAATAAATAAAATATTAGAATATTCTTACAGTAACCTAGAAATAAGAATAACTGGACAAGTTGACAAAAGACAACATCTACCACCTAGGAGTCCAGAGCATCAGCTAATTGAACAATGTGCATCTGGAGGGCCCTATTCATGATTTCTACCTAAGGCCCAGAATCACTACTCCTGTATGTACCTCTCTGCAACTGAGTTACTACTTGCCACAGAACAGGTTTATATTTCAAAACTACCATTAAACCACGTTTCACATCACATCACTGTAGTCATAATCAGTTTGCATACTAATTTCATACATGATAATCTCCAAAGTAACTTTTAGGTGTCAGATTTTTTAGAAATCTGGTTCCCATCAGCCCTGCTGTGTGTAAAAAACAACTCTGACTCTAGAGCAATGTGCTGAACATCAAACTCCCTGAGCAGTTTGGTTTACATCAGTTTAAATATGTTTTAATTCTTTTTTTCCCTCTACAACCATTTACCATACTGCTTAGGTTTTTGGTAGAGCAGACTTCGTATCACTATGTTTTAAGGAAGCGCATATTGAACTTAACCTGATCATTCCATCTTTGGCGATCAGCAGAGTTAGGCAAAAAAGAAATTGACAGGAGGTCACTGAAACCTTTAATACTATTCTCATTAATGATTACAGTTCTCAAACAAAATATAAAATCTGTAGTAGAGGCGGTGACATTTTGTTTATATTAGCAGTGAGCTGGCATATAAACATTATGGTCTAGAACGACTTCACATATATTTAAATGATTATACGAGATGCAATCACTCTGAGAGACCATGTCCAAGTTTTCTAGCCTTATTCCTCGTGATAATACCAAATGTAAGGTATGGTTACAGCGGTGAGTAGGCCCTATCACGGTTTGAGTGTAGCCCATGGTATCAATCAGAACCTCTTCAGCTCGGCCCAGCAGGGCTGGAAGAGGGAGGAGGACAGACGAGGTCATGATTCTCTTATTAAAGATTAGATTTAGATTTATTTATTTGCACTATTACACGTTACTGTATATACTGTACATCTAGACTCCTGGACACTCTACTTAAATACCAATATATGCACATTTATTATGTTAATTCAGTCGTTATGCTGATAACAGCACCCCTTGCAGATTCATCACTATTTATTTATTACTATTGCACAGCCTTTTCTTCAGGTCTTTAGTTATATCTGTATTTCTTGTATACATTTTTTACCTCCTTGCGAAGTGAGATATATTTATATTTTTCCATAGTGAACTGTACTGTGTAAAGTTTATAGTTAATAATACTGCTGAGCCGGTACCCACCCATTTAGGTTTTCATACTGCACAACCCTGTTTTTTGTTTTTGTGAAACTGCTACTGGCTGCTAAATTTTCGTTTGGGATCAATAAAGTATTTATTTATCTATCTAGATTGTAGCTACACCTCCACCTCTACCACTGATACATGGGGTGGGATAATAACTGAACCCTGGTGGGGTAGATTTAGAGCTAAATATTCACATTTAGAGCTAAATTATCACCCTGTTTGACCCAAGTCTCAGTGAGACATAATACATTACGTTGTTTATCGGTAATGATTTCATTTACAATGGCTGCTTTGAGTGCCAGAGATTGTATACTAGCCTAAGTAGACCAAACTTAATACAAGAGCTGCTAGCACTGCCACTACAAGAGGTTAGGCTTAAAACTTTGGCAAGATATTTTTGGGACAGACTACACTACAAAATCAGATGTGTTTATGACATGTGATGGGTAACCCCCAAGAACACTGTCCTTCGATGCTGTAGGACCTGGCAGTTGGAAGGATGTTGGGAATGCTTGCCTTTGCAATAGAACTATGAGTATCTGTAATTCTGTTCACCACATACAGTGGGGTGCGAAAGTTTGGGCAGGCGTTGTTAATTTTCCTGCTTTACCTTTATAAAGCATGTTTAATGTTTGGAATTGAAAAAAAATTGCGTTACAATATATCATATAGGGGGGACAACACGAGTGATAGTTGAGGGAAGTGAAATGAAGTTTATATGATACAGAAAGTGTGGCAATAATTGGTTAAACAAAGTTAGGGGCCCAGGTGCAATAAATTTGGGCAACTGTTTGTCATTTTATTGATTTCAAAACCTTTAGAACTAATTATTGGGAACTCAAATTGGGTTTGGGTAAGGTTAAGTGACCCTTGACCTCCATACACACGGTGAGCTCCTATTATGAGAAAGGGTATTTAAGGGGGGGCACATTGTAGAGTTTATCTCCTCTTTTGCATCTTCTCTGAAGAGTCGCAGCATGGGAGCCTCAAACAACAACTTTCACATGAACAAAGATTGTTCACCGGTCATGTTTTAGGGGCAGGATACAGAAAGCTATCTCAGAGATTTTCAGCGTTCCAGTACTCCACTGTGAGAAGACATTGTGAGAAAAGGTGGAAGTACCACAGGCACAGTTTGCAAGTCAAAGGCTCAAAAGTGGCAGACCAAGAATAATCTCGAATAAACAGAAGCAGAAGGATGGTTGAGAACATTCAGAGTCAACCACACAAGACCAGCACCGAAAGACGCTACAACCTGAATTCTTGGCTGCTGATGGAGTCACCTGTGGCATCGTTCAAACTTATTCGGACCGCACTTTACAACGAGGAGATGGCTGTATGGTAGAGTGATGCAGAGCAAGCCTTTTTCTCCCGCCCACCTCAACAACAGAGCCCCGCTTGAGGTTGCTAAAGCACAATTTGGAGATGTATTTGGTGTAAAGAAGATGGTCTAAAATACCTTCAGCCACAATCCCAGACGCTCATTAGAAGCTGTAGGAAGCATTTTAGATGCTGTTATTTTCTGTGAAAGGAGGATCTCACCTAAATGATTGAGTTAAGGTTTTTTTTTTGTTGCCCCCAAATTTATGCATCCTGCCCTAATTTTGTTTACACACAATTATTGCACCCTTTTCTGTAAATCATAAAACTTCCTTTCACTTCTCAAATATCCACTGTGTTTGTCCCCTATATGGATATATTTAATGGAATTTTTTATCCAAACAATCAATGCTTTTATAAAGGTATAATCAGGAAAAATTAACAGGCTTTGCCCATACTTTCACGACCCCACTTTAAGTAGTATGTGGCCCTGTTTACAGCACTGGCAGTAGAATTTAATGGCTGAAATCTGTAAAGCTAGGGGCTGTTTATCACTTACTTACATGTGCCTCCATTCTGTAGTCAGTGGAACGTCCCCTCTCGATGGTCCAGAAGAGTAAGACAGGATCCTAGACTGGCTAGGGTGAAGCCCGTCCCCTGCAGATAGAGAGCCGGCTGCTCCCAAAACAATGACCACCTGTCCCCATGGACCCGAAGGCCATTGACTGCGCTACACCAACCACGAGCCAGGACTGCGAGGCTGCCCGAAGAAGCCGGCTGAACGCTCTGAACTCGAGGTCTAAAACAGACAGAGCCAAGCTGATATTTTGGGGCCAAAAAGCACAGTAGGTTAGCTTCTCAGAAAGTTTACCAGCCCTTACATAAATTCCAGCTTTTACCAAAACTTCAGCCAGCTCCTTTCTGCTTGACACATCATCATGTCCTGATGTCCCTACCATGGGTCAAAGTGTCTCTTCACCTGGACTTCACTGGTCCTTCTAAACACTTGCACACAGTCTTCCTCCAGAACTTCCCTGTGTGCCATCTCACCACTGGCCCTCTTTCTATCCTTCTTCTAATGCTTCACACTCTTCGCAGAGTCCTCTGGATGCTGGGACACGCCTTTTCTATGTACTCCTCCCCGGTGGTTCTTTCTGGCCATCTCCTCCTTCATCACCAGCTGCTGTTTTTTAGCATGCCGATTCTCCTCCTCCACTTCCTAGATGTACTCTCTGTGCCAGTGTCCACTGACCGTTTTAGAGGCCCTCACTTTGTCCAGTTTTCTTTCAGATTCTCCTTCCTGACTGCCTCATTTCCTCCTCCTTGTCCTTTAGGTCTTCATTTAATCGGAAACCATGGTCAGACCAGTGTTGCTTCTCCAGCTGTCTCATACTTTCCTCTGTAACCCTTTTTCCGTAATCTCTTTCCATCAGAGCTGCCTGCCCGGTTCTACTGGTTCATGTCAGCCTGCAGCAACAGCACCTCCACTTTGGGTACGGAGACACCAATGGGTGGTTCTGCTCTCTCATCTCTGGCTCGTCCTCATCTGG
Source organism: Prochilodus magdalenae (assembly GCA_024036415.1). Taxonomy (NCBI): domain Eukaryota; kingdom Metazoa; phylum Chordata; class Actinopteri; order Characiformes; family Prochilodontidae; genus Prochilodus; species Prochilodus magdalenae. The sequence goes on from JAMWET010000978.1 coordinate 11,051, forward strand.
TTCACCATGATGTGACGAGATGTTTATTTCTTCAATCTTTGATCTGCTTCCTCATCTCGTGCTCCTCTGCTTGGCTCTCACATACAGAAGATATACAGTGGAGTTGAATAACAGAACTAATTAAACCCATTTACACTATTAACAGAATGGCCACGACGCTACAACTATTTCCAGGGGATTCAGACACTATCCAGCCATCTGTGTACTGGTGTTAATATACATATAAACAAATATATACGATATGTTAAGAAATAAATAACGTAGAAAATAAATACCCACCCTGTATATTAAAGGAACACCATTCGGTGGTCCTGTAAGCTTCCTTCTGGTCACTTGCGCTTTGTGCACCTCAGCCTCATACTATAACCCGGCTGTGGATGCAGAGGAAGTACAGGTCAGAGACTTAACCAAGAACCACTTATTCTGTACAGCTCCACATTTAAAAATGGGTCACACTGGACCGTATTGGTTTAGATTAAATTCTAGGACAGATTGTTTTCCTCATGTTCGTCGTTTTTCCTGCAGATTTCATCAGTTGTTAATGATGCCTTAAACAAGCTACTAATTGTGTTAAGTATATTATACTCTCAGATTCTCCACATATAGGCGTGATGACGGACCACATAACACAGCCAGGTGCAGTTGTTCTCAAAAGCTCATATGTAACTGCTGACCAAAATATCGACATCAGAAAACCCACCCCATCGACCATAATACAGGTCGGTTTTTTTTTCTTAGGTGCACCAGCACTTAAATTTAGGTGCACCCAAATTTTAAGACTGCATCACATTCAGAGACAGCAGTGTGTTTACATGTTTCTGTTTTTTTTCTTTTTTTAAATCGCTGTCCATATGGGCAATAATTGAATTTGTAACTGATTTAACTAACAATGTTGTCAGCATGAAAGTTTTCTTGATTTGAAGCAACACATTACTACAAGAAAGGTACCACGTTGGGCAGTGCATTTGTCCGCGGCAGGTTAATGTGTTTTAGATGAAGTGCACTGTGCTTTTTTCAGCGTTTCAATTTTTAAATGTATTAGAACCAGTCACAAACGCACTACTCGACTAACTTGCCGCCATGGTTCTTCCCACCCTCCTCACAGTCGAGTGCAGCCTGTGACTCGGAGTCGATCCGTTATGTGGGCCTAGGTATCTAAAGCCGTCTCTCGGACCAGTGCTTGACATAGACGCAACGCTCTGAACACTGAGGGCCACCAGCCACTCCAGGGTTACCCAGCTACAACCGCTCTGTTTTATCGGACTGAACTGGGCCCTAGGCTACTCAAACCGCATCTGGTGGTGCGTTTCACGTACAACGACGGAGGTTGTTTCCAGATGTGTTTTGGTAGGACTTTTTCCGCAGCGTGACAACTGTTGTTAAAACTTACGAACCGGCAGATTACACCAAAATTGGATAGTATGTGACCGAGAATCACGGTAAATGAACCCATTATTTGGCAACCCAATTGTTTATTCCTATTATAAAAAAAAATCCAAACTACAATATTAATAGGAGCACAATCAAATGCTAATACAAAATATAATAATAATAAATCAATATAAGTATTATAATATATTAATGGGCATCATTTTCATTATACAACGTGGTAATAATATGTAAAGATTTCTGTTAAAAAGGAAAAAAATGGAAGAGCGGTTAGCCACACCGATGCATTCTAAGGCTTCTTATACTGCAATTACTTTAGATACATCGCTGTGTGCCTCATTGGCGTCCGTGGGCTAATCTGAATACAAGCCATGGCGGTAGCGATGTGATCCGTTTTCTCCGCTTTAATTTACATTGCATTATATACTGGTGGCAATAAACAGCAATTTTGACAGCCTTTTGAACAGTATAAATGTTTGTACCCGAGATTTCATTTACATTTTCAGCTTACTGACACGTTTACCTGGCGTCCGTGCGTCATCAATGACGTGTTCACAAGGAACTAAGCCTTCTAACCACAGGTCTACAGCTGCAGTTTTCCAACTACTCAACTTAACGAAAGTGTCTGCGAACCGTGTTCGGGGGAACTCACATGTGTTTGGGAAACACCTGTTGTCGCTTACAAAAAAAAAAATGGGGGGGTTTTCGACTATTTAAGTTACCAACGTGGTTTACCTCCATGTGGTTGAAACCCATGGTTTTTGGGAAACAACCTGGCGTTGCCGCTGGTGTCGTTCCAGCTATGTAAGTTGCTTACACAACCGTAGTTACTATGGTTTTGGGAAACGCACCCCTGTCTGAACCTGCAGCACACGCACTGTTAAACGTACACCCGTACAGGAATATCAAGGACCACTGCCAATCAGAGGTGGTCCCCGCCTTCTCTATCTTTGGATTGGTTTATAAGACCAAGAAATGGGCTCTGAATTTTAAGCCACAGGGAGACTTCACAGAGCCGCGAATGCGTTTTCCTTTTTTTCGTTCCCACATCGAACGCTCTGGTCAGATTTTTTTTGGTCGCACAATGAGAAATTAGGTCGCATTGTGCACCAAATTGGGTCGCAACATCCTATCTAGCCCTGAAATATTAAAACCACCTCCTTGTATCGACTCTCACTGACCATGTACTGACTCTCTGTGGTTTTTTACACGTTCCAGACTGTTAGTCCACCTGTTTCTCTGTATACTGTAATTACCCGGGTCGTCAATGGGCAGGGACCCCCCACAGGACCACCACCGCCCACGATATTATGTGGGTGGTGGATCATTCACCTGCAGTGACACTGACGGGGTGGGGTGGTGTGTTAGTGTGTGTGTGTGGCTGGTGTGAGGTGGATCAGACACAGCAGGGCTGCTGCAGTGCTTAAAACACTGGTGTCCACTCACTGTCCACTCTATTAGCCACTCCTCACTTACTGGGTCCACCTTGTAGATGGTACAGTCAGATGACGATAGCTCATCCTGCTGCTTGCACAGTGTCAGATGTGGTCATCCCTCTAGTCCTCTAGGGCACAGGACGCTGCCGCACAAGGATGCTTCCCACAGGATGTTTTCCCACAGGATGGCTGGATGTTTTTGGTATATGACTACTCACAGGTCTATTCTGAGTGTTTTAAAAACTCCAAGCAGCACTGCTGTGGTCTGCTCCACTCAACACCACGCACACACACACTAGCACACCACCACCACGCAGTGTTACTGCAGTGCTGATAATGAGCCACCACTCACATAATACCTGGTCTGTGTTGGTCCTTGGGGGTTCCTGACCATTGAAGAACAAGGCTTATCAGTATACAGTAAAACAATGGACTACAGTCTGGAAACGTTACAACTACTGAGTTCCTAATATGGTCGTGGGAGCTGATTGTGGAATGAAGTTGATATTTTGATATGTATAATATTTTTTGTATATATCTTGATTATTCAAGATAACGTTTTAATTTTTGCAGTTTTCATGTTATTTGGGCACCATGTCGGTCATTTTAGTGGGCCAAAACAAGATAAAGAAGAGTATTCGCTTCAGGTCAGTGTTGTAGAGGCCCACTGAGACCTGTTTCAGCTTGTTTCTTGACCAGTGAGGCCTAGAGATGGCTTAAAGTCAAGTTTGGACCTTGTTTTACAGTCAGAGAGAAACAACTTACAGGAGGGTTATGTGGTCCACAGGCCCTTATGCTTGTTTGGTACACTCAACTAATGCAGCACTTAAAGAACACTACTTACCTATCTTTCAAGAAAACAAACCTGTGCAATGGGTGTAGTTTCTCATCATTTCCACTCATCTGGGGTGTAAAAGCTAAAAAAATAGTAATTAAAATTGGGCTCTTAAGTCAAGCCTCTCAAAAAAATACACTTGAAATACACCTAAAATTAGTGTCGCACTTACAACCGAACCATACCTCCTTTGCTGCTATATATACATTGCCGGTTAGATTCCTTTGTTTAGTTCAGTCAAATGTGTCTGAATATAACAATGGCCAGAACGTTACTAAAGCCCTGAACAATGATAAATCACCAAGCTTACCAAGAAAGGTTAAGATGGTGCATCACTTATTTAAAATTTTAACCTGCCATTAGTTTTCATCATCCACCATGACAGATTTACTGCTGCAAATATTCATTACCAAACACCTTCTGTTACTCTCTAGAACAAACTCCATCCTTTTCTCCTCCACTTTGGGTAAAAACTAGCATAGGACATAAACACCCATTCTTAAACATCCAAAAACCCACCGATTAGGGGATTAAATTCGTATTAAATCCAGGTGTACAGAACACTGACCTCAAAACAGAGGCAGGGAAAGGCCTGCTCTTTAAAATGATTGGTCCAAATACAGCCAAACAAGATGCATTTGGTTGCTAGGCAGATTTTACAGTCTATATAACTAACTAACAGCCTCCTTCAGAGAATAAACCCACGTTCAAAAACTTATATTAAAAACATAGCAGACCTATAAAATGACATTTAGCTCGTTAAATTTCAAAAACACTGCACCACACAAAGTTAACATCACTTTCCCGCCACTTCCAAATGGGTTCACGACCAGATCGAGACATACGCTCATTTAACTTTTTAACCTATATCAGGTAACTTTACTCCTCAAAGACAACGTTTAAGCGCTATTTAGAAATGCGCTGTAACCTGGTCTTTTTAAACCATTTTAAGCTTCTCTTAACAAATGTGTTGCTATTAAGCTCCACGAAAACGACTGCAGCTAGCTAAGTTAGCACAGGAGCTAATTAGGGTTAGGGTTAGGTAACGTTCACATTCGCTTCTCGTCCTAAGGTTACACTTAGCTACCATTTAGCGAACTATGGCTAATTAAATAATTAATCTTAAATTAACTTTTTTCACTTGATGGCGACTGAAAAAGCTAGATATCTAAGTTTCAAGTGGAACCGACTGCGTTACTCACCCTCCACGCCGCGCGCTTCCTCCGCTCTGCTCTGGATGGAAGTTTCCAGACGCTCCCAATGGAAGAGTGGGAAGGGGCGATCCACACAGGCCTGTCCTGAGGTGATTGGTTCCCAGACATTAGCATTTCCAGGGTTTTCTTAACGCTGACCGGGATTTAATATATATTAGAACTGAGTGTGTATGTTTTCAAATCCACAGTATGATATTATACTTCGGGTAATGTTAATTAAATATAATTGTACCAACAGTCCTGTTCCAGAAGTCCAGTGTGATTGGCTGAGAGACCTTCTATGAGTGCCAACACTGCACAGTAACTAACGGTCCTCTGACAGAAGCTCATTACTCCGTCAAGTTCACACGTAACCTAGCAACGATCTGTCAATCACATGGCGTCCCAAACCACACAAGTACACTAAACATAGAGCGCGAGAGTTTAACACAGAGCCCTCTTTAGCTAAGCTAGCTAAATTAGCTAGGAGAGAGGAGCCTGCTAGTGTTAGCTACAGCTCCAAACACCACAGAATAGGTATAACTCCTGCTTTCTGTCCCTCCAGCGTCAGACACTCGACTTCTTATTCTCACAGTTCAGCATTTCTCTTCTAAACCTGTTTCAGTAGAGCTTCAGAGTAGTCAGACTCCAACCCTGTTCCTGTGGTACACCGAGCTAGCTGAGCCTAATGCTAGCCGAGACTGCAGCTAATCTTCTCCTGACCTCTTAACATTTTAGACACTGGTGTTAGTTTAAACTTTAATATTTAACTGAGTGAGGGCTGAAAACATGTGTCCTGCTTTCATTAATCTGGCGTCTGTGGTGAGTGAAGGAAACTGGATTTTAGTGTGTGGAAGTTTTGTGATATGGTATATTGGTGCAGTTGCGATTCTCCTGATGGAGGATGTATGTTCAGGGTGTTGGATAGCTAAATGCCCTCCCTCCCCAGCTCTCTTTCTGAAGATTTTATGTTTTATCAGAGTTAAATTTCCATATAAAAAACCCAGAAGAAGCATGTAGGTTTCACCTAGTGGTGTTGTGGTATTATAAGGATGTGGCTGTATCTGTGTTGTAGGTAGGGTAGTTAGGGGTTTTGCCACCCTTCCGTAAAATACAGAATGGGTTCCTTTACGTCAGAAATTAAAGGTTGCGTCCCGTATTACATCAATATGGCACTTGATTTGTTCCGTATTTCCATAAATGTCCAATATACTCGTCTGTCACACACCACACATGAAGTATCTAACAATACATAATCAAATTCTCACAGGTTACAGGTACATTTGACCGCCGTGGCACTCATCATCATCAGAACATCTGCACTCAGAAAGGAGGTGAGGAAAAGATCACAGTTTACCAGTACCATAAATGATAAATTTAGTACTGTATAATAATCATTGTGTATTGAGCACTACTCATACAGGATTAGTATTCTGTCGGCATGGTGTCGGGCCATGTGTGTTTCTAACCCAACATACCAAACATCTCAGTATGGTATAGTCCTCCCACAGTTTCCTGCAGATGGTGCCGGTAGGGGTGGAGGTGGAGTGACACCAGGCCTTCTGGATGTGTAAGACATGTGAACAACACAACGGTGCTGAACCGCGGGTGTCCTCCACCACACCAGAGTCAGTTGGTCTTCTCCACCACGACTAAAGCTGGACCTCATTCCTGGAAGATGCCCTTCCCGTTATAGTCTGGCACCACACCACTCCAGTATTTGGTGATGTTTGATGTGGTGTTAGGGACAGTCATTGTAACCAGTCTGTGAGCACGTAGTCCCTGCGTTGTCCAGTGCCGATCTACCGATGGTGTTGTCTGGCACTAACAGGATGACTTACGGAGGAACAATCATTTACTCACTGAATGTCTCCAGTCATGGACGTTGGGTCAGTCAGGTACAAGTGATAAGACCTGTCCTCCATGACGTGCCACATGTCGAGTGTGAAAGCAGAACCATTCACGGTCTCCCGATGTCAGACCCTACCCACTCACGTTTCATTCCTATTGGGTTTGAATTCCTTCTAGGTGCAGCCACTTCGTACGCTTATCCCCTCTTGACCATGGAGTGTGTTTTCCCTTCAGGCAAGACCTAGCTGACTGGCTTCCTAATGATCTGAGGAGTCTGTCTTCATATCCTCTGAGAGTTTTATATTGATGCAGCATATCATATATAAAGTACTGGGTAATATGCAAGGTCCCTACTCCATTAGGGTGTTTATAGTAACCAGGCACCTTTAAAGTTACCTATGGTAATCCAGTGTACCACTTGACCACTGACTGCTGTTCCATCTTTGGGCATCCACCCCACCTGGACGTGTTCTCTTGGTACTTTTTCTGAATGCAGTGTTCTGTAATATACAGCCTACATACACTGTTATCATACTCCACATTTCAACTTTTATTTATAATCTTTTAATGATTATATTTCAAATTATTTTAGAAATATTAGAACAGTATTATTATTATTAATATTATTATTAATCTTATTATTATTATTATTATTAGTGGTAATCATTACTGTATAATCTCATCTAATCATATAGCTGTGATCACATGACCATAAACCAGTAATAATTCATCATTCAGTCTCAGTTCTGTTTATTTTTA
>JAMWET010000979.1:0-114254 GCA_024036415.1 Prochilodus magdalenae
CCCACCTCCCCACCCTGCTCTCTGAGCAGGCTTCAGGCAAGGGGCGTTCGTGGAATTGAGGCTGCTGCTTTCGGGTGAAGTAGCAGAAAAGTTTAAATGTGCTTATTTAGAAATAAAAGCCGTTTATGGTTTATAATAATATACACGCACAATAAATAAACAACTGTCAACAAACACATAATACATTAAAGGAGGCGAAGAGGTAATAGGTGTGACAGTGTATGAAAGAGGTGGGTATGGTATAGTAGCGATATCCACTGAAGTTAGCATGCTAACCAGCTAGCCTCGACCCTTCTGTCTCTGTCTCTGTCTCTGTCTCGTAATGCCACTTTGTCAGTGGTGGACAACGTACACATTACGTTACACAGTAACAGTACTAAAGTATTTACCTTCAGATGTACTAAAGTACGTACCTTCAGATGTACTGTAGTATGGAGAGTAACAGTACTAAAGTATGTACCTTCAGATGTACTTAAGTATGGAGAGTACCAGTACTAAAGTATGTACCTTCAGATGTACTTAAGTATGGAGAGTAAACAGTTACCTAAGTATGTACCTTGCAATGTACGCTAAGTATGGAGAGTAAACCAGTACTAAAGTATTTGTAACCTTCAGATGTATGAACGTATGGAGAGTAAGGAGTAACAGTACTTAAAGAATGTTACTTCAGATTTACTGAAGTATGGAGAGTAACAGTTAACTAAAAACGTATGTACATTTCAGGATTGTATGAAGTTATGGAGGGAGTAAACAGTACTAAAGTATTTTCCTTCAGATGTTACTGAAGTATGGAGAGTAACAGTACTACAGTACGTACATCTCAGATGCTACTGGAAGTATGGAGGAGTAACAGTTACTAAAGTATTACCTTCAGATGTACTAAAGTACGTTACCTTCGAATGTACTTTAAGTATATGGAGAGTAACAGTACTAAAAGTATTTACCCTTCAAGATAACTGAAGTATGGAGGAGTAACAGTACTTAAAAAGTAAGTTACCTTCAGATGTACTGAAGTATGGAGAGAGTAACAGTACTTAAAAAAATAAAGTATTGTACCTTCAGATGTACTTAAGTATGGAGAGTAACAGTACTAAAAGTATGTACCTTCAGATGTACTTAAGTATGGAGAGTAACAGTACTAAAGTACGTACCTTCAGATGTACTGAAGTATGGAGAGTAACAGTACTAAAGTATGTACCTTCAGATGTACTGAAGTATGGAGAGTAACAGTACTAAAGTATTTTCCTTCAGATGTACTGAAGTATGGAGAGTAACAGTACTACAGTACGTACCTTCAGATGTACTGAAGTATGGAGAGTAACAGTACTAAAGTATTTACCTTCAGATGTACTAAAGTATGTACCTTCGAATGTACTTAAGTATGGAGAGTAACAGTACTAAAGTATTTACCTTCAGATTAACTGAAGTATGGAGAGTAACAGTACTAAAGTAAGTACCTTCAGATGTACTGAAGTATGGAGAGTAACAGTACTAAAGTATGTACCTTCAGATGTACTTAAGTATGGAGAGTAACAGTACTAAAGTATGTACCTTCAGATGTACTTAAGTATGGAGAGTAACAGTACTAAAGTATATACCTTTAGATGTACTTAAGTATGGAGAGTACCAGTACTAAAGAATGTACCTTCAGATGTACTATTGTCATTATCTTTTTTATCTATTGCCTATTATAATTTCTGGAACAGGACTCTTCATCAGCTCAGTGTAGGTGAAGAGACTCTAGTGTCTCTCAGTCCACCAGTCTTTAATAGAAGATCATTCATTAGTCTGACACTGACGCCTATTCACATCCTCATCAGCTCAGAACACTGAAGGAGAACAGGTTCCGTTAGCTAGAACCATAAAATAACTTTTTGTAAACTAGTAAAGTTTCAGTTTAAGATGGATATTTCCATGGAGGCTAACAGTCCCTCAATATGCTTGTTTAGTTTTTACACGCTACGTTTATATACACACATGACCCGAAAGATTTCCCATAATGCAGTGGAGTAAACAGTCAGATATTAGAGTTTGAAATTTAGAGTTAAAGTACAAAGTCATCCAAAATGGAAACACTTCAGTACAGATACACGATACGCTACTATAAACACAGAAACTAATTACATTTACTTCCTTATGGTCCACCACGGCACTCTGTACCTGAGGAGGCGATGTTGAGTCACTGTAGCGCTGTAGGAGTGGAATCAGTCCACCATGAGAGGATGGAGAAGTAGCTCTGCTGCTCTGATCATTTAAGGATGCTGAATACACAGTGTTCGTCTAAACCGCTAACAAACGAAGGCGTAGGAGGAGGGACTGTGGATATAAGAGATATGTTAGAACTAACGCTCATGTATGTCCTGCTGTGTGTCGGACATTCCGTTCCAAAACATCAATGGTGAGCATTAATGATGTAAAGAACTTATGTTGAACATTGCTGTGAGGATTTGATTGATCATTAGTGAGTTCAGGTACTGATATTGGAACGTAGCTGTGAGGATTTGACTGAGCGTTACTGAGGTCAGGTACTGCTATTGGAACATTGCTGTGAGGATTTGATTGAGCGTTACTGAGGTCAGGTACTGATACTGGAAAGTTGCTGTGAGGATTTGGTTGATCATTAGTAAGTTCAGGTACTGATGAACATAACTGTGAAGATTTGGTTGAGCATTTATGGTGTCAGGAACTTATGTTGAACATTGCTGTGAGGATTTGACTGATCATTAGTAAGTTCAGGTACTGATATTGGAACATGGCTGTGAGGATTTGACTGAGCGTTACTGAGGTCAGGTACTGCTATTGGAACATTGCTGTGAGGATTTGATTGATCATTAGTGAGTTCAGGTACTGATATTGGAACATTGCTGTGAGGATTTGATTGAGCGTTAGTGAGGTCAGGTACTGATACTGGAACATTGCTGTGAGGATTTGATTGAGCGTTACTGAGGTCAGGTACTGATATTGGAACGTAGCTGTGAGGATTTGACTGAGCGTTACTGAGGTCAGGTACTGCTATTGGAACATTGCTGTGAGGATTTGATTGATCATTAGTGAGTTCAGGTACTGATATTGGAACGTAGCTGTGAGGATTTGACTGAGCGTTACTGAGGTCAGGTACTGCTATTGGAACATTGCTGTGAGGATTTGATTGAGCGTTACTGAGGTCAGGTACTGATACTGGAAAGTTGCTGTGAGGATTTGGTTGATCATTAGTAAGTTCAGGTACTGATGAACATAGCTGTGAAGATTTGGTTGAGCATTTATGGTGTCAGGAACTTATGTTGAACATTGCTGTGAGGATTTGACTGATCATTAGTAAGTTCAGGTACTGATATTGGAACATGGCTGTGAGGATTTGACTGAGCGTTACTGAGGTCAGGTACTGCTATTGGAACATTGCTGTGAGGATTTGATTGAGCGTTACTGAGGTCAGGTACTGATATTGGAACATTGCTGTGAAGATTTGATTAAGCGTTAGTGAGTTCAGGTACTGATATTGGAACATTGCTGTGAGGATTTGATTGAGTGTTAGTGAGGTCAGGTACTGATACTGGAAAGTTGCTGTGAGGATTTGATTGATCATTAGTAAGTTCAGGTACTGATGAACATAGCTGTGAAGATTTGGTTGAGCATTTATGGTGTCAGGAACTTATGTTGAACATTGCTGTGAGGATTTGACTGATCATTAGTAAGTTCAGGTACTGATATTGGAACATGGCTGTGAGGATTTGACTGATCATTAGTAAGTTCAGGTACTGATATTGGAACATGGCTGTGAGGATTTGACTGATCATTAGTAAGTTCAGGTACTGATATTGGAACATGGCTGTGAGGATTTGATGGAGCGTTATTGAGATCAGGTACTGATGCTGGATGACCATGTCCAGTCACTGTAGCGCATTCAAGTTGATGGAGCTCCATCACTGCAGAGAACAAGGTTCCACCGTACACCACTCAATCCCGGGGGTCCTTAAACCCCTCTATCCCACTCTTGACATGTGCAGCTGCTTCAGCGTGTCGGTTCTACTGCTCAGCGCTTTTCCAGGGAGAGTATACAGGCTGTGTCAGTACTAAGTTTCTTTGGGGGACTATATGACCTCACAGCGCCCTGCAGCATGTATCCCTCCACGCTGAACTCTTCACTGTGCTTGATGTAATACACCAGTTAGCAGCGGGTGTGTCTGAAACTCATCATCAGAACAGTAGTTCCTCAAATAGCTGCACCCAGCAGGAATCAGCTGATAGGAGTGAAACTTGGTGTGCAGGTTTGACATCGTAAGACATGCTAATGATTCAAGTCTCATACTCGGCCACACGTGTGACATTAGCAAGGACGGGCCTTCTCTGTACCTGACTGACCCAACAGCCACCATAACAGACCTTAACAGACCTCCAGCGAGCAGTGGTGTCCTCCTTGAGTCCTCCTGTTGGCGCTGCATGGCATTTGCATTCTTCATTATTAGTACAGCGGCAGGATCTGTGAGGTGTTCATGTTTCAGGTTCAGCGTGGCCTTGTTTACTCCATGTAAGCCTCTGACCTACTGAATGAGTTGGACGTTACTGCCCTCTTGTGGCCAAAAGTTCTCTGTGCACATCAGGTTAAATGACTGGGCACTTTTAGGAGGGACAGTCTTTCCAGAGGATCATCTTCAGTGGAGGTCCTAATGTGGAGTAGCCTCTACTCTCCTGGGAAGGCTTTACACTAGACGTTGAACATTGCTGTGAGGGTTTGATTGAGCATTAGTAAGGTCGGGTAATTATGTTGGAATATTGTTGTGAGGATTTGATTGAGTAATAGTGAGGTCAAGTATTAAAGCTAGAACATTGCTGTGAGGATTTGATCGTACATTAGTGATGTCAAGTACTGATGAGCACTGCTGTGAGGATTTGATTGATCGTTAGTGAGTTCAGGTACTGAGTTTGGGAAGTTGCTGTGATCATTAGTAAAGTCAGGTACTGATATTGGAACATTGCTGTGAGGATTTGATAGATCATTAGTAAGGTCAGGTACTGATCAACATTGCTGTGAAGATTTGGTTGAGCATTTATGGCGTCAGGAACTTATGTTGAACATTGCTGTGAGGATTTGATTGTGCATTAGTGAGATCAGGTACTAATAAACACTGCTGTGAGGATTTGATTGAGCATTAGTGAGATCAGGTACTGATATTGGAACATTGCTGTAAGGATTTGATTGATCATTAGTAAGGTCCGGCCCTGATGAACATTGCTGTGAAAATTTGGTTGAGCATTAATGGTGTCAGGAACTTATGTTGAACATTGCTGTGAGGATTTGATTGAGCATTAGTGAGATCAGGTACTGATGAACACTGCTGTGAGGATTTGACTGAGCGCTAGTGAGTTCAGGTACTGATATTGGAACATTGCTGTGAGGATTTGATTGATCATTATTAAGGTCCGGTAATGATGAACATTGCTGTGAAGATCTGGTTGAGCATTAATGGTGTCAGGAACTTATGTTGAACATTGCTGTGAGGATTTGATTGTGCGTTAGTGAGATCAGGTACTGATGAACACTGCTGTGAGGATTTGATTGAGCATTACTGAGTTCAGGTACTGATATTTGAACACTGCTGTGAGGATTTGATTGAGCGTTATTGAGATCAGGTACTGATGTTGAATGACCATGTCCGGTCACTCTAGCTCATTCAAGGTACTGGATGGAGCTCCATCACTGCAGAGAACATGGTCCCACCGTTCAATCCCGGGGGTCCTTAAACCCCCCTATCCCACGCTAGACATGTACAGCTGCTCAGTGCTTTTCCAGGGAGAGTAAACAGGCTGTGTCAGTATGATGGGAAAACCTGGAAATACTAAGTCTCTTTGGGGGACTATTTGACCGCACAGCGCCCTGCAGCATGTATCCCTCCACCATGAATGGAGTTTAAGGCTGAGATCTTCTCCACATCAGGCAGCGTATTCAGAACCACCTCATGTGATGATTTTTAAAAGTGGTGGACCGCTCCTTCAGTCTATACTGATATACTGCACTGTAGTGATACACTGACCGGCGAAAACACCACAAACCCAGAGGTGCGACAGTAAACCTCATATCAACATGGTTTAATAATGACAAATATACACATTTCAGAGGTGAACAACATGCAAACGTACGTGATAAAAAAAATAACAGGTGAACATTCTTTTCATTTCTGTGGGGGAAACGTATTACTGACGGAACGGGGACCAGATCAGAACCAAAACAAACCCAAAACACACAAAAACGGGTCTGCGAAAAGCACAAAGAGGAGGCAGGCAAACTCAGATCATAAAAATATAGGAGATGGGTATGAGCATTTACACACGCGCGCACGCACGCACGCACACGCAACTTCATTGGAACCAAAGCACAAGCCCAGTAGTACAGCCGGCACTTCACACAGTGTAGAGAACAGGCCTCTCGGGATTTCTTCAGATCAGGACCGAAGCCTAAAGCTAGAACTGGGGGGGGATAATCTCCTTCAGTAAGGTGCACAACCACAGAACAGTCTCTCCGTAAGTGCTCATTAGAGACCTGCAGTGGGATTTCAGCGTCCAGCACTTTTACTCGATTGTAAACAAGCCTAGAAGCTCGATCTACACTGGGCACGAGGGGTTAAAGGGCAACTCCAACTATTTGTCAAAATCCCTGTGCAATAAAGCGACATATACAAAGGGGTTTGGCGTGACATGCTCTGGATCAGAACGGCTACGGTGGTGGTGGTGAAGGGAACCAGACGTAGACTTCTAAAAGTTACTGGCCTTAAAGTTATGGTTCTGAATCTGCTGCCTGGTGTCGGAGACGTGCTCTTAAAGAGACGTTTTTGGGCAAAGACTGCGGTTCTCTATAGAAGCATGACCACTCGAAGAACCATTTGGATGGTTAGGTGGTTCTCTGCATGGTGAAGTGATTCATCTTGATGGAGGAGGCGTTGTATATGGCTGAATGGGGCTCTTCCATCATTAGCAGAAGCTGAACCTTTTAGCCATGATAAGGTGGGTCCATGGCTTTATTAAAAAAACAAAAACAAAAAAAAAAAACTCATGGTGGAGGGATACATGCAAGGCAGAAAGTAGTCCCCAAAGAGAATTTATTACTTTCCCCCCAAACATTCCACATAAACACACAGAACACACATGTAGGTTCATTGGTGGTTCTAGATAGTAAACAAATGTATATATTTGTAGACATGGAGAACCCTGGTTCCCATCACCACCACTGTAAAGAACATCTGAACCATCTCACTCCAAACCCCCTCTGATTGACTCAATAACAGTTCTGCAGAGAGATTCTGAGAAACCTGAACTGCCCCTTTAAACAGCCGACGCTCCGCACCTTCTCTCAAAGGTTCCTGACAGCACCGTCAACATTCCAAGAGTTTACACTCAAGATTGTGCTGTTACACGGATACACGCACACGCCCCGGCCAAACACGCACACGCCACCGGCCAAACACGCACACGCGCTCGCCACCGGCCAAACACGCACACGCGCTCGCCACCGGCCAAACACGCACACGCGCTCGCCACCGGCCAAACACGCACACGCGCTCGCCACCGGCCAAACACGCACACGCGCTCGCCACCGGCCAAACACGCACACACACCCCGGCCAAACACGCACACACACCCCGGCCAAACACGCACACATGCGCTCGCCACCGGCCAAACACGCACACATGCGCTCGCCACAGGCCAAACACGCACACACACCCCGGCCAAACACGCACACATGCGCTCGCCACCGGCCAAACACGCACACATGCGCTCGCCACAGGCCAAACACGCACACGCCACCGGCCAAACACGCACACATGCGCTCGCCACCGGCCAAACACACACACACATGCGCTCGCCACCGGCCAAACACGCACACATGCGCTCGCCACCGGCCAAACACACACACACATGCGCTCGCCACCGGCCAAACACACATGCGCTCGCCACCGGCCAAACATGCGCTCGCCGCTCGCCAAACACGCACACGCCACCGGCCAAACACGCACACATGCGCTCGCCACCGGCCAAACACGCACACATGCGCTCGCCCCCGGCAAAACACGCACACATGCGCTCGCCACCGGCCAAACACGCACACATGCGCTCGCCACCGGCCAAACACGCCACCGGCCAAACACGCACACGCGCGCTCGCCACCGGCCAAACACGCACACACACCCCGGCCAAACACGCACACACACCCCGGCCAAACACGCACACATGCGCTCGCCACCGGCCAAACACGCACACATGCGCTCGCCACAGGCCAAACACGCACACGCCACCGGCCAAACACGCACACATGCGCTCGCCACCGGCCAAACACGCACACACACCCCGGCCAAACACGCACACATGCGCTCGCCACCGGCCAAACACGCGCTCGCCACCGGGCCAAACACACACACGCCACCGGTCCAACACACACACACACACACGCCACCGGCCAAACACGCACACGCCACCGGCCAAACACGCACACACACCCTGGCCAAACACGCACACGCGCTCGCCACCGGCCAAACACGCACACACGCCACCGGCCAAACACACATGCGCTCGCCACCGGCCAAACATGCACACGCCACCGGCCAAACACACATGCGCTCGCCACCGGCCAAACATGCACACGCCACCGGCCAAACACGCACACGCCACCGGCCAAACACGCACACACACCCTGGCCAAACACGCACACGCGCTCGCCACCGGTCAAAATACACGCACACGCCACCAGCCAAACACACACACACTGGCCACGCACACAGCGCCAAACAAACACGCACACCCGGCCACACACATGACGTCTCGCCACCAGCCAAACAAACGCCACCGGCCACAACACATGCGCTCGCCACCACGGCCACAAAACGCCCACCGGCCAAACACACATGCGCTCGCCACACGCACACCAGCCAAACACACACGCCACGGCCCACACGCCGCTCGCCACAGCCAAACACACACACACACACACGCCACCAGCCAAACACACACACACGCCACCAGCCAAACACACACACATGCCACCAGCCGAACACACACAGACACACACGCCACCGGCCAAACACACACACTGCAAACTCTGTCCGGTTACAAAATGGAAAAATGCATGCTGCAGATCAAATGGCCATTTTCTGTCACATCAAAAACCAATATAAACACAGAAGTGCTAAGTTAATTAAGTTAATTAAGTTAATTAAGACTTTAAAATACCAACCAAAAACCTAACAGAGTGGCTAAAGTGAGAAATTAAGGACCAGGGATTAACTCAAACTAAAGACTGAGGCTGTCCGTCCTTAGCAGTGAACGTGGTGGTACTGATAATCCATTCAAAGAGGAGCTCAACCCATAATCAATCAATCAATCAATCAATCAAACCCAAAGGAAAACGCAGTGAAACAATAGAGGCGGCACACGAAAGACAAAACGGCTGCTTGTTACAGCAATCGCTCCTTTATCCTGTTTGGGTTCTTGTGTTTTTTTTTGGGGTGGGGGGGAGCAACTTGAATACACAGAAGGATTCAGTCTAGCTCTTCAGTAGTTCACACAGTTTGCTTGGTAATAAGTTATGAAATACTCATCGTTAAATTCGTATGACGTCGGGCGCAAGTCTAACTGCTCAAGTAATAAAACATGGGTCTGAGAAGCCATGCATACAGTAGAGCTCAAATGATCATTTCCACTTCCGGCCACTAGAGGGCAGCAGCCCTGGTCCTCGTTAGCAAACATTTGGTGCCAAATCTCCGGAAAATGTAGGTGTTTGTCCTCGCCAGTCACCATCTGAGCCTCTCAAGCACTTTGAATGTGTATAACTAAAATAACTCATATCAGGGAGGGGGAAACACCACCTGCGAGACACCCGACCGGCTGCGCTGCATGAACACGGATCCACTTTCCAAACCTGCTGCTGCGGTTGGTGCCAAGGCGTCAACCGTAACTACACTCTCCCGAATGGCCCTCGGCATGGATGCCCAACTCTAGGAAACAGCTTTAATCCGTCTAGACCTTCTGCACTATGTGGAGGGTACATTAAAGGACCCATACCCCACAATCTTCTGGTATTTATTTAACTTCTAATATTCAAATGAGCTCTGTTTTGATTGGATGTGCCTTGCTGAAAAAGCATTCAGATAACTTCAGTGTAAGGGGGGCGGGGCTAAACAGGTGAATAGGTGGCTACATGCAAATGTCTTTGTTTTTATGACATCACAATTGGGCATACACTGACCTACTGGGCTGGAACTTTGTCAGGGTTTACATTCCACTGGTATGGGCCCTTTAAACTTCTTCAGTCTCAGAAATCTATGAAGAACCATCCATTGGTAAGGGTTCTATAGGGAACCAAAACTGGTTCTTCTCTCCAGGGAACCCCTTTAAGAGTGTAGTCTACGTTTGAGCTCCACACTTAAAGCAGAACCAACTGAAATGAATCAGTATGTGAAAACCATGACATACAGGGTCAGTAGAGTCAAGTGTGGAGAGTAAGGACCCACTAAAGGCATGCACAGGTGTGGGTTGCTAAATCTGAAGGGGAAGTCCACCAGCTCTTCAAAATTTTCCCACGATTAAATTATAATGGGAGGGGTTTGGCGTGACATACTCCATTCTTAAGAATCAGAGTTGTTAACAGTGGTGGTGATGGGAACCAGACGTCTTAAAGGGCTTAGGGGCTATAAAAGAAAAATCATCCCCAAAAAAACTAATCACACTGATCACACGAACCCCCATTTTTAATCACTGCCAATGCTACCAACATATAGCAACAAAAGAATCACACAAGGGATTTTCTGAGTGAACTAAATGGGACTGTCCTAGAGGTTATGACCCCTGGTTCCCACCGCACCAATGACGTGTGGAGAAATTCTGAAACGCTGGTGAAGCTCCCCTTCAAAGCTAAACAGACTGCGGTCTATAGGCAGAAGGCCAGGGTTAATGCAACAGCAAGTATACATGGGGCTTTAATAGTATTACTACTCGTATTATTAGCATTACTAGCATTGATGCTAAGTGGCTTCGCTAGGAAGGGTGTCGCATCGGCCCCCTAAAGGGACAGGCTTGCACGGGTCGAGGAGAGCAGTGGTGGGGAAGCAGTAGCTTGCTGCTGCGGTCACGACGGGTAGAACCACTCCTCTCCTTTTCAGGAGTGCCTTTTCCGGTCTGTCCGAGAGGGGGTGCAGTCTGTTCCAATAAACTGTTCAATAACAGTCTTTAGGCCTCGTTGTTTGTTTTGCGCAACGACAGTAAGACAAACAAACACTCTTGGCAACAGAGGGAGCAACCAGCAGGTTGATATGGAATTTGCATTGCAGTGCTTGTAGAATACAGGAGGTTGGTGGGAGCGGGTCCTGAAGCAGTGTCCTCCGCAACCGTGAGGCAACATGGGCACCACCGACGGGTCGCGATCCGAGGCAGGAGCTGCAGGTGAGGCAAAGTCGCTGTTTACGAATCCAAGGAGTCTGCTGAAATAGGGGAAAGACAGCGTTAGATGATTTTTAAATGGCTTATAGGTGATTGGAGAGGGCATAGGACCTCAATAAAATTCCATGAAATTCCAATAAACATTCCATGAAATTCAGTTGAATATTTAGCCTCCTTTGGATTTGATTATTTTAGGAACAACAAACTTTTGCAACAGGGCAATATAACAATACACAGAGGTGGATTCAACTGGGGACCAATTATACATGCACACGGGCCATTTTTAAAACATACAGTTATATTTGGACATAAGGAAACTGAGAAGGTCGTAACTCAAAGCCTAATTCTATACCGGGCTGCCACAGTTTTCCTACTGTCCTGATTTTCATCGTAATAGGTTAAATACCAACATACCCTCCACCTTAAAATGTGGTATCATAAGAATGTAAACTAAACCGTTATAGCTAAGTGTTTAACATGCCATGTAACATACTGAGGGAAATGACAAAAGTTCAAGCTCAAGCTCACCACAGAGGCCCCGCTCCCCCTTACATATTTTAAGGCCTAAATGATTTGTTTATCCGGCATTATTTCTCCAAGATTGCATCAGAACGTCTGCTATTCTGGCCCATTAGGGAGTGGAAGAGTGGAATGTGGAAAAATAAGGCATGTAAGAGATTGATCAGTGGTAATCTGTGGGAACATAATCCTGGGACTTAAAAAGAATTCCTGTAGTGACGTATATGCGTCTGCTTACGTGCTGATTTAAAACACTTTATAAAACTAAGCAATGCTTATAAACCTTCTAAACCAGAAATACTCAAACCTTTCGGTCAGGGGGGACCAAATAAAAAAACAAACATACAAGGTAAAAATAGACACTCAGAGCAGCTGCACCCAGAAGGAGGTGTGGGAGTGCGGTGCTGTTGGGAAGGAAGATAAAGGTGACCAGGATCAATAACTGATGATAAATTTAGACTGATATGATCAATATTTATTGAGCTACACATACAGAAGTCTGTCTCTCAGTATGGCGCCAGGCCGCCGTGTTTGCTAACCCAGCATGCCAGACGTCTCGGTATGGAGCTGTAGAGGTTCCTAATGGTGTCCTGTGATAATCCATCCCATGCAGCTTGAACATCCTCACACAGTTCCTGCAGATGGTGCGGTAGGGGTGGAGGTGGAGGGACACCAGGTCTTCTGGACGTGTGACGACAAACCGTTCATCTTGGTGCTGACCACGGTGCCTCCACACACGGATTCGTTGGGCGTCTCCACCAAGACTAAAGCGGGACTCGTCACTGAAGATGACCCGCTGCCATTCTGAGTCACTCCATGACAGTCTGGTACGACACCACTGCAGTCTTTAGTGACGGTTACGTGGTGTTGAGGACAGTCGTGGTCTGTGTGCGTGTTGTGACAGCTTGGCACATAATTTTGAGTTGCTATTCAGATAGCGGCCACAGGGTGGCAGTAGCGGTTATAGTACACAGTTTAAAAGCCAAAAAGGGACGCCATTGACAGCATGGAGTGGCGCTAAAGCTAGGTCTCTGGCTCTGGTCAGTCATAAGCCTTGTTTGAACTTAATTGTTCAAATACTCACGTAAGTGGTAGATGATTAGATAATTAAATGTTGAATGGGAGAACTCTTAGAACGGCACTGAATGCATTCTCAGCACATTTCTGTTTGTTTTTTTGCATAAGGGTTTCTTTGTGTGGTGTTTGGTTCTCATTGTTCTGGTGGCACTTGGTGGTGGTCTTTACCCCTTGCATTCATGGGATGGAAATAATACAGCTTGGATGGACACTTCAGCTTCTCAAGTCAACTAAGCGGACTTGAACTACTCTCCGGGACAGCATTACATCCTAAGGATCACTATTTACTTCTACAAGGTCACGTCCAGGAAACAGGAACTGTTAAAGGAATCAAAAGTCCTCCGTTCCGGGTGAGATCTCTCCAGTTCTGCCTCTCTATGGGACGTATAGACTCAAATCTTTGTTAATGTGTTTGTTAATGTGTTTCGTATGTGAGACTGTGATAGGTAAGGTGATATTTGTACAGTGGGGTTATCATGGGCTGTGTTGTAATTGTTGCATGTTGGTCTACTAGTAAAACAGGGTTTGAAGCACCTAGTGGATGGTATCCCCGCATTTTCTTCAGGATACCTAAAGGCTGAATGTTACAGTGTAGTCCTGCGTGGTGCAGCCGTCTGTCAATGGTGCTGCACTAACAGGATGAGTCATGGCTCAATCGTGGCTGTCAGGTCAGTCAGGTACAAAGATACGGCCCGTTCTTTTGATGATGAGTAGGATAACCTTCTGGTGGACCAAATCAAATATCCATACTGGTACTACAAATGACCATTTTTGTAAAAACACCCACATGATGCAAAAAGTTTCTCTCCATATTAAAGAAGCCATTATGTTTCACTTTTAAGGACAACAATCAATATTTTCAGTCATCGTTTACCATCTTGAGGGGGGTCTACGTTAATATCCTCCGTCTCTGTGTCGTCCCTCATCTCCTCATCTTCATCCTCGTCCTCCTCCAGCTCATTAGCGATCAGCTGTCTGGCCAGTTTAATGTTGAGGCCTTCGTTATAGTGCATCTTCCTCATCATCTCAAACTGCTTCTTCTTGGCTGGGGAACACACAGACACAGACACAGACACACACACACAGACACACACACACACACACACACACACACACACACACTTTTATAACCCAAGTTATATACAGCCTCATGTCCAGAGCGGCACAAGGTCGTGAGAGCAAGCAATAAGAGATTTTGAGTTAGGAGTTGGGGAGGCACACCAAAGGGCTTATGGGTAAAAACACAAATCAGAACAGTCTGTGGCTGCACTGTCACTTTATATACAGTCTTCCTGAGGGAGGCAGCCACTGCCACACACAGGAAGCTGATTTCAGACCCTGAGCTTTGAAGCAATATTTCAAAGCTGCCTGTCAACAACTGGTACCACAAGAGACCTTCTCTATAAATACACTCACATTCAGAAATAAGGAAACTGAGGAAGTCGTATCAGAGGAAACTGGTACAGACAGTACCAGTTAAATCTGTGGACTCATGGCTGAAAGGGTAGTTCACTAAGTTTCACACTCCTTACTGGCCTATTTGGAGGCACCATAGTTTTTATCTGAATGCTTAAATGATCTGTTACACCTAAAGAGAATAACCACCTAGCTCCCACCCAGAGCTGCTTTCAGCAGGTAAATACATACCGCATACGGCAGCTAAGCCCATTAGCTATAGGCCCACACCTACGAACCACAAACTACGTACACGTTTCACTGGGAAGATGGAACAAAATGCACTTAACGCACGTAATTCAAGGCCTAGCACTGGCATTAAAGGCCATATCTAAAACTTAAAGCATTGTTTATAATAACACGCACAGGCGCTGACACAGTGCGTCAATGCATACACAGGCGATCCGCGACTCTGACCACTGTTCAATTCCAGTTATAGTGCACCACAGAGGATCGTACCACTGCTACATGAAAGCTGTACTGAGACAGAAAGACACAGTAGATCACACGCAGCTTTAAAGACACACAGAAAAGGGTAGATAACGGTCTGTTAGCTTAGCTAATGCTACTAGCCAAGCCGTTTTCAGTTAAGTCAATATATGATGTTGAAATATGATGTCAGGAAAATCATAGTATACTAACAAGCACAGGACCATGTGTCTAGGTTTGCTAATGCTAGCATATTATTATTATCATTATTTATTTATTTATTTATTTATTTATCATCACTAATAATAATAATAATAATAATAATAATAATACAAATCAACCACCAAACATCAAAATATTCACTAGTTACTGCACTTGAGTCATTTAGCACCTTACAGCCATGTGACTGACAGTGACATGAATGCACATAAATGACTAAATTCCATCTGATTATGATTTATTACTGTCTGATTATTATAAACTGTATGCATTTATATATAAATAGTTTGGAGCATTTAAAATAAATCCCTTACGATCATTGTAAGCATTTAATAATATCTCGATTTATTATATAAATGATATAATATAAGAATATTAATATGAATATTAACACACATTTTAATGGTTCAATATCGTTTCCAATGCTGAGATCAAGTCGCAACTTAATAACACACACCAAAAATTCACAATTCTGCAGAGCTCTTAATTAGATACGACACAGAGGGTAAAACTCAAAAGTTATTAAAGGGCCGCATTCATAAGGACAAGACATCTACATAAGCCTTTAATAACAACTGAAATGTAAGAAATTACATATATGCCTTAAGTTATATTTAATTTCACTCTAGAATGATTTATGACGAGTGAAGGTTATTTCACAGGCCTTTATAAACATCAATAAAGGTTTAGGGAAGTTGTCATATAAGAAACTTTTCTGAGACATTGTCCAGTATAGAATAGGAACCAATACACTTTCTGATCATGAATATGGGTGAAAACAAGTTAAACATGTTGTCCAGCCTAATTACAGCATCTTGGCAACTTTGCTTCCTAATCCTCACCACTGCGCCCTCGGACTGTGCACACTGCTGTCCATTTATAAAAGTGTACTCAGCTGGAAAATGGATTAGTCACAGTGACTGTTCAGCCCATTAGCCTAAATGCACACGGCTGTAGGAGCGCACGACTATGGAGCTGAGAGGAGACGTACACATTTCACTGGGCAAGTGCAAAAGTCGAGCGAAGCCCAGAACCCTTTCCCTTAAAGGACAGTGATGAGAGACCGGTAGAGGTCACATGGCGTCCTATCACTATTTCAAGGTCAGAACACTTTGCAACATGTCTCAGCAACCATTTCGTAACTTCAGAATTTCACTATTCAGTATTTCCTTATTTTGTTCTAGATAGGGAGTTGTTAACTGTGTGTAACAGGCCTTACAGATACAAACACAGGCTTTTAAAATGAGCAGATTCGGCCTCATGCAGGAACCAATCACGCCATTGTTCTGTAAACAAGGTCACATGTTCACAAATACGCACACGGTCATGTGACTGCATCCAGGATGTTCGGTATAGGTCACTTGTGAACTCCATAAGTTTAAGTGAAGGATAAAGCTGAACCCTCCAGGCTCTTTAGGAGCTCGTGACACATACGCCATCGACGCCGTGGGTTCGTATGGGTTAATGCAGCAGCTACCAAAATAGCACAGCTGCTGTAGGGGTGCTGGATAAACCTGCATTATAGGGCAGAGTGAGGAAAGAAGTCTTAACTGACTTATTAATACGTTTATTAGGGACCCAATGAGTGCAGATAAAATTATTCAGCCGCATATAGCATTTTTGTAGTTCCCAGATGTAGATGAGAACCAGAGTAGATCCAGGGCTAGTGCCAAGGGTAAAGCCCCCTTTAAAGTGTTGGACACACCAGAGCACGCTGGTATTTCCAGGGTTTTATTCAGTTTCAAACATTTGAGCTAAAAAGGAACTCAACTGACCAGCCCTACCCATCCGACCGACCTACCGGCCAGCCCTACATATCCGACCGACCGACCGACCAGCCCTATCCATCCGATCGACCTATCGGCCGGCCCTACACATCCGACCAACCGGCCAGCCAGCCTTACTGACCCAACTGTCAAGCCGTACCAACCAGCGCTATCAACCTGAACGACCAGTCCTACCCTCCTTCGTTATATGTCACTTTTTTACCATTACATAAATCAAATACGCTCAATGTATTTTGTCTTGGATTTAAAAAAAAAAAAAAAGACTAAACTGCAGTTATTTATTCAACAGTGAACTTTAACAGCCCAGCAGACACACCAATAAAGCACAACATGACTCTAATGTATTAGCATTAAAAACATCCCAGCCGACATGTCTGCGACTCCCTCTACGCCAGTCATGATCGCCATGTCAGAAAACTGGGGTTTGTGTTACTTTATGGAGGATGTGGGCATGAGAGGGAAAAAGTGCCGAGAGCTGATGGAGTTCCGTTTGCCTCATTTTGCAGCAAAATGTTTGTAGGCTGATCCAGATAGACTTGGTTCCAATTTGTACATACATGAGAACATCGGTTCGTTCCCATATTAGAAAGAACCTGAGGGAGTGAAGCTCAGACTGCCTGTGCACTCGCCCATACAAACACAGCAGCAGCAGCACAAAACGCTGAGGTGAACGGCAGGACACTCAAGGACACACGACCCAAAATGACCCACCTTGCTCCTCTGGAGTCAGCTGCTCCTCTTCCTCCTCACTGCTCTCCTCCTCCTCCTCCTGTCTCAGAAAACGAGGCTCTGCACCTTCAGCTGCAGCCAGTCTGTAACGGGGAAAAGGGGGAAAGGGAAAACAAATAAATTAAAACCAGACTGAGGAACAAATATCATATCCGCCCTCTAAGACTCCTTTACACAGCCTCTACAGAGAACAAACTGTAGGGCACAGTTCCTCCTTATCTGGTGAATTTTATATAAACATGTACCATATTGTTTGCACAGGTCATGTTACGGTAACTGTGTATCTTATATAATAAAAATTATATAATATTACTATATCTGATTACATAACTATGTTATATATTATTTATATATAATTGTATTACACAATCACACAGAGAGGGGAGGAAACCATGTGGGCAGATGTGAGCGGAACTGCCTGAATAAAAAGCAGGTCAGATGTGAGTGGGCTTCACTTCACTAACAGGCTTTTCCTCCGTGTGACTGTATGACCGGGACGCTGCACCAATTCAGCTCACAGCCTGCACGCACTCGCTGCCCAAACACCGCTCCACCCTGCTTCTATTATCAGAGTTCGTTCCCAGAGTTCGTTTACCGTCACCCAGAGCTACCCTGGGTAAAACCTCTCTCTACATTCAGGTAAGATGGGAGAGAAAGAAAGAGAGGGAAAGAGAGATGGGTAAGAAAGAGAGAGGGGGTGAGATGGGTGAGAAAGAGAAAAAGGTAAAGAGATGGGTGAGAGAGAGGAAGACGGAGGTAGAGACGGGTGAGAAAGAGAGAGGGGGTGAGATGGGTGAGAAAGAGAAAAAGGTAAAGCGATGGGTGAGAGAGAGGAAGACGGAGGTAGAGATGGGTGAGAAAGAGAGAGAGGGGGTGAGATGGGTGAGAAGGAGGGGGGGGTGAGATGGGTGAGAAGGAGAGAGAGAGAGTGGTGGATGATAGAGAGAGGGAGAGATGTGGGTGAGAGAGAGATGGGTGAGAAGGAGAAAACACAAAAAAAGAAGAAAAGAAACAAAAGTGAGGGAGATGAGCAAAAGAAAGAGTGAAAACTAGAGAGAATCTATCCTGCAGGAGGAGAGACAGGGTGCAAGAGTTCAAGCTATAGCAAAAGAATCAGAGGTGAGAGGACAAATAAAGAATGAGAGAGAGAGACAGAGAGAGACAGAGACAGAGAGAGAGAGAGAGAGAGAGACAGAGAGAGACAGAGACAGAGACAGAGAGAGAGAGAGAGAGAGAGAGAGAGAGAGAGAGACAGAGACAGAGACAGAGACAGAGAGAGAGAGAGAGAGAGAGAGAGACAGAGACAGAGACAGAGACAGAGAGATGTGGTAAGTGTATTACTCTGAGGGGAAGACCTGAACAATAGTGCTCACTGAGTGCGGTCGTAAACAAGCGGCCTCAGACCCAGTTCAGCCCTGAGGCACAGCCGCAGCAGCTTTTCATTCTTTCACTCTGTCCATCCAATCTGCGCTGGACTTGCCTGACTGCGTCTTCAGAAAGCCAAACCGCACTTAGAGCTTTTTTACAGCCTGCAGAGCGCCGAGTGCGCCTCGCCTTTACCTCCTCTCTTTTAGAGAACCTCTACACAACACATGTGCACACACACACACACCTCTAACTGTGACATCACTCACACTCTCCTGTAACAGGGCGGTAGTCCCCAAAATGATCCAGTCCACGTCTAATAACATTTAACACCATTTAAACTCACCATCTGTTGTTTCAGGATCAATAAACTAACAGCCCAAAATTACTCAGAATTATAAATAAATAAATAAATAAATAAATAAAAACATTGCACGCACAGACGCACTCGCATCGCAGACATCAAAACTGTTCTGGCCCACATTCTCTAGTTTCATCTGGCCCACTTGCCAGATGGGTTGACGGCACTTGGGTAGACCGCCCCCCATAGCAAGATGTGGGCCACACACATGCTAGATTAGGGCCACACCTCAGTCAAATATAGTCACCACTACCAGAAGTGGACCAGATCTGTTTGGAGACAGGTGGGCCATGTTGTAAATCTATTTGGCTCACAGCAGACTGCCAGTGCTGACAGTGGACCAGCGGTGCCATAGGTTTGCCAAATGTGGCCCACATCCGCTTAATATCTGGAACTTTAAAAAATTAATAAAACACCAAAAAAAAAATCTGTTGTTTCGGCGAAGAAAAAAATATAATTTACTTTGATGCATCCCTACAACAACAGATCAGTCTGAAAAGTACAATGACAAACCATGTTTTTACTTCTGAGGTGTAAAAAAAAAAAAAAAAGTTGAAAAATGGTAATAAATAAATATCTGATATGTGAACATGTACGCAAGTCCTGAAACCATACAGAAATATAATTAAAAAGCTATTTTAAAAGATTTCAAAAATGATTCTTGGCTGCACCAAACAAGGCTGTTCTATTATTAGACGCTTGACACAGGAACAGCAGAACATGTTTTCAGTGCTTTACAATGTACAAGTTTATTAGTTTAGTTTCAGGTTTATTTGTCATTTGCACAACAAGTCAGGACGTTTATGCTCTGAAATGCTTGTGGTAAGGCTCAGGTTGAAACTACATACATATACATATGTATACATATACATACTAAACATATTAAAATAAAGAGATAAAAGAGATATTAAATAAATACAAAATACACAAAATACACAGAAAAATACAGAATATATATTTTATATATATATATATATATATATATATAAAGTGACTCAGTGATATTGTCCATAGAGGTGATATATTATGAATATAATAATACAATAATAAGTCTGAGTGCAGTGGTACAACACATCATACACAGAACCATGTAAGCATGCAAATGGATCTTTCTATGTTCAGAACCACAGAGCTTACCAAAGAACCCCTGAGGTACCTTTTCTTTATCGGTATCAAGAGAGTCGCCATCACACAGTGGACACAAAACTAGTCTACTGACCTCAGGTTCCCTTAAAAAGAGGCTGGAACCCGAACCTAGGGTTGTCACGATACCAGAATTTTGACTTACGATACAACGATACCGATACCAACTGTAGTATCACGATTCTCGATACCAAAACGATACTTGGAAGAAAAAAGCACAACAATAAAAATGTCTGAACATAAAATGTTTATGTTTGATTGAACTGGATTGAACACTGAACAATCTGATTGCAAAAGTTTTTATTCTAAAATTAAACATTTTAACAAAAATCAAGTTACATTATTATAACGTTAACTATAATATAATTAACTAAATACTTCTTAAAAACTAGAACCTCTTCTTTGTTCTAAAACTACACAGTGGGAAGTTTCTTTGCCTGTTTAAGGTTCTTTGCCAGGAAAACCAGTGTGTCAACATTGTCTTCTGTAACACCGTTTGCAAACTGGGTTTGTGGTGTTAGTTGGGTTCCCGTCTTCATCAGCGACATAAGCAAAATATGCCCATACTTCACTCCTCGGACCCGTTTTGTCCACAAGTCACGAACGAGAGAGGACGTCTTTTTTTTTTTTTTTTTTTTTTTTAGCCGTCGCCATGGTACACACGCTGCTGGCTTGCGCGTGCCGCTCAACCGAGTCAAATTAGTATACGTGAATACAGTCAGTCCACGGCCACGTGCACCGCAGTCTGTCTCTGTCTCTCTGTGTCTCTATATATATATATATATATATATATATATATATATATATATATATATATATATATATATATATATATATATATATATATATATATATATATATATATATATATATAAGAATCGTTAAGAATCGAATGTTCGGGGCATCGTGCAACTCTACCCGAACCACAACTGTTTTGGAACCATGTCAAATGAATGTCGGGGGAGAAGGGGGGAAATGCAGGATAGGGGCCCTTTAATGTATATTAAAACTAATAATAACTGCATTAGTCTTCAGACATCCACTGGCACCCTGGAGACAAACAACGCCTAAAGTCACCGCGTCCGGTCGGCCTGTATTTCACCGTACCCCAACCACCTCATTGACTGTGCAGGTTTAATTAGATATAAATACACTGAGAGGAGATCAATCACAGTCCATTAGGAGCTGATACCAACATAAAACTACACGGCGTGACTGTAGCGGTGTGGAGAGCTGTCCTTCCCCCCGCAGATCAGCTCCTGATGTTTATCTGGGATTCCATTTTCTCCGTATCCCTTAAACAGAACGTTACTGCGCCTTTAAGACTGGCGTATGCACATACACTCCGTCCTGATTGTTCTGAACTGGAAAGAAACTCCGGTTCAACCACTTATAACAATCAGGGCTAAACAGATGGATATACTAGACGCACACACAGCCGTGCTGGTTTTAGTGACCTCACAAACCTCACACTTCCATATACAGACTGTACAGCGTTGGGAGTGAACAGTGCGTTTTAAAATCAATATTAAATTATATATTCACTCTAATTTAAAAAGATGAAGGAAAAAATCTATTCACCATGATACTGGCCCTTTAGGACTTCATATGCCGTATCTACTATATTACTCTATACCATGTACTGAAGTCTCTACAAGACTAATGTAGAAGTACTGTAGTTCTGAGAGTGAAGAATTGAGGTTCAGGTTTAGGTTTATTTCTCATTCTCACAACACGCGAGGAAATTCATGCATTGGAATGCTGTTAGTGAGGCTCAGGTTATAATACCTCCTTACCCGGGTGACCCAGCCAGGGGTGATCAACTGGGTCACCCGGGTGAGGGAGTATTACAACCCGAGTCTGATGTAAGACCCAAAACAACCCGTGATGTGTCCGGGTTGCACCACAAGTTGTATTTTCAGCACTAAAATGCTGGTATTGAGGCTCAGGTTATAATACTCCACAGTAGGGTATATGGTACATACAGGGGTTGGACAATGAAACTGAAACACCTGGTTTTAGACCACAATCATTTATTATTATGGTGTAGGGCCTCCTTTTGCGGCCAATACAGCGTCAGTTGGTCTTGGGAATGACATATACTGCGTCCTGCACAGTGGTCAGAGGGGGTTTAAGCCATTCTTCTTGCAGGATAGTGGCCAGGTCACTACGTGATGCTGGTGGAGGTTCGTCCTTCTTGGTGGTATGCTGACATTACCCTGGATACCGTGGCTCTTGATACATCACAAAGACTTGCTGTCTTGGTCACAGATGCGCCAGCAAGACGTGCACCAACAGTCTGTCCTCTTTTGAACTCTGGTATGTCCCATAATGCTGTGTGCATTGCAGTATTTTGAGCAGAACTGTGCTCTTACCTGCTAACTGAACCTTCACACTCTGCTCTTACTGGTGCAATGTGCAATTAATGAAGATTGGCCACCAGGCTGGTCCAATTTAGCCATGAGACCTCCCACACTAAAATGACAGGTGTTTCAGTTTCATTGTCCAACCCATGTACATACCAACTAAACAATTTTTTAAATTATTATTTTATTATTATTATTATTTAATTTTTTTAAGCATACAAAATACACACAATATAGAATATTCATACCATTATCCATGATAACAAGGGAGAGGCCATATTTGTTTACTTTGTGTTAGAACGTCTGGTGCAGCTGCTGATCCACTGTTCCACCTGCTCCTGTGGCTGAAGGCTCTAAATTTAAAACCTCCACCCAAACCTCCGTAGGTCTGCTCTTACCATTCTGTGGAGGGGAACGGACACCAGAAGATCCTTCCCCTGACAAACGGCTCAGTTATTACGCTCCGGTAAAGAGGACGCGCCGGGTGCTTGCGAGACTGTCCGGAACGACATTAACCTAAGAGCTAGCTGGTTAGCTATGCTAGCTAACGTTAAACAGCTTATGGGAACGGCAGATCTTCCCACTACGTAGGTACCAATACGCTTCCTCATACGTCATCTCATCCACCCTCTCTGTTATGACCCTTGGATGAGGTAATGTTGTCCCATTCAATCCAAGTAGCTGACCGGAAGTTCTAACACAAAGGTGGAAGAAACAAACTTTTGAAAGTGGGCGTGGCCAAATAAGGTGAGTACAGAGACAGGAGGTCCTATGTGGAAACTTTTGGATATGTATATATTAGACACAGATAATCTGAGAGAGAGGAAATAATAATGATTTATTTATTTATGGATTTTGTAAGCCTTTCACCAACACCACCGCACACCGTACATATGACATGATATCATGTTATGTGATATATTGAAGCTCAAGTGTCAGACTACACTGGTATTGGTAAAAGGTCCACAGCTTGTTCACTGACAGCCTGTGGGTAAAACTGTTCATTAGCCGGTGGGTCCATATACAGACCCCCAATTAAAAACTCCTTTTGATCAAGAATCTAATTTTAGAATTCTCTAGTTCGGCACCAAGTCCATAATCCTATATATTGCAGAGGTCTTGATATTAACCCTTGATATTTTGGGCTGACCGTCAATACCAAATTATTTAAAGTGAGACCCCATCTTGAACAGACAAAAGATTTTATCCCAGCAGGGACGCAGCTATTGGTACAAGCCTCTAAAATAGGGAACCTGGGATAACTGAGCCACTTCATTCATGTACCCATCTGATGGAAGGCTGTGAAAATAAAAACTAAAAAGCTTTTAATGGAAACTAGAGATACAATCCCAGTGTGGAAACGCAAGCTGCATCGTACCACCCAGACACTGCCTAGACGGCACCTTAAAACCCAGGGCCAGGGCCAGAAAGGGGATTTGTGAGGGAACCCACCTTGAGGCCTCCGGTCTCTAAAAGGGCCCGCAGAGTTCAGAGGCCGAGACTGCAGTGAAAAGACAGTCAATGAAATCTAAGAGCCATTATGTCTATAGCTCTGAAACTGCTGCTGTAACTACACCTTCAGGACTAATCAAGCACAAGCCTCCATCAGCCCTGCTAGCAGCCTCTGTACGATTAGCTGATGAACGTCATTAGCTCACGCTGATAATTACTCCGCTGTATGTTTTCAGTAGCTGCTGGTTATGTAACGCGCAGCCAGCCTCTTCCTAGCTGTTCTGCCTGAATCATCTTCAGCCCCCTGAGAGATCACTTACTTTTTGGCCAGGTCGTCCACGGTGAGGGCCGCATTCCCCTCGCTGTCGCTGTGCACCTCCTCATCTTCCTCATCCCCCACCATCCTGAAACACAGGGACGCTGTGAAGGTTAAACTCTCAGGCTGACCTTTTCCCACAGCCGGATTGGGTTGCGCCCGGAGCACGGCGCCGCCCTTGTGTTTTGCAGACAGTGCAGGAAAACATGCAGGGAAACTTCTAGCAGCCTCGGCCCAAGCCACAACGGGAGGATTACAGTACTAGTGGGGCCAGCTTCTGATGTCAGAACATTGTTGTGAGGATCTGATTGAGCATTATAGGGTGGTCAGGTACTGATGCAAAACATTGTTGTGAGGATTTGATTAAGCATTAGTAAAGTCAGGTACTGATGCTAAAACATTGTTGTGAGGACTTGATTGAGCATTATAGGGTGGTCAGGTACTGATGCAAAACATCGTTGTGAGGATTTGATTGAGGATTATAGGGTGGTCAGTTACTGATGCAAAACATTGTTGTGAGGATTTGATTGAGGATTATAGGGTGGTCAGTTACTGATGCAAAACATTGTTGTGAGGATTTGATTGAGGATTATAGGGTGGTCAGTTACTGACAAAACATTGTTGTGAGGATTTGATTGAGCATTATAGGGTGGTCAGGTACTGATGCAAAACATTGCTGTGAAGATTTGATTGAGCATTTGTAAGGTCAGATAATGTTTCAAGAATGTTGGAACATGGCTGTAAATTTAATTGGGAATTAGTAAGGTCAGGGACCGAAACATTGCTGTGAGGATTTGATAGAGTATTTGTGAAGTCAGGTGATAACACAGAGCACTGCTGTGACTGCTGTTTTTTTTAAGCATTAAATGACAGATTTTATTACTAACTGCATGTTCATGATTTTGATTGTTGATTATTTTGTTTATTGTTATTTTCATTTTACAGCTCTATTATAAAGTGTAAAGTGTAAATTCTTACATTTAAAAACATTTTAAATCTTTTCAGCTTGTCTGAACTGTGTTTATATTACCAAGTTCTTAACACATTATTTTACTTTCTGTACACAAGCTTCTTCTTTTTTATCTTTTAAAGAATTGTGTAAAACACTTTAAGCTCCATTTATGTATACAAGGCATTATATAAATAAAGTTAAGGGATGCACTAAATGTTCAGCCCGAACAATTACATTTTTAATGACGCCATTAAGTTTTTCCAGTTCCCGGATGTAGACGTGAACCAGAGTGGAACCTTCACTCCTCAGTTCCAGGGCTGGCTTAGCCCTGGAGCGTCTCATTGTTCTGTGTTTCCCAGCTTTTACTGACGTTCCCACATTCGAGGCAAGTGGGCCAGCAGTGCCAAATCTTTGCCAGAAGCAGCCCACATGTGCTTGTTATCTGGGATTTAGTGTATTTAATTTATGCAGTGGTGAAAAATTTGCAAAATTAATGAAAACGCTTAAAACCGTGTTCAGTATTCGGCCTTGGGCCAATTTTGTTTCATTAAATTCGATTTGGGTTTCGGCCAAAATATTTAATTTCTATGCATCACTAATAAAGATTATTATAATATGTTATTATTCATGATGTCATCAGCAATTAACCCACATCAACTAGTCATCCAACGCCTACTAACTGTATGCTAACAGCTAATCGTGTTGTTTACAATTATATAAACTGACTCTGTCTAGATCTGCCTTGTTTATTTTCCATGTTTAGTTTTTATAGAAGCCTTTAATGTTCTCCTGGCTTTAACAAACCTGAATCAACTCAAGTTAATTACCCAAACTCTGCATGAGCTCAATCACGTGTGTTAAAACAGGAAACCCTCATACCTGCAGTGCTGTAGCCCCCAGGACTGCACTTCGGTCTACCCTAGCCCAACCCTACTGAGTGCCGTCTGTGCATGTCAACTGTGTTCCACTCACCGATTGTACGGCGTGCTCGGCTCGTCAATCTTCATCAGCCCATAGTCCTTATCTGCTGGGTGATATGTGGCCAGAATGTTCATTTCGTCCCATTTCTGCGACTTCTTCCTGAAAGACAAGATCCAAATATGGCACTTAGCATACAACTTGAGGCAAAGCCATTAGCACTGAAGCAAATATTTCCCCATGAGATGAGCTAGATTTAACCAAGGACTGACTGTGGCCCAGTTTGAAACTTCAAAAAAAGTTACGTTTACAAGAGCAGAGACGGGAAACTACTTTAAACCCCGTATTCATCTTAAGCTTCTAACCCCATCCCTGTCCGGTCAGTGCTTCCATATGACAGGGGACAATGTCTCGTCCAGTATGAAAGTATATGACTGTGAAGTAGGGCGATAAGCCAAGACATGCTTAGAGTCTAATCTTAGGCTTAGGCTAATGTAGCCAACAACCAATTAAACTTAGACCCATCGCTGCTGATTTTCATCTGCCCCCCTCAAACTTATTTCGTTACTTTCAGATTAGACATTGCATTTCCTCTCTTTTTTCAAATTATACTACTTTTCCCAAAGAGCAGGTATGGGACGATCTTCTACGATTGAATTTTTCCCAAAAATCCCTCATTTCCATCATATATTCCAATCTTATGTCAATTGACGCTTATTCCCTAAACAGGGTTAAGAGTGCCTGGGCTACCGAATTAGGTACAGTTTTTACAGATCAGTGGTGGGACAAAGCAATTTATAAAGTACGGTCAAGCACACCTTGTGCACGGCTCCAGCTGATACAATTTAACGTCTTATACAGAGTCCATCGCTCTAAACATCAATTGTCAAAATTCTTTCCAAATATTCAGGACTCTTGCGACAGATGCTCTGGTTCCCCTTGCACTTTGAGCCATATGTTTTTTTACTGTCCTGCGTTAACTAAGTTTTGGTCTGATTATTTTAATGTAATATCACAAATATCACCGTATGTCCGTTTATAGCCATTTTTGGCATATCCAACACTCCTCTTGGGCACTCAGAAATTCAGTCACAAATTCTAGCGTTTACTTCCTTATTGGCAAGACGTCGTATTCTACTGCTTTGGAAATCCCCTAAACCACCCACTGTTTCACAATGGTTAAAAGATGTCATATACTTTCTTAAATTGGAGAAAATCCGATTCAAAATTAGAGGCAAAGGGTCAGCATTCTATCGCAAATGGGATTCTTTTCTTTCATATTTTAATTATCTTCAGACTCTACCGGTTGACTAATTTTTTATTTATTTTTTATTTTTTTATTTATTTATTTTTTTTTATTTAATTATTTTTTAGGTTTTTTTTATTTTTATTTTTTTTCTTTTTCTTGTCTCCTCTCTGGGGTAGGGGTGTTGGGGATTACTCTGGTCTAAAACACAAAAAAAAAAAAAACTGAGATTTCTGACGATAGCAGGAGATGTTCCTATGTTTGTATTGTTTTTCAATATGCACTAATTCTGTTGCTGATAATACTGTTCATTGCATTTTTTTGTATTGTCAGATCCTCAATAAAACAGACCCATCAAAAAAAACTTAGACCCATCAATTAGCAAAATTCAAAGCTTACCACCAACACCAACTCTATGGCACTCTTGAATTGTGACTTTAATTTAAAAGTGATTTCTCTTAAAGTCTTAGTTCACTGCTGAAAAACTTAGACACATACTATTACAGTGGTGGTGATGGGAACCAGAGTTCTCCATGTCTAGAACATGCATATAGACACTTTATTGACTATCTAGACCCCCAGTGAATGTGTCTTCTGAGTGTGTATGGAATGTTGATGATGAAAATCTGGAAAACCTGGAAATACTAAGTCCCTTTGGGGGACTATTTGACCTCACAGCGCCCTGCAGCATGTATCCCTCCACCATGAACGGAGTTTAAGGCTGAGATCTTCTCCACACTATCATAAACAGCGTCTCAGACATCAGGCAGCGTATTCAGAACCACCTCCTGTAGGAACTTTGGGAGCTTTGTGCTTTTAAAGGGGACGTCTGGTTACCTTCACACCACTGTGAACAGGTCTGACTCTGGACTGGAGCGCTTAAAACCGCTCTGAATGACTAAGTAATCTAAAACCAACCTGGCTACATGGTTTGACACCGAATGGCGCACCTTGTTGTGTCATGATGATAGATAACAGTGAGCCATGCAGGTACCAGGTAATACGAGTCTATTAGAGATCACTGAACATCTACACAGAGAGCCGAGTCCTTGCCTTGCAGTTAGCAGTATGCTAATTGTGGCAGTACAAGCATGGCTAGCCACATTAGCATCACAGTTCCAGCGCAAACACTAAAGACAGTCTCAGCTACTCTACTACATTTACAGTGAGGGGAGGGTAATGGTGGAAACCGGACTCCTAGCCGTACTACTGCTTAAACACATAGTATGAGGTTAGGACCATGACACAGCCACGAGGCTTCTCTGCAGCCTGAGGGCAGTTATTTACTGTTGAGGGAAAGGGGAGGGGGGTGGTGTATATTTGGCTGGTGCAGCAGTAATCTTCCACAGCCTCTCTGGCCCCATCTCTCACAGACAGTCGATAAGTCAGGGGAGCATTACAGCCAAGCCATGGGACAGGCCAAATCAATTGGTAACACCCTGCCCTGCTACAATAAAATCACCCCCGCTCCTTTTATTACCGAACTCTCAGCTGCTAACACTTTAAGACAGGGAGCCGGAGCTGCACATGAGGCAACGCGCTGACCTTCAGTTCAGCAAACGGCCTTTAACCCTTTGCAGCTGACTCTGGCAATAAAAGCACGGTGTAGCTGTAGTGATCTCACTCGAAGCTTATTTATACAAGTGGAGAAACTGTAGGCAAAGACTCCAAATCTGAATTTAAACTAGGACGGTCTTATGTAAGGTCTTCATTAGGCCTAAAGCAGCAGCAACAAAACTCCAGCAGCACTGCCGTGTCTGATCCACTCACACCAGCACCACACACACTAACACACCACCACCACCATGTCACTGCAGTGCTGAGAATGATCCACCACCCACATCATACCTGCTCTGTGGTGGTCCTGTGGGGGTCCTGCCCATTGAAGAACAGGGTAATACAGTACACAGAGAAACAGATGGACTACAGTCTGGACCTGTACATCTACAGTGTCCCCTGTATGGTCAGTGGAGCTGATAAAACTGAGAGTAGACAGAAGAAGGTGGACCTAATAAAGTTGGTGGGTGTATATCACTGCTTGTATCTGCAACATTATCATTTTAAATCAATCAATCAATCAATCAATCAATCAATCAATCAATCAATCAATCAATCAATCAAAAACACATGCAACCAAGGCTCCCACCCTGGCACCGCAGGGCCCAGAGCGTGCCCAACCAGGCCAGGCTACCAGCCCGTGTCCCAAAGAAACTTTGGAGTGTCGTAACGGTCACTTTAAGTGCCGGCATTGAGTGCATGCATTGAGCGCATGTCGTGCGCGAGAGAGGGAGTACAAAGCTAACGGTTATATAAGTACGGCACGTGGAATGGTTAGGAGGGGTTTTTGTAACCTGTATGTTCTGCTGCAGTGTTGTCTGGGATTGTAACCACGAGGTGTGGGTGCTCCTCTGCCCAATACATGATCCAGTACTCCGAACGGCTGTGTCTCGTCTGGATTCCTTTCTGGAGGTCGGGGAAAGCAGCTAACCCCCTGTTGCATCTCCCTCCCCGAGAGCCTTCACCCAACTACTGAGTGCGTTACAGTGTTATGGTTTAGAGAGTCCGTTTTTTTTTTTTTTTTTTTTTAGCTGTAGTGAGAAACATGTATGGTCACCATGACATCCTACAGCTTTATCGACCACTGTATTTTCATGTAGCCCAATCGCATGTCCATGTTAGGCTAACGCTGAACCCCAAAAGGCTGGCAAGTCGTTTATGCCCGATGCCTCAAATACAAAGTAGACTACTTCGGATCCAACAACGTACATGGCAGTGTGAGTATTTATCAGGTCAGCGGTGCAGTTACTTCATCACGTCTCGTATTATGATATCCAAACAACGTCTTCTGTCGATACTGTGCAGCCCTGTCTTGTGTCCAAGCTAGGGCTGACGATTCCTTTACGGCTGCTGCCGCAAAGTAGGCAACTTCAGATGTAACAAAGTACACGCCAATCAAGGATCTGCTGAGGAAGAACAGTAACCGATAGGACCCACCACTAATTAATATCAACGTGTACATTCCCAGTAGTGTAAGACGAATTAATGAAAACATGAGTATTTATAATTGACTGTATCCAGAACTATCAGCTTTCATAGCAGCTCATCTCGCAGGCCGACGTTGTGCCAGATTGAAACGAAAGTTAATCAAATCGTGAGCTGCCTACATATTCACACCCTATAAACAAATCTAGAAACGCAAGCTGTGGGCTTCGCTCTTCACCTCCTTATTTAACCATCACGTCACTAGCTTCAGTCTTATTCTGGGAACAGATCCTGGTTTTTGGGTTACTGAAGGGGCTGTGGGCGTGTTATTTATTTATACACCGAATTGGTCAAACAGTGTAGGTAGCAAAAGCTCTGGGAGAAGGTCCAACAAGCTGGATTTATTCATTTCATAGGCATTATAGATTCATTATCCGTCCTGTGGTGCGTTTCCTCCTCACAATGCAGAAGACCATAGTGGGTCCAGGGCATTTCATGACCTGGCTGGAGCGGTCAGGAATGAGGACTTGCATCTTTAGTACCCTTAGAAGCTTTCTTTTTTTAAAGGTAAATTAGTAAATGTAAGGTGAATTTAAACTCATTTTTAATTAATTGTTTTTTTTTATGTCACAAAAAATTGAAGGAGTAGAATATAACTAATTCTTTGCATATCGTGCCGACACACAGAGGAATTCCACATCCGCATTTAACACATACAGTGAAATACCCGCACACTACTGAACACTAGAGGGGCAGATGCCCGGAGCAGTGTGTAGCCCAATTCACCATGCCCCAGGAGCATCTGTGCGTCAGGTGCCTTCCTCAAGGGCACTTCAGTCCGGTTCTTCCGGTTTGGGCAATAGACCGCCGACCTTCCGATCACAAGGCTGGTTCCCTGACCTCCAGCCCATGACTGCCTATTACTGAGTGTTTCTGTCCACACAGCTTTTTGAATGAAGCACAAAATACAGCGGCCAGCTGTACTGACCGAAAACAGGACATACACCAGCTTCCCGTTCCATCTTAAACGGTGCTGCAGTCTGGTTACATACACTACAATAGTAACTACCTGACTTGTTAAGGTGGAACAGGAAACTACGACCAAAAGGTTAGTGAATAAGTAGCTGCCTTCAGCCTCTTAATGAAGTACTGTTAGAAATATTGAGATAGTAGTGATCCTAACTGGAGTCAGGGCTGAACGATTCATCGATTTGATATTGAAACTGCAATATAAGAGAATGTTTTCAAATCCAAAGAGCTGTAATTTTTTTTTTTTTTAATATTATAATCAACTACACTGCTACAAGAAAAACACATATACCTGATCATAAACATTCCAGAACTGGAACAAAAATAATAAACAAATAATAATAATAATAAATATATATATTTTAAATATTTTTATTATTATTATTTGTTAATAAAAAACACAAATAATTGATTATCATTTTAAAATAAATAAATAGACCAAGAAATTTACAATAGATTTGTGCATTGGCAAATCTCCAAGAGGCACTCTGGTGTGTTAACTGGCATCAAGCCAGAAAAAGTGAATTGATCTTTTTGACCCACCCCTCCAAAAAAAAAGCAATTCGATATTTCGCCCAAATCATTCAGCTCTACCTGGAGAATTAGGTACTCGTTCCACCTTAAATGATGCTGCTGTTACAATCTGAAGCTTGAGACGTTATACCACCTGCTGCACCATATTTAAAGTGGAACAGGAAAATCTAACTGGAAACAAAAGAAGCTGCTGATTAAGCAGCCTCATAGCAAAGTCACTCAACAGTACATCTGTTCTGGGCTACTGCACAAACATGGCGGTGGCAGTCTCTGTTGGAGGACGAGCCTCCTATGTAGATATGAAGGGCTCATACGAAGGACTCATTCTAAGAAAACAAAAATGCATCCGTTTATAGTTACAGGTGATCCTACACTAATGAAAACATAGATGATATCCCATTTCTGCTGTACACAGAACCTCCCTAAATCTCAAACTCATTCTTTAATTCTTAGAGATACAGAGAGGTTAGAAAATGGTCATGTGAAATGAGCCAAGTGAGGGTTTATTTATACAGCGCCATATAGGCATCAGAGAACCCGGATCCAGGGCCCCATACAAGCAAGCCCAGGGGCGACAGCGGCAGGGAAAAACTCTTCTAGAGCAAGAGGAAGAAACCTCGAGGGAACCCATTCTTCTCTGGTGCACACAGGTTAGCAACACAAGCACGATAGTACTATAGAAAGGGTGATAATTATAATTACACAGTGTAATAAATAGAGGATCATACGAGATTGACAGGAAGAGACAGACCTGAAAGTCTGAATGAAGCTCAGTCAGTGTTACCAGTGAAACCAGTGTCCATAACTCACTCCCCAGAACGACTGCTGGAGGCCTGCAGAGCTGATCTACTAGGGAGAACAAGTGTTCAGTGACTTTTGAGGCAGAGGAAGAGATGCCTGATTAGTCTGTGAAGCCGGATGAGCCATGCCTTAGTACACAAACCCACACAATCCTCACCATCAAAGGATCTCAAAGAAGGGAAATTAAAAAAGCAGGATATGCGCCTTTAAATGTTTTTCCTTAATGTAAACGCGCCAGTTCAAGAACAAGGACAGTTACACAAGCCATCACTGTAGAGGTGTAACATTCCGCTTTGAGCGCCAGTGGGAATCCACTCAATCCCAGCGCACTGACACAGGGGCGAGGTTTAAACATGATTATGATATAACTTCCTCTCAAAGAGGAACCAGAACAAAGGAGCCCGACTGCGGCGGATTCCGAATCACAAAAAAGCGCTCCGAGTCTGAGAGGGAAATATCAAGCAGCCAGAAGGATTAGTCTCCGACTCCATTATTTTTGGGCAGCAGAGGCCTTAATAAGAGGAAGACCGCTGGACGAGATTTGGTGCCCTGCAGTCCAAACTGCAACGATGAAATTATAATCGAGACAAATGAACTGGTGTCTGCTCGACGTCCAGGACCAACGAGCTGAAGTTAATCTTTTCATAATTCATTTCCATGTTCCAAGCCGAAATAATCAGATTGCTACTCATTTCATTCAGGCTGTATTGGTGCGGAATACTGACGGCTTGCTACAGTGCACCGAATTCAATACAGAGAGCAAAACATTCGTGTGTTCAGCATCTCTAACGCATCCTTCCGTTTAAACGCCTCTCATTCTACGGAAACCACCATCATAGCTGGTGCTGGTGCCAAAATCCCAAACCCATCTGGGTCTCTCCTCCCCAAAAAGCTGGTTTGTAGCCAGAAATATTAACTCTCTGGTCCGAACCCTGGAACCCATGACGCAAGCAGTGCTGCTAAGTACGTCTTCCAGGTTGTCCATTGCCTTTACGGCCCTGTGCATTTTTGTCGATTAGCTTACCAAAGGTGGCCCACATATTTACACCATGGATTTGGCCCACCTGTCCCAAAACAGATCTGGTCCAGATACAGCAGAATCGCCTACTTTTGGCTGAGCCATCAGAATCAGAATCAACTTTGTCACACAGTCACAAGAACCGGCAAAATTAGCCATCGACCTATCCATACAATAACATACAGGGGGGAAACAAGACAGGACAGGAGGACAGGTGAGCCGCTGCGTGAGACACGCGCCGCCAATCTTCAATGAAAAGGGATACACAAGGAAGGAGGAGGGAAAAAAAAGCATTACCCCCAGACTGTGCCCTAGGAGAGCACAGTGTAGGAACATCAAAAAAACCTCAGCACATAAGCACATACAGCACATGGCCCTAGTATGGAGCATGGAGCATAATATGGCCCACATCGTGATACAAGCAGTGGTCCACCGAAGTGCCATCAACACTTTTGTCCTGGTTTTCAAAAAAAAAAAAAAAAACATTTACTAAACTGCAGATTAAACACATTTACCAAACATTTACCCCAACACAGCACACTTGAAACCATCCCAGCAAACTGCATTCACACAGAGCGCCTCACTCCGCGCTGCCTGTGGTTTTATGGCAGCTGCTGTCTGTCTGGCTGTAGCGGCTCCGTTCTGTTATTTACTTTGAATCTCTAATTTGGCTTGAATGTATGAAACAGAGTAACACTCTGGTTACCATCTACATTCGATAACAGTGTCATTAAAAAAAATAATCATAATTTGGTATATATATATTACCAAAAGTTTTTTTGTTTGTTTTTGCCATTTTCAGCCAAATAACTTTCTTGCCGAACATTCGGTGCACCCCTACTGAATATATCCACCATATGCTGTTTTGTGACCAATATATCAAATATCGTCATATTGCCCACCACTAACTTTAGAGGCACTTTAAAAAAAAACTCACGTAGACTCAACAGCAGGCCTGCTTTCTGTGAGTCAGAGCTCTGAGTAATAAGTCTAACCCAGTCGCCGCTCTAGTTAGAGGACCCTGTGTTATGAGGGTTACTGCCGGTACCATACACAGTCATAGAGCTGGACATGGGTCTTGTTTTGCGTGAGGGATTTAAAAAATAACAATAAAATAAACAATTTAAAAAAAGCACAATCAACCAACCAATGTCCTCATTCTCAGTACATCTGGTACCTGGCTGCACAAAGGACTCTTAAGGAAACAGTTTTATGCACAGACTATTTTGGTGTCAATACTGAAGTCTCAGTCGTCTCTGGAGAACGAAACAAGTGCCACTCCTGCAGCGCGTCCTATTTTTCCTAAGGAGGGGGAGAGAGGTTTTAAGAACAATGTCATTTGAGGGAGAGAGCGCAAGAGAGAGAGAGAGAGAACGCGAGCGCACCTCTAACCCATATTCTCTCCTCCCATTTCTTTATCAGCCATCTGAGACTGCTTGACAGGCTGTTTTCTACCCTACATGTCCAACAGTTTATCCAGCAGAAGGTTTCAATAGAGACCTTGTGCTTCAGTTACAGCCTCTACTCTTCTGGGAAGGTTTTACACTAGATACCGGAACATTGCTGTGCGGATTTGATTACATTCTGCGTTAATGAGAGCATTACATAAGGGCAGGAGGGGCTTTATACCTCTCTAGCCAATGCTTGGCAATGAGCATGTGAACTCAGGCCTACCCACAGCACCTCATGCTATTGGTCAGTGCTTTCCTGTGGAGCTTATACACAAGCTGTAGGTGCGCAGCTGAGCTTTTAGCAATGTAGTGTACATACACGCATGGCTATATTTGTGTGGTGCTAATTACTAATTACTACCACTGTAAAGAAAGTCAGTATATCTGCCTATATAAATAACATCGCTTCAAACCACTCCAAATAACTCTAATGATGAAATGATCTAGAAATCAATGAAATTCCCATTTAAGCAATGGAATTCCCCCATTAGGAGTCTCCTGGTGGACACGTAACGCACCATGATGAAGGCCCATTTCATTGTAGCTATTCATTCTGTTGGTGGCCTCTCTGTTTACATTACAAATCGATAGGCAGGCTAAACACTGCCATGACTCAGAGCTCTCCACAGATAACTTACACCTGACTTTGGGCTGATTTACGGCTTCCAAATCTGCCACTCTCAAGCGAAACAAGCACTTTCACACTGGACCTGAT
The DNA here is from genome assembly GCA_024036415.1 of Prochilodus magdalenae. NCBI lineage: Eukaryota > Metazoa > Chordata > Actinopteri > Characiformes > Prochilodontidae > Prochilodus > Prochilodus magdalenae. The sequence continues at coordinate 36,286 of JAMWET010000979.1, forward strand.
CTGAAGACATGCTCTGGGTCTGGACAGCCAGTCTCCTCTAGCCCCTAAGCAAGACAGGGTGCCAAAAAGGATGGGATCAATTCCTCTGACCCACACCTTCCACCAGGCAGAGACGGCCTCCTGATAAATCCACACTAACGGCTCAAATCCACCCTGACAGCTCCGTCTCGAGGGTAGTCCAGGGAAACGGTGCATTCAAAAACAGCAGTTTATGTAGCGTTAGCCGTGCGGTACGCGACGTGAGGAAAAGAGGAAGCGCATATTTCAGTAATTAAAGACTTTACATTCTCACAATACATGATATTGTGATGCTGTAATAGTACACTACTAGTGTTGCATTTAAAAGACACTGCACTACGAATACAGAGTCTACTGTTACACATTTCACATTCTCATATTTCACCAAATACTGCTAAATAGGAACTCATCATGTTTTCTCTAATGAAAGTTCTAAGCTCTAATTTAAAGTATTCAAAACTTTAATTAGGGAAACACTACACACTCAGAAAAGCCACAATATTTGACATAGTGCCGCTAAATATGACCACACAGTATGCTTTACTGAGCATATCAAGTACACCCCCTTAGTATCTGTACACTCTTAATGATGGTTCTTTAATTAAACAATGGCTCAGTTTAGAACCATAAACACTAAGGACCATGCGCATGCTCAAATGGCTCCTGGCATGGTGAAATGGTTCTAAATAGCACCAAAATGGCACCAACTGGTTCCGTTCAGGCTTGGTAGAGCATTGGTCTTATCCAGGGAATCAGCCTGCTTTTGCATTAGCTTTTACTGGAACCAAGTGACTTAAAGGATATGACATCAGCATCAACAGGGGGCACTGCACATCGGTAGTAAACAGTAGTACCAAGATGGCGGAACGTACAGACGACCTGCGAGTGTCTGGGCTGCTATTCCAGATGTTTGTTTATATCCAGACAGCAGTTTGGTTCAATTGCTGCCGATAAGAAGACGTAGAAGAGGTTCTTCAGCAGACCACTGGGACCTGAACCTGTTGCACGTTGGTGGAAAAGGCCTATGAGTGTTCATGTACTAAACCATTAAAGAATCATCTTGTTCTTTAATGTTCAGAACACCTAATCGAATGTATCATAATAAAGAGAGCCGGATTAGTCCTGTTTAACACGATGTAGTGTGAACAGTACTGAATTAAAATCATTGTGTTGGCAGTTTTTGATAGCATTACTTATCAGACGTCTGAAAAAATATATAGTGTGACGCATTACGCATCATTAAAGTGTCACGATATTATATTTCCAGCATATCGCCCTACTCTAATATTATGATAAGACTGATCGTGTCCTTCAAATGCGGTGTAGACTGAAGCGAAATGAGACGATCCACTCTACTGTGGATTTCCTTCTTGCATCAGACCACCACTCTGGACTCACCAGTGCCATGAACTTGGGAGAAGTCGGCTTCCGAAGGATTTACCTGTTAGATCAGAGCCATTTTTGATACACTGCGTTGCACATAGAGAATTTGTCTTCCGCATTCAATCCATCCATGAAGTGAAACACCCACACACACTAGTGAACACACACACTCAGAAAGGTGGACAGCCCTATCCACTGCACCCAGGGAGCAGTAGGGGGTTAGCCTTTTTGCTCAAGGATAATTTAGACGTTACTATCGGTTTAGGGAATCAAACCAATGACCCGCCAGCCGTTACCTCCAGTCCATGTCTGACATCCCCAGTTGTGGCTCTATGACCCAGTCTGTCTTCAAATGTAGTCTCGATGTCGTGCCTCAATTATAAGATAGTAAGTCATAATCTTTAAATGCTATATAGTAATTGAAACTGTAAGTCATAAGTCATATTTATAAGAAAGTAACTCAATTATGAGATGCCAAGTTAATAATTATGAGAGGCTAAGTCATGATTGAGACCGTAGGTCATCATGAGAGGCAAAGTCAAAATTAAGAATGGGCTTACTCCTCCCATTCATACATTCTTATACATACAAGAATATTATCCAATTTGGAGAATTCTAATTTTTAAATTGGACAATACTGTCCAGCAGTATAGCCCAAAAAACTGGCTTGGTAAATCAATAAAACTGCAAAAATGGCAACAAACTCAAAAAATAAAGCGTTATGAAATCTACTTCATTATTATCAATTAAATAGTCCTGGTCTTTTTAGTAGTATTCCTGATTTCTGGAAAGCTGCTTCATATGAAGGCAGATAATGCTGAAGGTATTCTAATAAAGTTGAACTGAACTGATTAGCTTTGAGAGGCTAGGCTAGCTATGCTAGCTAACTTCCAGATACAAAACTTCTGCGCTAATTAGACCAAACTTCTGAGGGAAGAAAAAGTGCATTTTGTGCTTTTTTATTAAGTTAATCAAAAAGAAAAGCCAACATTACTTAGCGAAGCCGAAACTGAGGCGTTAGCACTCAGGTTAACCCAGATGAAGTTAGCTATTCATTTGAATTCCTGGTTCCACCTTAAATGGTGCAGCAGCTACATTCTGGCACCTGAGACACCAGAAGGTAACTGCTGCACCATTTAAGGTGGAACCGCGGAATTCGAGCTCGACAGAGGCTAACACGGCTATCCAGCTCTACCCGCCCGGCTCCCGGTACTCACTGCTGGTCTTCCTCGGAGACACCGGGTCCTCCAAGCTCCGTACTCTCCGGAGGCGGTTCGGCGCAGACTCTAGCACCGCTGTTCTTGTTTTTTAAGATGCCTTTAATAGGCCGGGGAGCTGCCATGCCACACGCCGCCCTCAGAGCGCCTCTCTCCCGCTCCGCCAACCACCACGACACCGGGAAAGGAGAAACCACACCAAAATAAACCGGCTCTTAAAACGACTTGCGCTTCGTTGTAATCCCGAAGACGTAGTCCAAAAGACGATTTAACCGTCGTGTCAAAAGTCTGCAGCGGGGTGAACCGGACCGGACCGGCGTCTTGCGCACGCACGCTTTGAAGCGGCAGAGTTTTGCGGAGGGGAATCAGGGCGCCGCCGCCTACTCTCGCCGTCACTCCAAACCTCGCGAGACTTCCGCATACGTCATAACACCGCGGCTGGGCCCCGAAGAGTCGGCCATTTTTATTGTGGCGTTTAAGGAAATAGGACTTTTAATGCCTTTTATTAAAAAAAAAAAAAAAACAGTTTAATGTAGTACATTTTTAAAATAAAAAGTATTACCCACTTCTCAGCCCATACAGTCCAAACTAGGCGTCTAACTTTTTTTAAAAGTCTAAATTCGTTGTCGTTTTGTCACGTCACAAACACACCTTATCCCCATATACTGTGTATCCACCTGTTTGCCTGCAGTTTAGCTCCGCCCATACCACTGTATGTAATAAGCTCGGAATTATATTTTGTGTGTGTTGTTGTTGTTTTGTTTTTGTTTTTTGCAGTGCAGAACATCATTTATAAATATCTGTCTTAAAGGTACAGTAAGAGCCTCTTTAGAGGGGTCAATAAAAGTAGAAAAATATAATAATAAATACAGGTTGTACAATACTTATGTACAATGTATGTATATATGTATTATTTATGTACAATAAATACAGGTTGTTTTAGGCATATACACCTAAACAGACATCACAAGCAAGTTCCGAAAAAATAAGAAAAATAAACATGATGATAAGTGCCCTTTAAGCAGACTATTAAAGTGGCAGTGCTGTGTTATTACAATTATGTTCATCACAATAGTCTTCTTAGTAGTTCTTCTTAATAGTCACATAATTCTTTCTGAAACAGAACTAAGTGCCTATATCTCAGATGTGTCCTGTGGAGGTCCTGGCCATTGAAATAGCATAAATATGCAGTGGAGTGAGACACAGACTCAACAGATAAGATAATATAGAGTAGATGACAGCAAGCCCTAATGGTTCTGTGTTTAGGCCTGCCCACTCACACCACCACAACACACACTAACACACCACCACCACGTCAGTGTCACTGCAGGGCTGAGAATGATCCACCACCCACATACTACCTGCTTTGTGGTGGTCCTGTGGGGGTCCTGACGATTGAAGAACAGGGTAATACAGTATACAGAGAAACAGATGGACTACAGTCTGGACCTGTACACCTGCAGAGTGCACCATTACTAAACACCATCACTGTAGAAGTAGCCTGATAGTGTTGTGTTAGACTGTACATGTTGGTGTATTGACAATAAAGTTCAATGAAACTGAATTGAATGTAGTGGTGTTTAAATGCTACTTCAAAATCTGTTTACATATCTGAGTATAATGTAGAGAGGAAAACAAGAACTTCACATTCGGTTCAGGGAAATGACAGTGGGTTGTGTCTGTGGGCTCCAGCTGGAACCCAAAACAAAGAACGTCATTATACAATAAAGCTATTTCTTTTGTGGTTATGCACATGATGATAAAGGGCTTGTTGTTGTTGTTGTATAGTTTGTGGGTGTGACTTTTACAGGGAATGTTTGCTCCCTCTTTGGAATAATTTCAGCCCCTCAGAACTCCTCCCTCACTGTATGCTCTAAGGTTTCACTTTCGTTTCTCCTCACTCAGACTTTAGGTTTCATCTCCTCTCTGTTCCTGCATCGCCGTGGTGAGTAGTACACTCACTTTCTACTTTTCCTACTTCCTGCTCTCTTTAACTCAAACCATTCTCAACTTCTGTGCTTCTGTTACTGCTAACATGCTAGTTTTGCTATCTGGTTTAGAGACATCAGTAATAGCTTTAAGTTTTGTGCTGAGGTTTCTACAGTATTAATGCATGGTCCAAAAACTGGGATCAGGAAGTCACGTCACTCATACTTACATATTTTCATCTTTGATGGTTAGTTAGTTATCTGTCTTTGTTTCAGAGCCATGAGTTTTAAATTTGGGACACCACCTGCGTTTTCTTCACTCAGCACTTCTTCCACAGGTGAGAAGACAGCTGTCACTGTTACTGTCTGCATGCATCAACAAAGTTCAGTTTTACCAATTCCACTACATGCAGTGTAAACAGAGTGATTGAGAGTGGGCTTGGTGTGAAGTGGTTCATATGTTCTTTACAGTGGTGGTGGTGAAGATGGGAACCTGGGGGCTCCATGTCCACAACACACATATATAGACACAACTTTTTTACTCTCTAAAGGTCAGAATCAGCAAATGTAGTTAGACACGTGCAAAGCTAAAATAACACATTATACTTACTAATTTACCGTACACCGACACGCTACTTACAGCACACTAACACATTACACTTACTGAGTTACTGTACACCAACACACTACTTACAGCACACTAACACATTACACTTACTGAGTTACTGTACACCAACACACTACTTACAGCACACTAACACATTACACTTACTGAGTTACTGTACACCGACACGCTACTTACAGCACACTAACACATTACACTTACTGAGTTTTACTGTAAGCACACCGACACACTACTTTACAGCACACTAACACATTACACTTACTGAGTTTACTGCACGCACACCGACACACTACTAACAGCACACTAACACATTAAAATTACTGAGTTACTGTACACCGACACACTACTTACAGTACACTAACACATTACACTTACTGAGTTACTGTACACCGACACACTACTTACAGCACAATAACACATTACACTTACTGAGTTACCGTACACCGACACGCTACTTACAGCACACTAACACATTACACTTACTGAGTTACTGTACACCGACACGCTACTTACAGCACACTAACACATTACACTTACTGAGTTACCGTACACCGACACGCTACTTACAGTACACTAACACATTACACTTACTGAGATACTGTACACCAACACACTACTTACAGTACACTAACACATTACACTTACTGTACACAGACACGCTACTTACAGTACACTAACACATTACACTTACTGAGTTACCGTACACAACACACTGCTTACAGCACACTAACACATTACACTTACTGAGTTACTGTACACAACACACTACTTACAGCACACTAACACATTACACTTACTGAGTTACTGTACACAACACACTGCTTACAGCACACTAACACATTACACTTACTGAGTTACCGTACACCGACACACTACTTACAGCACACTAACACATTACACTTACTGAGTTACCGTACACCGATACGCTACTTACAGCACACTAACACATTACACTTACTGAGTTACTGTACACAACACACTACTTACAGCACACTAACACATTACACTTACTGAGTTACTGTACACAACACACTACTTACAGCACACTAACACTTTACACTTACTGAGTTACCGTACACCGACACACTACTTACAGCACACTAACACATTACACTTACTGAGTTACCGTACACCGATACGCTACTTACAGTACACTAACACGTTACACTTACTGAGTTACTGTACACCAACACACTACTTACAGCACACTAACACATTATACTTACTGAGTTACCGTACACCGACACGCCACTTACAGCACACTAACACATTACACTTACTGAGTTACTGTACACCAACACACTACTTACAGCACACTAACACATTATACTTACTGAGTTACCGTACACCGACACGCTACTTACAGTACACTAACACATTACACTTACTGAGTTACCGTACACCGACACACTACTTACAGCACACTAACACATTATACTTACTGAGTTACCGTACACCGACACGCTACTTACAGCACACTAACACATTACACTTACTGAGTTACCGTACACCGACACGCTACTTACAGCACACTAACACATTACACTTACTGAGTTACTGTACACCAACACACTACTTACAGCACACTAACACATTACACTTACTGAGTGTACTTACAGTACACTCTACAGCCAGTGTGTGTGGTTTGTCTGTTCTGGGCTACTGTAGAAACACGGCGGTGGCAGCCTCTGTGGAAGACGAGCTGCTCCTATGTAAAGATGAAGGCTCTTTCTAAGCAAACAAGAACTCAACAGTTTGTAGTAACAGGTAATTGTACACTAATGAGAGCACTGCACACTGCCATCTGGATAGACACACAGCACCTCCTTCTTCTCTGATTTCAGCAGGGCATTCAGGACAATTCTGCGCGTATTGTAGCAGCATGACTCTCAGAACTACAGCAATTGTCCCCTCAGCTCCCAAACTCTGATAGGGTGCTGTTAATAGATGACCTGAACACCAACCTGCACTAACATTACTGAAACATGCTGCTGGTATCAGATTCAAATGAGGAAGATATTTTTCCAAACACAATGAAATTGTGATAAATAAATTATCAGTAAATAAGCTGTAGATTTCTTCTTTAATGAGCAGCAGTGCCGTCCTCATCCACATGGTTCACATTAATGCATGCATGTGATAACATACTGACTTTATCCGTCACTGTTTATCATATATCTGTTCTGAAGATGGTGCTGCGAAGGACAACAATGAGGGATTCAAGATTCCAGCAACATTCGGCCTGGCACAAGTAGGAGATTCCCTACCAACCCAGTCACCGGATAAAAGCGAGTGCTCCAAAAGCAAAAAGAAACCAGATCCTGTGCAGCAACTTGGAGCCACGTCCTTAGGCTGTAAATAAAAATCTCTTATATAACTACCACTCCACAGTGCATTTCCACCTTTAATTAATCCAGGTCTCGTTAAAGGGCTGTTACATATGTTGGTTTTTATGACATCACAGAAACAACCAATTCAAAACGGTGTAGAAAAAATTTCAGTGTTCCAGAATATGGGCCCTTTAAGTACATGGATTATAGATTAAAACATATTAGCAACCACCTGAGACACCATAGCAACAGACTAGCAACACCTTAACAATTACTTGGGATACCATAGCAACAGGCTAGCAGCACTTTAACAATTACATGGGCTATGAGCACCTTAAAACCACCTTTTATACAATAACAACAGGTTAGGAACATTTAACAATCACCTGGGATAACATAGCAACATGCTAGCAACATCTTAACAGCCACCTGTGATGCCATAGCAACAAACTAGTAACACCTTAACAACCATTTGTAATACAATAGCAACAAGCTAGCAACCGCTTAACAACCATTTGTGATACCATAGCAACAGGCTAGCAACACCTTACCAGACACCTGTGATACCATAGCAACAGGCTAGTAACACATTAACAGCCACCTGTGATACCATAGCAACAGGCTAGCAACATCTTAACAACCATTTGTGATACCATAGCACCAGGCTAGGTGCACTTTAACAATTACATGGGCTAGCAAAGCATTAATGACCACCTGGGATACCATAGCAACAGGCTAGGAACACCTAAAACCCACCTTTTATACAATAACAACAGGTTAGGAACATTTAACAATCACCTGGGATAACATAGCAACAAGCTAGCAACACCTTAACAGCCACCTGTGATGCCATAGCAACAGGCTAGCAACATCTTAACAACCATTTGTGATACCATAGCACCAGGCTAGGTGCACTTTAACAATTACATGGGCTAGCAAAGCATTAATGACCACCTGGGATACCATAGCAACAGGCTAGGAACACCTAAAACCCACCTTTTATACAATAACAACAGGTTAGGAACATTTAACAATCACCTGGGATAACATAGCAACAAGCTAGCAACACCTTAACAGCCACCTGTGATGCCATAGCAACAAACTAGTAACACCTTAACAACCATTTGTGAAACCATAGCAACAGGATAGCCACCTATTAACAACCACCTGGGATACCACAGACAGTGTACTGTGTACTGTGGTTTAAAGTCACTGTGTATGTGTTGCAGGTATCTGGTCTCCTGCACTAGATTCCCCTTGGAGAAATGTGACCTGGACTCAGGAGTGAGTATCCCACCAGCTGTGATGTGAATGTGTGATGTTCTGTAGATCCAGACGCAGCTGGTGCTTCCTGTGCTGCTATGAAAGCCTCTGCTCTTTGGGAAAGGCTTCCCCCAGATGGAATGTTCCTGTCGGAATCTGATTTCAAGTCAGCCACAAGAGCATTACTGAGGTCAGGTACTGATGCTGGATCTGCAGTGTTTCATCATAAACACTCTTCCAACTATAGAGCTTCATCAATCCAGTTAATCCCGAGTGGATTAGGCAGAACTTTATAAATCTGACTCATCCCAAAGGTGACTAACGGAGCTTCTTCACTCCAGATCATCCCCAAGATCCCTAGAGCTCCATCACTCATCCCAAAAGAACACATTAGACCTTAACCTACTTACCTTATCCCAAAGATGTTTACAGGGCTTCATCACTCCAACACATTCCCAATGTAAAATGGAACTTCCTAACTTCCATTCTCCGCCATCTTTCCCAAAAACATGTTTTCACTGCTCCGTAGTAAAGTGATGGAGGGCCTTCAGCTTATCTTCCTGATATTTGGCAATCACTAATGGTGGGTGGTCCGGGATGCTCCAGAGCAATGGGCTTTATCAAATTCCTTTGAGATTCCGTGGATGGATATGAACACATGAACAGATTAATCCAGTCATGAGAAAGGGGTGCCTGGATACCCTAGGACTTAACATTCTGCATACTATCCCTAGAGCCAGGGAGTCACTGATGAAGACGGTGAAGTCTTACAAACCAGCCAGCGACTACGTCTCAGAGGCCAGGGTTCTGCTGCTGGGTCCAGTTGGGGCTGGCAAGTCCAGTTTCATCAGTTCAGTGCAGTCAGTCTTTTCTGGACGGGTTCTAAACCGGGCCATGGTGGGATCCTCCACCTCTACAAGCTTCACGAAGAAGGTAGACAAGACAAACCTTTATCTTCTCCCTTTAAAGATGGTATGGAGTTCATACGTAATTACTGCCTGGCCACTTTAACAGAAACACTTCTCTTCAAGCTTCATCATACTGGTGGAGGTAGGGGTTTCCAATAAAGTGGCCTGTTAGGTGAACCACAAGGTTGGTGTTTCTAATAAAGTGGCCAGGTGGTGGAAGCAGAAGAGGGTGTTTCTAATAAAGTGGCCAGGTAGTGGAAGCAGAAGAGGGTGTTTCTAATAAAGTGGCCAGTTAGTGAAGGCAGAAGGGGGTGTTTCTAATAAAGTGGCCAGGTAGTGGAAGCAGAAGAGGGTGTTTCTAATAAAGTGGCCAGGTAGTGAAAGCAGAAGTGGGTGTTTCTAATAAAGTGGCCAGGTAGTGAAAGTAGAAGGGGGTGTTTCTAATAAAGTGGCCAGGTAGTGGAAGCAGAAGGGGGTGTTTCTAATAAAGTGGCCAGTTAACAGAAGCAGAAAAGCGTGTTTCTAATAAAGTGGCCAGTTAGTGGAAGCAGAAGGGGGTGTTTCTAATAAAGTGGCCAGGTAGTGGAACCAGAAGAGGGTGTTTCTAATAAAGTGGCCAGTGAGTGGGAGCAGAAGGGGGTGTTTCTAATAAAGTGGCCATGTAGTGAAAGCAGAAGAGGGTGTTTCTAATAAAGTGGCCAGGTAGTGGAAGCAGAAGGGGGTGTTTCTAATAAAGTGGCCAGGTAGTGGAAGCAGAAGAGGGTGTTTCTAATAAAGTGGCCAGTGTGTGGACGTATATGACTCAGTAAAGGTCAGTATGTGAAGAATCAGAGCAGAGTCCTTTGTTTAACTGCCTCCAGCTCCAGTCCTTCAGCATCAGAGCGGGATGTGAGGACTCCACACCTCTGGTGTTGAGTGATGTGATGGGTATTGGAGATGGAGAGACAGCTGGACTGAGTATCCATGATGCACTCTGTGTCATTCAAGGACATGTGCCAGAGGGATATCAGGTAGGTTTTCTCCCATGATGTGGGAATGTTTCCTCGTGTTCCTTCATAAACAGCTGGTTTCTGATGTTGAGGTTCCCGTAGGTAACTGTGTCTCTGGTTTGTACCCTGTGATACCCTAACACACTCTCAGTAAGCTGTGTGTCCCCCTCAGTTCAGCCCAGAACATCCTGTAAAATCTGAGACGCCCGGCTTCATAAGGAAACCCGGCCTCAAAGAGAAGGTCCACTGCGTGGTGTTTGTGGTCAGTGCCTCAGAACTGAACACCTACCCCAAAGGGCTGAGCACCGCCTTCCAGAAGCTACGAGAACATATCAGCAACCTGGGTGAGTCCTCAGGTGACTGGTGATGATTAGAGGCGTGGAATAGATAGATGGATGTATGGACGTACGCACAGAGAGACAGACAGACAGATACATGGACAGACTTATAAACAGATAGACAGACAGACAGATGGACAGATAGGCGTATAGACAGACAGACAGAAAGACAAACAGACAGACAGATAGGCTTGTAGACAGATAGACTTAGATAGACAGACAGACAGAAAGACAGGCTTATAGACAGACAGATAGGCTTATAGACAGACAGAAAGACAGACAGACAGACAGGCTTATAGACAGACAGACAGACAGACAGTAAGATAGGCTTGTAGACAGATAGACTTAGATAGACAGACAGACAGAAAGACAGGCTTATAGACAGACAGAAAGACAGACAGACAGATAGGCTTATAGACTGACAGACAGACAGACAGATAGAGAGGCTTGTAGACAGACAGAAAGACAGACAGATAGGCTTATAGACAGACAGAAAGACAGACAGACAGACAGGCTTATAGACTGACAGACAGAAAGACAGATAGACAGACAGGCTTATAGACTGACAGACAGACAGACAGGCTTATAGACAGACAGACAGACTGGCAGGCTCATAGACAGACAGAAAGACAGATAGACTTAGACAGACAGACAGAAAGGCTTATAGACAGACAGACAGACAGACAGACAGACAGGTTTATAGACAGACAGACAGAAAGACAGATAGGCTTATAGACAGACAGAAAGACAGACAGACAGACAGATAGGCTTATAGACAGACAGAAAGACAGATAGGCTTGTAGACGGACAGACAGACAGATAGGCTTGTAGACAGATAGACTTAGATAGACAGACAGACAGACAGAAAGACAGGCTTATAGACGGACAGAAAGACAGACAGACAGACAGAAAGACAGACAGACAGAAAGGCTTATAGACAGACAGACAGGTTTATAGACAGACAGACAGACAGACAGACAGATAGACTTAGATAGACAGACAGACAGACAGACAGAAAGGCTTATAGACAGACAGACAGACAGGTTTATAGACAGACAGACAGACAGACAGGTTTATAGACAGACAGACAGACAGACAGATAGACTTAGATAGGCTTATAGACAGACAGACAGACAGAAAGACAGATAGGCTTATAGACAGACAGAAAGACAGACAGATAGGCTTATAGACAGACAGACAGACAGACAGACAGACTTAGATAGACAGACAGACAGACAGACAGACAGAAAGACAGATAGGCTTATAGACAGACAGAAAGACAGACAGACAGACAGACAGACAGACAGATAGGCTTGTAGACGGACAGACAGACAGACAGACAGACAGACAGACAGACAGACAGACAGACAGATCTATACCATGCTGTATTTGACTGTTGCACCTTACAGGACTAATGAGAATACAGAAAAGACACAGTAAATGTCTATAATATATTGTATATGACTTGGTGGAATGTCAGACTCTCAGATCCTGATAAGACAGACAGGTGTCCACCATTGCATGTTGTGGCTTTACTCTGCTAAAACCCATGTATATATATGTTTATATTTGGTGGAATGTCTCTCTCCTGATTACAGGTGTCCACCAGGTGGCTTTGCTGACCCATGTGGACGAGGTTTGCAAGGAGACTTCTCAGGACATCACTCACGTGTACCGGAGTCGCACAGTTCAGCAGCTGGTACGCAAACGGTTCCACTGTGTACGAATCATTTAAGTTCAGTGTGTGATGTCACACACATAGCTCCGCCTTACAGCAGACTAGACTGCCACGTCCACACTCACGTTATGAGGCCTGTTCCAGTCAGGCAGCTTTTCATTCACTCATCATCCAGAGAGCAGCTGTACAAGTAGTGGGACCCAGAAGGAATCCACCGACAGGAATGTGTGTAGGTTTGACATGGTGAGACACGCCAATGATACAAGCTTCAACACCACGTCACCGTCACCAAACACTGCAGTGGTGTCGTACCAGACTGTCATGGAGTGACTCAGAATGGCAGCGGGTCATCTTCAGTGACCAGTCCCGCTTTAGTCTTGGTGGAGACGCCCAACGAATCCGTGTGTGGAGGCACCGTGGTCAGCACCAAGATGAACGGTTTGTCGTCACACGTCCAGAAGACGTGGTGTCCCTCCACCTCCACCCCTACCGCACCATCTGCAGGAACTGTGTGAGGATGTTCAAGCTGCATGGGATGGATTATCACAGGACACCATTAGGAACCTCTACAGCTCCATACCGAGACGTCTGGCGTGTTGGGTTAGCAAACACGGCGGCCCGACGCCATACTAAGAGACAGACTTCTGTATGTGTAGCTCAATAAATATTGATCATATCAGTCTAAATTTAGCATCAGTTATTGATCCTGGTCACCTTTATCTTCCTTCCCAACAGCTGTTCTTTTGATGATGAGTGTGTTGGACTTAGGTAGCTAGTGTAATGCTCTGGGATAAAGAAACCTCAGAAGTGGACTTTATGGGAAAGCTATAACCAGCATGCAGATGTAGAACGCTGCCTTTAAGTATGTGTGTAGCTACTGTAGCCTCCAGGGCAAAGCTCAGGAAGACAGCTTCAGACACCAGACATGTCCTGGCTGATCAACTCATAGGCTGATCAGCTGCGTTAACCCTGAGGGGCTAACCGTTCATACTCCACTCTAATGATGTCCTATGTTGAACCGTGCAGATGGCGAAGGCCAGCGCACTGCTGGGAATGGCCATGTCTTACATCCTACCAGTGAAGAACTACTCGTCACAGCTGGAGCTGGAGGAGAACACAGACGTCTTACTGCTCACTGCTGTCGACCACATTCTGCAGTACGTTAATCTGTACTTCCAGGACACCGCCGCGGAGCATGAGGCCAAATGAGGTGCCAGATCTGAGGAAGTGAACATGACTTAGCACTGAATTTTTAGTCTGCCTTTTACAGAGCCTCTGAAATAACCATGGTGTGTAAAGATCTGGTGCGCACAAGATACTATCAACAACAATGGTACTCACCACATAGTGTCAGGTCCTTACCACACAGCACCTGGTGCTCACTGCTAGTACCTGTGTACCTGTGAGAGTACCTGTGATTCTATATATCTTGAAAAATGATTCTGTGTAGCAACAAAAAAGGTTCTTCTGGTGTTAGGAGCTCGATTTAGTCTCAACAGCAGACACTTTTCTAATGCTACGTGTAGAACATATTCTTCATCATTCTGAAGAACCATTCCACCTTTTTAAAGAACCATTCAGGGACGCAACTGTTTCACCATAGAGCTCACAATTCTAAATAGAACCATTCTGCCGTTTTAAAGAACCATGTTTCACCATAGAGCTCACAATTCTAAATAGAACCATTCTGCCTTTTTAAAGAACCATGTTTCACCGTAGAGGTCACAGTTCTAAATAGAACCATTCCGCCTTTTTAAAGAACCATTCAGGGACGCAAATGTTTCACCATAGAGCTCACAGTTCTAAATAGAACCATTCCGCCTTTTTAAAGAACCATGTTTCACCAGAGAGCTCACAGTTCTAAATAGAACCATTCCACCTTTTTAAAGAACCATTCAGGGACGCAAATGTTTCACCATAGAGCTCACAGTTCTAAATAGAACCATTCGGCCTTTTTAAAGAACCATGTTTCACCAGAGAGCTCACAGTTCTAAATAGAACCATTCCGCCTTTTTAAAGAACCACGTTTCACCATAGAGCTCACAGTTCTAAATAGAACCATTCCGCCTTTTTAAAGAACCATGTTTCACCATAGAACTCAAAGTTCTAAATAGAACCATTCCGCCTTTTTAAAGAACCACGTTTCACCGTACAGCTCACGGTTCTAAATAGAACCATTCTGCTGTTTTAAAGAACCATGTTTCACCATAGAGCTCACATTTCTAAATAGAACCATTCCACCTTCTTAAAGAACCACGTTTCACCATAGAGCTCACATTTCTAAACAGAACCATTCTGTCTTTTTAAAGAACCATGTTTCACCATAGAGCTTACAGTTCTAAATAGAACCAATCCACCTTTTTAAAGAACCATGTTTCACCATAGAGCTCACAGTTCTAAATAGAACCATTCCACCTTTTTAAAGAACCATGTTTCACCATAGAGCTCACAGTTCTAAATAGAACCATTCCACCTTTTTAAAGAACCACGTTTCACCATAGAGCTCACATTTCTAAATAGAACCATTCCGCCTTTTTAAAGAACATGTTTCACCATAGAGCTCACAGTTCTAAATAGAACCATTCAGCCTTTTTAAAGAACCATGTTTCACCATAGAGCTCACATTTCTAAATAGAACCATTCCACCTTTTTAAAGAACCACGTTTCACCATAGAGCTCACATTTCTAAATAGAACCATTCCGCCTTTTTAAAGAACCACGTTTCACCATAGAGCTCACAGTTCTAAACAGAACCATTCCGCCTTTTTAAAGAACCACGTTTTATCGTACAGCTCACGGTTCTAAATAGAACCATTCCACCTTTTTAAAGAACCACGTTTCACCATAGAGCTCACATTTCTAAATAGAACCATTCCGCCTTTTTAAAGAACCATGTTTCACCATAGAGCTCACAGTTCTAAATAGAACCATTCCGCCTTTTTAAAGAACCACGTTTCACCATAGAGCTCACGGTTCTAAATAGAACCATTCCACCTTTTTAAAGAACCACGTTTCACCATAGAGCTCACAGTTCTAAATAGAACCATTCCGCCTTTTTAAAGAACCACGTTTCACCATAGAGCTCACGGTTCTAAATAGAACCATTCCACCTTTTTAAAGAACCACGTTTCACCATAGAGCTCACGGTTCTAAATAGAACCATTCCACCTTTTTAAAGAACCATTAAGGGACACAAATGTTTCATTATAGGGCTCACAGTTCTAAATAGAACCGTTCCGTTTACAGAACCATCTTTAAATGTGGGTATTAGGTAATGATGGCGTGGTAAATCTGGACACTGATTTTGACAGGATAAAATTTGAGGAGCAAAAGGACGAACTGCGTTGGCCGGGAATCGAACCCGGGTCAACTGCTTGGAAGGCAGCTATGCTAACCACTATACCACCAACGCCTGGAGACCACGTGTCTACCGGTGCCACTTCAGTCACAGAGAGAACAACACTCGTAATAAAATCCAGGAAAAATGTATCATGTATCGTATTAATATTACAGCCTAGTGCTTATTTAGAAAACGTTAGCTTAATAGTGAAGAAAAGTGATTTAAATCTGCTTTTCACGTCCACAAAATAGTTTTCCAACGAAAGTGACGCACGTGACAGGCTGCAAAACATAACAATGCGCCCTGTATTTAGATGTGATGGACACTATGTCCATCTTCCAAATGAGTAAGACACATTAAAGACAGAAATACAGTTTTTAACTAGGTGTTTCTCCGTAACGGACTACAAACGCTGTCGCGTGGATGACGTCCCAACCATACATTCCAATGAGCGGCCCCCGCACTGAATCATGGGGTTTGTTGTTCATCTGCTGTGTTTTCTCTTCAGAGTCATGTGGCCCAGAGAAATGTTCGGAATGTTTGTCCGTTGCGTAGCTGCTGTACGTTGCGTGATCACAAATGAGTGTTTCACAGAAGTTCCTGCTTCGAGTGACTTTTCACAGGTTGTTTAAAATCCCCTGACCGAATGCCAAACGACCATTTCAACATGTTCTGAACGCATCCAGCAGATGGCGTAGTTCTGCGCGTTCCCTCCTCCAGTTGGAGCTCTATAAATCTGTGCACCAGAGGGCGCTGTTTTCCTGGGTTAGTTTTCTAATGGTAAACAACGGTAAAATAATTTTTCATTAATTTTCATCGTGTTCATCTGTTTTTGTTTCTTTTTCATTTTAACATGCGGTCTTCATTGTTACTGTTTTTTTCACCTTGTCTGTTTTAATGTGAAATCCTGCTAAGACACATTTCTCACAAGTCAATAAAACTGAGCCTGACTCTGACTGTCATTGTCATACTTGATGAGTTGATCAGTGTTTCAGTGTGTTGTTGTTGGTTAAGGTGACATCACTAAAGCCAAATCGTCTAACCGGTTGGGGATCTTCTTCGTTTCAGTTTGAAACTGATCCGTGTTTTTATCTTCTGTTGTGGGAGGAATCGGAGAGCTATATGGCGGGAAGGAAGATGATGGCTGTTGTAAGGCTGTTTTTCCGGTTTCCTGCTACACTGGGCTTGTATACAGCTTTTTGATCGGACGCACAGTTTCCTGTTTCCGTGTAGCAACACATTTATGATACACGGTGATTTTGCATTTTGGTTCGACCCGCACTCATCTGTTTCTCTATTTCCCATCCCTCTTTCCTCCCATAGAGTCCTATTCATTTTTAGCCCTATGCCTGATAGGGATAGTATGTGGTGTAGATGATGACCATCTCCGGGTTCTTGGTTATGTTATGTTTAGGAACGTTGTTCTTGAACTGCTGCTCTGTTTGGCGGTGCAGTGTGTCACAGAGTGGTGACCACGCCCCCTCTGGGAGTGGCTTTTTACCCAATCATGGTACTGACCAGTTACCAGTTAACCTAATGGTGAGATGTTCCACCAGGTCTTAGTTTTAACTTCACACAGCTTCTCTCGTTGAAAGGTTCTTCAAATTGACGGAACATGTGCTGTAGAACCTTTTTTATGGCACTGAAAAGGGTTCTTCTTTTGTTACAAGCTTGGCATCATCACAACAGCAGAACCTGGTTTGGAGCTATGTAGAACCAGTTTCAAAAAGGTTCTGTGTAGAACCATATACAGCACAGTTTCCATCAATCTTCAGAACCTTGAAGAACCCTTTGGAAAGATTAAGCCTTTACAGGGCTCCAAGAGTGTGCATGGCAATGACTTCAGGGTTCTACATAGAACCGCTTTTAAAAAGGTTCTGTATAGAACCATATACAGTATATTTTCCATCGATCTTCAGAACCCTGAAGAACCCATTGGAAAGATTAAGCCTTTACAGGGCTCCAAGAGTGTGCATGGCAATGACTTCAGGGTTCTACATAGAACCGCTTTTAAAAAGGTTCTGTATAGAACAATCTCGAGTAGATTCTCTGTCAATCTGAAGAACCCATAAGAACCCTTTGGAAAGATTTACCCTTTAAAGGGCTCTAAAAGTGTGCATGGTTCTACATAGAACCACTTTCGAAAAGGTTCTGTATAGAACCACACACAGTACATTTTCCATCGATCTTCAGAACCCTGAAGAACCCACTGGAAAGATTAACCCTTTACAAGGCTCCTAGAGTGTGCATTGCGATGACTTCAGGGTTCTACATAGAACCGCTTTCATAAAGGTTCTGTATAGAACCATATACAGTAGATTCTCTGTCAATCTTCAGAACCCTGAAGAACCTTCATTCATGCGTGGGGCTTTAACACTGTGCATGGTTCTACATAGAACCGCGTACGTCACTAAAGAACCCGTGAAGAACCATCTTGTTGTTTTAAGCGTGTACAATCAACCGATCCTCACCACCAACCCCTCCGAATGACTCCGCCTGCACCTCCACAGGATCTCCGGCAGACGGGTGGATCTCCCCTGCTCTGCTGAGTTTCGGGCCTCATGCATAAATGAGGAGCCTGAATCGTATGATGTCTACGTCAGTGCGTCGTGACGTCAGCGCGCACTCGGTGTGTTTCATTTGTCTGTGTGAAGATGGCGGAGTGCGGTGTGAATGGAAGAGGCGAAGAGTGAAACTGTGGAAAACCCCCTCCTGCTGGCCCTTCACGGAGCTTCGGGTCTTCATGAGTTCCCGTTAGACCCTCCGGAGACCCTCTCCCCCTTAAAGAAGGAGCATCAGAACACTAGGATGGGAATATGACACAGAGCAAAAAGAAGAAGCGGGTGAATCGCAGTCTACTGCTGGCCAAGAAAATCATCATCAAGGACGGAGGAGCGGTGAGCACACGCACCACAGCCGCACCGACAGATCAGAAACAGGCGTAACTACCGTCCCCCGGCTTCACTATTCGCTCCGACATCTTTCCGCCAGTCCGGGGAAGTTGGCAGATGCGTCAACTTCTGTTTCCGCTCGCAGCATCGAAGCTGAAGTTGCCTCGTTCCTCGAACTCTCCGTTCCACCTTAAACGGGGCGGCCGTCGTATTCAGGCATCAGTAGGCGACGTAATGAAGTCAATGCGCCGTTTTAAGGTGGAACGGAGAGTTCGGAAAAGAAGCAGCCAGTTTTAACAGACTGGCTTCCAGAATGTCATTTATACCTCTAGCTGAATTCCGAACCGGATATATCCCGAATATAGCGCGATCTTTTGGGATCTCGAGGAGATCAGATCATTTTAGAGCACCTGGGCCCTGCTGTGTGGACATCATCTTTCCTGGCTGAGTTGGCGGTCTGTGCTGCACACGCACATGGCGACCGGGTTCTCCCAGGTTCCAGCAGTCCCCCGGAGCTGATGAATTTCCACCCGATTACCCCAGTTTGTCTGTTATTATGGGAAATCGTCAAATGTTTATTTTGATTTGGTCGTTACAACCTGCTGCATGAATGTAGCTCGTGTGTTAACGGCGACGGGCAGTGGCGAAGTCTTTACCCTAGATAGCGCTGTTTCACCGATGCGAATTTTAGGCTGGCGTGGCTGAAAAATATTTTTTTATTTAAACTAAAATCGAGTTTTATATAAGGAAAAGTGTCTCTTAGTGTATAAAAACACAACGATTATTATAATATTTGAATCTGGATATTTGAAACTGAATTATGGTTGAGGAGATACTTTTGTAACCTAAGAGCTTCAGGGTTTCAGATGAAACGAAAGTTACCTGTGTTCACCTCTTTCTGAGTGCCATTAATTTGTTATTGATCAGTAAAAGTCTAAAAGCATTACCATATCCACCTTTAAATATTTCATAATAATAATAATAATAATAATGCCTTACAGCTGGCTAGTTCATGATGCTAACGTTCTTGTTAAAGATATTGCTATTCTAGCGAGAAAATACTGACAGAGTTGTCTTAAAGGGCTTTATTACACATTATTCTCATACATTTATGGGTAATAAGAACCTTATCTCTCAGAAGTTGTTGCTGCTAGTCATCTTGGGTTAGCACTGCTAGCAAATACTAATGTTGCTAGTCAATTCCAATAGTTGCCCAGATTCTGCCTCCAAAAACGGTGAAATATTGATATTTATAATGTAAATAATTATAGAGGTGTCTTAAAGAGCTTTACTACGCGTTAACTACACACACATATGGGTTATAAACACCACAGTCTCTCAGGAAACAGACGTTGCTAGTCGGCTAACGCTAGGTTAGCACTGCTAGCAGGGTATCTCCAGAAACGCCCTGTCCTTTGAGGAGTTTGGTTTGATATGTGTTGCTCAGAGATCTCTTAAATCCTATGTATGTATTTATATATAGCCGTGGTCTTCTCGTTTACCGTGTGGTGAAGTGTTTGAGGGCTGTTTCTGTCTTTCTGCAGCCTCAGGGTTTCGGCTCCCCCACTGTTTACCATGCTGTCATAGTCATATTCCTGGAGTTCTTTGCCTGGGGTTTGCTGACAGCACCTACTCTGGTGGTAAGTTCGCTTGTTCTCCTAATGGCTTTGTCTGCTGGGAACACCACGTGTGTGGGTTAAGACTATTGTGTGGCATGTAGCCCATAAGAAGAGCCCATTCACTCATTGAACAGGTCAGTTGTCTCCAAGCATATGGTGTCTGATCCTCCAGAACGGGTGTAGTGATGCACATTTCCAAGGTTCCATATGATGTCCTGTGTGTGTGTATTAAAAGTGACCATGCTGTCATTCTATCCTGATCAGACCTAACATTAAAACCTCCTCCCGGTATACACACCCTATATTATCAGCTCCACTGACCATATAGGACAGTCTGTAGTTGTACAGTTCCAGACAAAACTGTCTAGTCTACAGCGTCCTGTGGGGCAGCGTCCTGTGTCCACTGATGAAGGACTAGAGGACCAACACTGCACTGTGCAGCAGCAGATGAGCTATCGTCTCTGACTGTCCATCTACAAGGTGGACCAGCAAGGTAGGAGTGTCTAATAGAGTGGACAGTGAGTGGACACAGTGTTCCAGCAGCACTGCTGTGTCTGATTACAAGAGCGTAATTAGAGCTGGTCAGTTGGCTTTAGTGCAGCACAGTGTATGAAAACATGAATTTGGCGTATGATCCACCCCTAATTCTTACACCCCAATCGATAAAAGCAGACTAAGCAGATGTAGAGTTCACCGTGTGTGTGTGTGTGTGTGTGTGTGTGTGTGTGTGTGTGTGTGTGTGTGTGTGTGTGTGTGTGTTTAACCGGAGAGGATGACGTTATCCCTCATTTCTCCCGTTTACCAAAAACAACCTCTTACTGTGACCTGCTTTTGTGCTTGGTCCTGTGTCCCTAATTAATCAGAACCCAAACAAGGCCCGAGCCGGTGCTCCACTTCTGTTGGGTAGCTGTGGAGTAACACCAATTAGTCCGGTGGAGGGAGCAGTCGGGTGTTTCGACCATTGTAGTCCTTATTAAGAAATACAATGCAGCACGCTTGGTAGGAAGGTTTCGCGGACTCTCAGTCTGATTTGGTTTCTGTTGTTTACCTCTTATCCAAAAAACTTGTTGTTGAACCAGGATGGTGTTTAAATCAGCAGGTCGGCCCATGTGACAGTGATTTAGTGATTCAGGTACACAGAGTTTATTAGGCTCCCAGGCGGAGCTGTGTTTGAGATGTCTCTGTGATGATGATGAGGTGTAGTTGAAATCTGCCTTGTCACCAGGGACTGTTTAATTAATGGACCGTATGTAACAGCGTTAATCAAATTATAAAAACAGTTTTTGCCTGTATGTTACGTGATGCTGTTATGCTTACGCTGTGTGTTTTGTTTTAAGGGCCGGCAGGAGCTACGGTAACCCTGAGAGGGTGTGCGCTTTAGTGGAAAACGTGCGTATCTGAAATAAAAACGCAGGGGATAAGTTAGAAATGTTAATAGAAGTGTTAATTAAGGCTAGCTGACTGTTTATACTGCTAATTATATTGTTGGTTATCTTGTCGGTGTCTACGGCCTCCTGTACTGCATGTACGTACATACAGATGCTAAAACGGTATAGCCTAAACTGGGTTGATGCTGTTGCGGAGCTTATGGTATTTACACAGTGCTTGAGAGAGAGGGAGAGCGAGTGAGACTGAAAGGGGTTCGTGTGGTTGAAATGTTCATGTATGGTCTGTCTGGCCACGCAGCCTACAGACTAGCATTGTTGCTTAGTTGTTGTAGTAGTAAACAGTGCCGTATCCGGTTTACATCAGAATCTGTGTGCTGCTGAATCTCCAGTGCAGGGGACATGGATAGACTGGCCGAGCCAATCGGACCATCTCAAGGCCTACATTTGTGGAGGGTGATATAAGCTAGTTTTTTCTGATCATGGCGTATAAATGTGGTCCCGGTTAACTGGATTTCATGAAGAATCACGTTGTTCTATTTCTGCTGAATGAGAAGTGTGGCTTTGCCCACAAGTGTGGGAAGCCGGGGCATGTAGGGAAGCCGGGGCGTGTAGGGAAGCCAAGGCGTGTAGGGAAGTCATTGCCTTGACCACGTTACCTGCAGTACTACCCAGCAGTGAAAGCTGATGAGGTTATAGCATTGTGCTGATTGTAGGACAAATGATTTCCTGTCACTTCCTCACTTCCTGTCGCTGTGTAAGACGGAGATTAGTCGAGTTAGGCTGTCTAGCGTGCATCGGGTGGTTACATCCTCCTGACTGACACTGTGTGAAGAAATCATGGCCTGTAGTCCGGGGAGATTCATGTTAGTCACACCATACACAGGTTACCGTTTTGGGTATAGGCAGCACGCAGGCGGTCGGTAGCAGGCCTTCCTAACAGGAACCAGCCCTGATCTGCTGTCTTGCAGAGTGCCGGTTCAGGCTGCGTCTAACGTGCTGCTTCACCTTCAACCCAGTAGTGAGGCGTCTGATCCAGACAGTCAAGGACTTCTTCAGAAGTAGTCAGTTATCTAGAACAGGTGTGGCAGATAAAGCTTGGCACTATGCTCTACAGGACTGCGGTTGGTTGGTCATTGGCCTAGTCAACCATTGATCCATGTTAACCATCTGTGCATTACTCTGAGGGTCAAAAAATGACCCTGGTTCTTAAACCAGTTCTCTACAGGCTTCTTAGAACCTTGGGACCTTGAGCCAGGGTGCGCCAAAGGTTGTGTTGTCAACAGGGGGTTCTGCACAGCGGTGCTAAATAGCAGTACCCAGAGGGCCTGCGAGCATTTGGGCTGTTATTCCAGATGCTTCTTCCTAAATCCAGGAAGCAGCACAGATCAACTACTGGAGATAAGAAGACATAGAAGTTCTGCAGAAGACCACTGGGTGGCGCCATTGTTGGCTTCATTTTCCACAACAACTGACACGCCCATGGATGTCGTCACAGTTTGTGAGGAGGAACCTACCATTCTTCGGTTTCTCCAGGGAACGAATGTGGAAACTGGATCGGAACACTTTCCACGTGGCTGAAAAGGGCAGTGTGACCGTTTTGGCTGATTCAAAGCCTGCTTCCTGCATAGATGGATAGCCTGGATAAACAGACTGACCCTGAATCTTGACATACCTGGGTGCCAGTGGAGAGTGGATGTGGGTGGAGCATATTGAGAGTAATTCTTTGGCCTGCAGTAGCAGGGGAGTAATTTTGGTAATCTTTTAAGGGATGTATAATTGTTAAAGCCTTAGACATCAGGACACCCATATGTCCTTTGTAGTGAGGCTCGGATGCAGGACGGAAAAGTTCAGCATAACCAGACCCCGCAAGTCTGGCTAGTGTTTACACTGCATAAGGCCATGAGCAGTGTTCAATTTACAGCTTAGGACTAAAAGCAGACATCTGGGGGAACATCTTGAGCAGTCAGGGGCCGTACTTCATCGTGACATACGGTCATTCGGGTTGAAGCCATGGGGTCTAAAAAGACATCCACGGTGTGCCTTTGTGGAGTGAACCTTGAGATAATACACCAACACCTAGTTTGGAAGTCTAGGAAAGCAGGAGGGGCATGACATCACCTCCTAAGACCCTGTGTAAGTATGGAAGCTCGGGACCATGTGGTTGACAATGAATTCAGTCTGGCCAGGAATACGCTCTTCAGCACACACCTGACAATAACACACCTGGAGCCTTTACTTCTCGATCCAGAACCCAGCGTCTGGTCGACTGGAGCCACTAAGTCACAACAGTCCCTGTTTCGTTTGGCTCTGGACAGGGATCATATGCTTGGAGACTTTATTAGCCTGACCACGTTGTTGTTGTTTGTGAGCTCAGCTGATTTAACCTTGTTCCAGTTAAGTTAGTCTCACTGTAGACCGAAAAGTAGGCTGCCTGACCTCAAGGGCTTAAGCGTAACAGCTAGTACGACTACAGTAGAACAAGCAGGCATTGTCCAAATACCAGTTCTTCTTAGTATTGCTTCTTAGGCGTTGTTTTGGTCTGTCCTGTGTGTCCAGGTCCTTCATGAAACATTCCCAAAGCACACGTTTTTGATGAATGGACTCATACAGGGAGTTAAGGTAGGTGTTTTTACTTTTAGAGGAATACAAATCATATTTATCATAATTTTCATCGTACCCCAAATGTATCCGATCGGTTCAGGCATGTCTGGGACGTTTCTTTCATTTTGCACTAATGGAAGCTAATGCTGCAACAATTAGCATGGTGCTAATGCATGCTTAAATTATCACACCTGCCATCACACCTTTAAATAGCGTGTCTTACACTATCAGATTTCAGTATGGTTACTACAGTTATGCTGCGTGAACTGATAACCGCAGTACCAAGGCCGTGATGTCTATTCCAAACAACATATCTCCCCAAAAGGCGCACAGTCCCTCCTTTTCCTGCTTCACTCCTTACCAGTCCATTCCGAGTTCAGCATCAGACTTCCTCCTTTTCCTCTCCAAGAGCGTCTCCAGCAGTGGAAAGCAGCACCAGTGTTCTTTTGTTTGCTGCTGAACTTGATTTCCTGCCGAGAGTGGGCGGCGGCGGCGGCTGCAGAGGTCATGGTACAGCCGTGGTTGTGTTTACTGCTCCTTTCGTTGGCTACCTGCCCTTAAACGATCTAACCGGGAGCACCACCTTCAGCATGACTGATGAGTACTTGGAATACACCGTCGGGGCATCAGAGCTACTTCTACATCCCCTCATGCTGGACTGATTCCACTCCTATAGCGCTACAGTGACTCACTAATGCCTCTTCAGGTGCAGAGTGGTATTACAAGACACTGTAGGCCAGGGCTAGCTAGTTAGCATGCTAACTTCAACGGTTATTTCTTCAATTTGCTTCAGTTTAAGAAAATGTCTTCTGATATGCTGATACAGTTTCACCGTCATTGGCTTCCCTGCTCTGACTGACGTAAATAAATAAAATAAACAAACATAAATTAAAAACCGGCGCTTGACACATTGGCATGTACCCAGGCAAACCTGTGAGGCTGTTCTTAGTGTGAACCTCGTTTAACTACCTGCTGAAGTTTCCTGTCAGACAGATAAAACCTGTTGCCCTGACACACGCAGGCAGTCAGAGTGAAAATGGAATCAGGCTAGTTGTAGTGAGCCCAACATGAGCGTAAGATACCAGGTGCTCGGTTTACATGTGGGTGGAGTGTCTGAGATTAGAAGATACCAAACATGCCTTTACTGATCTACTCCATTTAGAGAAATGTATAAAGGGGCGATTGTGTTTCACAGGCCTCGTTAAATGAGAGAAATGAGTGTTCAGGAAGGAACCAACCAACAAGAATGAAACTTGTGTGTGGGTTTGACATCATGAGACATGAGAATAATTCAAGTTTCACACACATGTGAGGCAAGGACGGGTCTTATCTCTGTACCTGACGGACCCAACAGCCATGACTACAGACCTTTACTACAGACCCTTACCACGACTGTCCTTAACACCACGTCACCGTCACCAAAGACTGCAGTGGTGTCGTACCAGACTGTCATGGAGTGACTCAGAATGGCAGCGGGTCATCTTCAGTGACGAGTCCCGCTTTAGTCTTGGTGAAGACGCCCAACGAATCCGTGTGCGGAGGCACCGTGGTCAGCACCAAGATGGACGGTTTGTTGTCACATGTCCAGAAGACCTGGTGTCCCTCCACCTCCACCCCTACCGCACCATCTGCAGGAGCTGTGAGAGGATATTCAAGCTGCATGGGATGGATTATCACAGGACTCCATTAGGAACCTCTACAGCTCCATACCGAGACGTCTGGCGTGTTGGGTTAGCAAACATGGCGGCCCGACGCCATACTGAGAGACAGACTTCTGTATGTGTAGCTCAATAAATATTGATCATATCAGTCTAAATTTATCATCAGTTATTGATCCTGGTCACCTTTATCCTCCTTCCCAACACACCTGCACTCCCACACCTCCCTCTGGGTGCAGCTATCCTTCTGATGATGAGTGTATTAAGTAATGATTTTTATTATTAGTGATTGTGCTCTTGAATGTTGCAGGGTTTACTGTCGTTCCTGAGCGCCCCATTGATCGGTGCTTTATCTGATGTGTGGGGCAGGAAGTCCTTTCTGCTTCTCACAGTCTTCTTCACATGTGCTCCCATCCCTCTGATGAAGATTAGCCCCTGGTACGTTCCTTTAACTGTTCATTTCGCAGGAGGGTACAAAAATGATTTGTGTGTGTATAATGTGTATATATATATATTCTACTCCAACGTAAACAAGTAGCCCACTGCTAATGTTAGTGTTAGCATGCCTTTAGGGTTTTCATACTATGAGAGTTTTCCTAAAATTAGTTTTTACAGCATTACTGTATATTAAATTATAACCCCTGTGGTTGGAGCCAAAACCCAGCCTTGTTATACAGCGGGGTGGGCGATGGGATGGCATGTTGTCATTATCCTGGTGAATTACATTATGGGTAACATCCAGATTTACAAAACGGTGTACAACTGCGACAGTACGGCTCAAAAAGGCACATTAGGACTAATTATAGAGCCTGTAAACAGCAACAGGAGTACCGGGACTGAATAACTGCCTAGGACGAGAGGAGCTGACCTGGCAGTTGGTCATGCAGTTAGTTTGTTTTTATTGACTGTCTGCTTCAGTTTATTTTAGAAAATGTGTCGAGTTTAAAGGGAAAGTGACTCTCGGTTCTGATAATGCGGCTCTTACTGTGCTGGCACATTTTGTCCTCTCCAGGACGTCTTACGACTGTTAATCATTTGCGTGAACAGAAATGTACAAACACACGGAGACTGCAGTGTCAGAGGTCCCGCGTTGAAGGAGGATCGCCCCGTAATGAAATGGTTAAGATGTAAACGGGGTGGTTCAGAGTGGAGTGGTGTTGAGACGATGTGTAGCTGATGTGTCGGGGTCCTAACTGCGTGCTGTGGTTTTGTTTCAGGTGGTATTTTGCAGTTATCTCAGTATCAGGAGTGTTTGCTGTGACCTTCTCTGTAGTTTTTGCGTATGTGGCTGACATCACGCAGGAGCATGAGCGCAGCATGGCATACGGGCTGGTATGTACCTTTTTACCAGGTATAATTTAAGGCATATTTATTATTACACTAGTGTTCAACACACATCGGAACAGGTTTGGCCCAAGGATGCTTTAAACACCTTAGAGGTCTGAGTGCTGATGACATCACAACAAAGGGTGTGATGTCATCAGCCCCCCCCCCACAAAAAAAAAAAATAAAATCTCGTCATTTTTATTTTTCCCCCCAGACTGACACTGATGCACTTATACATGCACACATCACCGCCCCTCAATATAGCTTCAAACAATTAAATTATTTAATAATTAAATACTACTACTAATAGTAATAATACATAAGTGAAGAAAATAAATAATAATTCTTACATTAAAAACTAAAAAAAAAACGAATTGAGCTATTTATTAAGTGAGGTTCTAGGTATCACTGATGTGGAAAGGTTTCACCAAACTACTAACTAACTACTTCTGTTTTTTGTATCGTTAGGTTTCAGCCACATTTGCAGCCAGTTTGGTCACCAGTCCGGCCATCGGGGCCTACCTGAGCCGAGTGTATGGAGACAGCCTGGTGGTGGTGCTGGCCTCGGCCATCGCAATGCTGGATATCTGCTTCATCCTGGTGGCTGTGCCGGAGTCGCTGCCGGAGAAAATGCGGCCGGCCTCCTGGGGAGCCCCTATCTCCTGGGAGCAGGCAGACCCTTTCGCTGTGAGTGCTATCACTGCAACTAATCGATTAATCGTCTCGTGTTATCTGTAGTAGAGGTTCTCTGTACTGGTGTTTACCTTATAAACAACCGAGACTAACCTGCATTACTGTGGCTCATGATGGGTGCAGCTGGAATTACGGCTGCAGCTGTGGGTTAATTGGTCATTAGTTGATTGACTAATCAACTAATCAAGTAATCTAGCCATGTAGTTTCTGCTCCAGAGTGTTCTGTTACACTATTTTCTATATTATCTGACACAAAGCCTCGACTCTTATGGCTCACAAAGTTGGAACTAGTGCTACTAGATTCTTTGTGTTATTGATGAGTCAGCTGGCTCATTTAATTAATTGTCTTTTTTTTTTTTTAAATTAATTTAACTTTTTGTTTTTGGTAGGTTCCTCTCATTTTGCCCTTTACAGCTCCTCCATCATTCAAGGTTTCATCTCTGCAATAAGCAGTTTCTACTTTTATAGTGTAATGAAGTCATATCGCCCCCTACACTTCCTGTAGTGTATTACAGTCTGTCAGAATGACCATGTGGGTCATATCGCCCCCTACACTTCCTGTAGTGTATTACAGTCTGTCAGAAGGGCCGTGTGGGTCGTATCACCCCCTACACTTCCTGTAGTGTATTACAGTCTGTCAGAATGAGCGTGTGGGTCATATTGCCCCCTACACTTCCTGTAGTGTATTACAGTCTGTCAGAATGACCGTATGGGTCGTATCGCCCCCTATACTTCCTGTAGTGTATTACAGTCTGTCAGAACGGCTGTTTGGGTCGTATGAAGGTTATAGAACGTTATTAAAGAGGGTTCTAACAGGAGTTATATAATTTTACAGTAATAGATGATTAACTGTAAATGAAATTGGAGCAGTGTCGGATCTGGGGCTGTGTTGCTCTGAAATGTAAGGGAAGGGTTTGGTGAGTTGGCCGTGTTACGTGCAGCATTGTTGGCTGTACAATGAGAGCTTAGCAGAGAATGCGGGGAACAGCGACTGGTGCAGCCACCTGCCCGCGCTCTCCCTGATTTCCCTTAGGGAAGCAATATAACACCTGCTTCTGTTGACACTGTAAACTTTGCCCCGTAATATAAATCCCAGCATGTGTGATGGTCCTCGTTTGAACTTTTACTTCTCAATACTTCATTAACCTGTTGATACTCTCCACTCTTCTTCAGCTGATTTGCTAACTGTTCCTCCATTTAGCCGCCTTAGTGGTCAAGCCTTCTCCGGGTTCTGCTCCTCGTCTCTGGAATTCTGTTCCTCGTCTTAGGCAACTTCTTTTCCGTCGTCTGATTCAGTGTTTTCCTGTTTGACTCTGGCGCCTTGAGGAGCGTTGAAAAGATTATTATTTAATTATTAATTTTTTTATTATTATTATTTATTTATTTTATTTTTTCATTTAATGTATTTTTTTTATTTTTTTTTAGTTAAATATTTTTCACTCTTAATCTATCCGGGTGCTTTCCTAATGTTCTGCTGGTCTGGTTGAGAGGGTCTGGATGGGCTGTATGTCTTCATCAGATCAGTGATGAGGTGAACCGGAACAGTAGGCCCTTGTAAACTGAATAAGAGCAGATGAATGGGTTTAGACCTTCTCGTCCTTCTCGGAGCGCGCGGGCTTCCGGCACCAAATTACAGCAGCCTTAATTTAGCAGTTATGAAATCATCTTGTAAAATTGGCATGCGTCTTATTTCAAACATTGCTCAGGTAAGAAGTCCCAGCCTCAGGCCGACCGGATCAGTTTTCCATGGGGAGGAGGGAAGGTGCCGGGTTACTACAGGGCATCTGGGATGTTTATGACCGATTCACACGGGATGATATGGCGCCCCCGACGGGACCTGGTGATGACTTTATTGTGAGCTGTAAACACAGATTAATATATTGAGGTCACAGGTTGTATTAAACTTAATTTGAGGCCTCAGTATATTAATAAAATCACCATGTCACATTCGGGGCAGCGTGGGATAGGAAACCTCAGTATACCGACATGGGAGCGGCTACGGTACCATTACGCATCAGCCACCTCAGAACACAAGCAAGCGCTGTATCGAGTCGTCATACTTAAAGTTGATGTGTCTTCGTACTGACACGTAACCCCAGGATCAGTGAATTAATAACTTGAAACCCAAAAGGTGTGGGTCCTGGGCGTGTGTGGGTCCCGGGTGTGTCTTATGATGTTTGTTCTGAAACCAATAATCCGTGTCTGTTTACAATAATAATAAAAACTACTACTACTGCAGCACCTACAGCACTACCACAACCACATCACTACAACATCAACACAACTATTACTGCAACAACCATACTGTTACTACACTACAACACTACTATTACTGCAACAACAAAAACACTATTACTACAACAACACTACAGCAAAACTACTATTACTGCAGCAACCATACTATTACTACAACACTATTACTGCAACAACCATACTATTACTGCAACAACCATACTATTACTACACTACAACACTACAATTACTGCAACACCACCTTACAGCAACAGTACTATTACTACACTACTATTACTGCAACAACAAAAACACTATTACTACAACAACACTACAGCAACACTACTATTACTGCAACAACCATACTATTACTACAACGCTATTACTGCAACAACCATACTATTACTACAACACTATTACTGCAACAACCATACTATTACTACAACACTACAACTACAACACTACTATTACTGCAACAACCATACTATTACTACACTACAACATTACAATTACTGCAACACCACCTTACAGCAACAGTACTATTACTACAATAACACTACAGCAACACTACTGTTACTGCAACGACCATACTATTACTACAACACTACTATTACTGCAACGACCATACAACACTACTATTACTGCAGCACCTACAGCACTACCACAACCACATTACTACAACATCAACAACACTACTATTACTGCAACAACCATACTATTACTACCACAACAGTACTATAAATAACTACAACACTATTACTGCAACAACAACACTACTACTATTATTGCAACTACAACACTACTACAACTACAACAATACACAACACTATTACTGCAACTACAACACTACTGCTACTACACTACAACTACACTCCCAACAACACTAATTATTATTATTATTATTATTATTATTATTATTATGAATCCTAAATAAGTTTCCATGAAAGGCCGTAAAGGAGAGACGG
Source organism: Prochilodus magdalenae (assembly GCA_024036415.1). Classification (NCBI taxonomy): domain Eukaryota; kingdom Metazoa; phylum Chordata; class Actinopteri; order Characiformes; family Prochilodontidae; genus Prochilodus; species Prochilodus magdalenae. Next base: position 67,676 of record JAMWET010000979.1, read on the forward strand.
TAATCGGGTGTGCTTCAGGTTTTGATCTGCTCTCCTTCCTGTGTTTTACAGTCCCTGAGGAAAGTGGGCCAGGACTCCACAGTGCTGCTGATCTGCATTACAGTGTTCCTCTCGTACCTCCCCGAGGCCGGACAGTACTCCAGCTTCTTCCTGTACCTGCGGCAGGTCAGTGAGGAGAATGACACGACGGACTCTAATGAAGCTAATGATTGACTGGGTGACCCTGTGAAGCCGAAACCGCGATAAGCGTTTTATCGGCATTGTGGTTCCCTGTGTCATTAACATGTGCTGGTGATAGCAGAGTGTTGCTGCGTTTCAGAGGAGGTGCAGCATGTTTCATCCACGTTTCAAATAAGTTGCTTCCTAGTTTACGGTGTAAAGCCAGCTTTAGGAATGTCCAGTGGCAGTAAGGGGAATGATTTGATGATGACTGATGATGGATTCATGCGTTCTTTGTTCCAGATAATGGGGTTCTCGTCAGAAAGTGTTGCTGCTTTCATAGCTGTGCTGGGATTGCTTTCCATCGTGGCACAGGTTTGTGTTTTGCCTGCTCAGATTTACATTAGCATGACCTCTTACAGCCAGTCTGTTCATTTGTTTACCAAAGCACCTGTTCCTCCTCCCCTCAGACTGTGGTGTTAAGTTTACTCATGCGTTCCATCGGGAACAAGAACACAATCCTGCTGGGACTGGGGTTCCAGATTCTACAGCTGGCCTGGTACGGGTTCGGATCAGAGCCGTGGTGAGTCTGAGGACCCGTTTGGTCTACTCTAGTTTCTCATGTAGCCTTGGAGGGTAGGGGTTTGTCTCGTCCTCACAGGTAAACAGTAACTCATTAAACCCTCTGAGTAACCGTCCACTGACCAATAAACGGCCGACCCTGTTCTTTCATCCATTCATTCCTTTATAAATGAGCCAACGCTGTTCCTTTATCCATTTATTCCATAACCCATATGCTAACGCTGTTCCTTCGTCTGATCATTTCTTAACACATGAGCTGACGTTGTTCCCTGCCAGTAACATCCCAGTCTTAATCCATAGGGTTCAGTATGATGGCGACCCAACCTTTGGAGGGCCGACTTCCAAACTGTCCTCACAAAGTCAGGAGGATGAAATGGTCCAGAATCGCTCAGCATTAAGAGTTCCTCTCACTGGAACAAAGAGGGCGGAGCCCATTTCCTGAACAACATCCCCACCCCATAATCCCTCCTCCACCAAACTTTACACATAGCACAGTGCGGTCAGACAAGTACCGTTCTCCTGGCAACCGCTAAACCCAGACTCGTCCATTGGACTGCCGCCGGAGAAGCGTGATTGATCACTCCAGAGAACACACCTCCACTGCTCTAGAGTCCAGGGGCGGAGCTTTACACCACTGCGCTTGGATGCAGCTGCTCGCCATGGAAACCCATTCCATGGAGCTCTACACACTGTTCCTGAGCTGATCTGAAGGACACATGAAGGTTGGAGGTCTGTAGTGATGGACTCTGTAGAAAGTTGGTGACCTCTGTGACCTATGACCCTCAGCCTCCGCTGACCCCGCTCGGTCATTGTACGTGGTCTACCACTTCGTGGCTGAGCTGCTGTCGTTCCCGATCACTCCCACTGTGTTCTAATCCCACTGACAGTGGACTGTGGAATATTTAGTAGGGAGGGAATTTCACCACTGGACTTGTAGCACAGGTGGATCCTATCACGGTACCACGCTGGAGTTCACTGAGTAAACCTGTGGCCATGGAAGCAGCACTTCACATCACATTGGCTGTGTTTAGCCTTCCAGTGCTCAAAAATGTGCATGCGGTTCTATTTCTGTTTCTGTCCATACGGTGCAGAGCTAATGCACACTTGACTACAGTCGGTTCTAACCCTCTCGTTATCGATGTCATTAAATCCCCTGTATCTGATCACACCGTTACACCGGTGAAGCTCATGAGGAAGATGTTTTTCGTTATTAATGTTTCTCTCTCTCTCTGTCTCTGTCTCTGTCTCTCTCTCTCTCTCTCTCTCTCTCTCTCTCTCTCTCTCTCTCTCTCTCTCTCTCTCTCTCTCTCTCTCTCTCTCTGTCTCTGTCTCTGTCTCTCTCTCTCTCTCTCTCTCTCTCTCTGCAGGATGATGTGGGCTGCTGGAGCTGTCGCCGCCATGTCCAGCATCACCTTCCCTGCAGTCAGTGCCCTGGTGTCCCGCACAGCCGACCCAGATCAGCAAGGTTTGTTTGTGATGCTTTCCACCTCAGTCGTTTTAATCTCTCTCCCGAAAACGACGTCACATCACCATCTTACTATGGTGTGAGCTGTAGATGGAGGGCAGGAAGTGGTTCTCCTGCAGTAGTCATATGGAGAGTTTGTGAAAAGGGCCAGCTGACCATGGGATTCTCTGGTGTGTGCAGGTGTGGGGCAGGGAATGATCACCGGTATCCGCGGCCTCTGTAACGGCCTGGGTCCGGCTCTGTACGGCTTCATCTTCTACATCTTTCACGTGGAGCTGGACGAGGTTCCTGACACCGATGCGGATGTTGAGCACCACTCTCAGCTCCACCAGCAGGTGAGCCCTCAGTGATCAATCAAACAACCAATGTTTATTTGTATAGCGCTTTTTACAACCAACGTTCTCAAAGCAGCTTCACAGAACATCAGTTTGTTATATAAAAGAAAAGAAAAAAAAACCACAAAGTTGATGTACAGACATGTGAGGGAGGGGAGCTGGGGAAAAACCGGGTCCAAGCCTCCCTTGAGCGAGCCAGAGGCAACAGTGGCGAGGAAAAACTCCCGTGGGTAAGGAAGAAACCTCGAGAGGAACCAGGCTCAAGGGCGGAACCCAACCTCCTCAGGTCGAACCCGGATGAGACGAGAGACAGAACTAACAGGAGAAGAACATCTATTAGATCCGGTCTGATTGGATCCAGTCTGATTAGATCCAGTCTGATTAGTCCAGGAGGGAGTAACTGCAAGATGAAGCCGACCCAGAGATAGAGTTCATGATCAGAGCCAGACGCAGGTCAGTGTAAAGGTTATGGTCATGCCGGGCGATGAAACAGGGCAGGAGACCCACGGTGATGCTGATGAGGCTGATGCTCAGGTGCCTGGGGATTCTGATGTGATCACTCCGGAGAAATTCTAGTGCTTAACTAAGAAGTGGAGAGAAAGAGAGAAAGAAGGAAAGAGAGAGAGAGAGAGACAGAGAGTAATTAGAAGGATTAAGGATTTAGAGGTAGATATTTTAACTTGTTGGATTGAGTGTGTGTAGTCCTGAGAGTGTGATAAAGCTGATCTGAAGCTAGTTATGCGTGTTACAGGACTGGTGGCTCAGCTCACACTCGACCAGGCCAGAGTACAGCTTACCTTTCACCAAGAAGATTTGGTTTATTAATTATTTGTCTTTCTGTTTGTTCTTCTCTCGCCGAGTGTTTGATCTAACGTTAGCCTTGTACAGACGTTTAAAAGCTGCGTTATGGTAAACCAAATTCACACTGAACACAAAATATCAGATTTGGCAGCCGCGTTTCTCGGGCCGCGTTTCTCGGGCCGCGGTTCTCAGGCCGCGTTTCTCAGGCCGCGTTACTCCGGCCGCGTCTTCCCTCTTTTACTCATCAACACTACATGCGCAGGCTCAAAGACCCTGCTCGATTTTTTTTAAATCTCAAAACCAACATCAACAAAATCAATCAGGATTTGTGGAGCTGGCATAAAAATAACTTTTTTTTAAAAAGTTTTTCATAACTTTCTTCAAATATCTGTGCAGTTAGCCCTGAATCAAGGCCAGCAACTTGTTGTAGCTGTTGGTTTCAAACAGTGGCTGAAATCCAAGTCTTCACATGGTCTGTTGACTCTCCTAAACTTAAACATGGGGGAAGTGAATTCAGTTTGAAGAAACATTCCGAGCTTATCATATTTCTGTATCTCTGCAGCATTACTAACTCTTTGGGCCAGAGCTGTTAGTCTAGACATGAACACAGCCTAAGCGCTTCAGTCTGAGTCTGAAGTTACCCCATCTAGTTTAGAGTCTGTACAAATCTTGTCCCCACCCACACTAATAAACGTTGAGCCAGTTGAGGCTAGTTTCACCATCCGAAGGGCTGAATGAAACCTGACAGGACAGCATTGTTCAACAACAGTGTCATATGGCCGTCATAATAGCGTAGATTTTAAAATCACGTAAAATAATCAGCTGCCCAGAATTAAACAATGACAACGTGTTCTGTAGTCTGGATACACCTTTCCTTTCCACAGCACAGCCATCGTGCACTGTAGTGCTGGTAAAACAAGATCTTGGCCTGCACCAATTTAATACTAAATCTAATTTCTTTACACACATGTTACATATAAAGATATGTAGTCGCTTGAATATCCTTTTGGCCGTCTTAAACTAATCCCATTTATTCCCTAAGCAGCTTATTTGACTCCAGTGAGCTAGAGTAAAAACTCTTGTAAGGGTTCAACATGTACCCTGGGTCATGAAGGATGTGTCCTATGACCAGCCTGTGCTTTTTGTTTCCTTAAACCTAAAGAACCGAGCACTTAAACGCTGTGTGTGTTTTCCTAGGAAAAAAAAAATAATCTGTGCAGTGAAGTACATTTTATAGTTTCTTAAATATGTATAGTTATTTATTGTTTTTTTTAATTAGATTTTATTTATTTTGTGTAATTTCTTATTTCACTTGGTAACTGGCACTTTAGTCTACCTCTTGCTTTGTGTCTGTTCTGCTGTAACGATGCACATTTCCCCATGTGGGTTAATAAAAGGCTTCTAAACATCATACTGATCAAGTTTAAATTAGAAGTGCAGATCTGTCACTCACATCCTCAGAAGATGCGTTCTTCACCAAGTTTAGACTGAGTTCGCTTCGAAACTCTTTCAACAACCTCACAATCAGATTCATCTGCTGGGGGAAGAGAACTGAAGCACCACCCAGTTCCAAAATGTTCTTCTGCATGCGGTTACACGTTTCCACCAGAGAGGTCTCCAAATCCCCCAAACCAGAAAGGCTGCACGATGCTAATTGGGGTACATAAGCTTGTATTACTGGTTAGCCTGGTAGCTTTAATGCTAAAATAGAGAAGCAGGACTTGAACACTAAGCATGGCTTGACTGGTCGATTATTAATATTCTTCATATTTATATTATTTTACTTAGTTTTTTTTAGTTTTTCACTTTGTTGATGAAGCTGCTCTTTTTATTGTATGACCTTTTCATTAGGCATGTCCTAAAACCACATGGGAAGAAAAAAAAATCCTGTGCCTTTAATTTGTATGAAAGATTTTTCCCGCTGTACCATTTACTGTTTCTGAAATATGAAGTTTTATTAAACCAGTGACGATGTACTGATTTGTCTTCTCTCACCTCTTAGAGTGCAATAATCCCCGGTCCTCCGTTCCTGTTCGGCGCATGCTCTGTGCTGCTGGCCCTCCTGGTGGCGCTCTTCATCCCCGAGCACAGTCACATGGGCTCCCGCACGGGCAGCTGGAAGAAGCACACTTCGCCCCACGGGCACCCCCACAGCCCCCAGCCCCCAGGGGAGGCCAAGGAGCCCCTCCTGCAGGACACTAACGTCTGATGGACTGCTCGCTGGGCGGCCAGAACCAAACTATAAAGCGTGGACGGCAGGTACCGGGGCGAAGGCAGAGCCGGCGGTGTTGAGTAAGGAAGAACGGTGTAAATAGAGGAACATATATATTTAATGAGGTTTCTGTCCAAAGGCACTGCTGCAATGGCTTGTATTTATTCCCTTTCTCCATTCTTTCCTTTTTCTTTTGGGTTTCTTTCCATTCTGTGCGATAATTCTACACGGAAACGGCTCACTCAGGGACACGAACCTTGGTCCAGAATGTTTCCGGACGCAGCATTTTTGGAAAAACTTTATCAAAAAAAAAAAAAAAACGTTACTGTTCTTAAGCGAAATGGTCGACATTCCGATGGGAGGCCTGTATAAATACTTCAACCCGGTTCCTTTTAGGTTAAGACTAGAACGCAGGGGTCATACGGTCTGTCGGGTTCGTATAGCCCTGTTCGGAACAGCCTTAATCATCAGCTCAGCTTCAGACTGTGAAGGAGAAGCTACAAGATGGACATTGTTGCAGCTTCATTTTTACAGAACCTTTACTTTTCATGCTTATATCAAGATTGTTGCCTATGTATTATTATTATTATTATTATTATTATTATTATTAATAATTATTGTTCGTACCACCTCAGCATTATTGGTGCCTTCCCCAACATTTGGTTATGATGTTCGGCACAGTGGTTCTAGGAGCTTGTGTTCACCTGTAAGACACCGGAGTTCCGTCTTCAGGTAATTGATCTATCCACGGTTCTAATATGTCATCGACAGTCGGTCTTTACAGAACACGGTCAGAAAAATCATCCAACCCGATAAGAAACTGTAGCGATCGTTGTCCGGTCTCTATAGGATGCGCTAATTGAGCTAATTTGCAGCCTTGCTAACTTTAAATTCTCATGTCTATGAAAAATAAGAAAATGCGTCTGACCTGCGTCTGACCTGCGTCTGACCTGCGTCTGCACATTCACTCAAAGTAAATTAATTTATTAATGGACTGCCACTATGCAGTTTCTGTTGGCTTAACAAATCCTCACCTTATTAAACCACTCTTATATGGACTGCTGTAACAGGGTCGCTGCTAGAACCCTGAAACAGGGCTTGTAGAGCTTATACAGGAACGGCGTGCTTGAGCTTTTAGGACCGATCACACACACGGTTTTTGCGCACCATTCGTTCGAACTTGATTTCCTTTTTCGGCCAAATAGAAATCAAGTGTTCAGGGAAAAAATAGCAACCACCTGGGACACTGTAGCAACAGCTTCATTAAGGCATTTGGAGGTTTGTTTGAGATTTTCCCCCCTTTAGTTGTTTTCGGGAATGTTCTGTAAAGCTTGTCCAACCTAGCAGCAGTTGCTATGAAGGAATGTATTGGTGGGCGGAGCATGAATAGGTCAGCTGTGTTTGGTGCATTAGAGCAGTGTTTCTCAGCCCCCCACGTCTCGGTGCTTCCCCTGTGCCCAACACGAGTTACAGCAGGGAATCCACCGAAGTGTGCAGAGCAGGCCCGGGACTCCAGGCCCGGGACTCCAGGCCCAGGTTAGAGAACACTGCATTAGAGCAGGGAAACCACAAGCTGGTTGGATCAGTGCTGCTGATGGGACCAGATGAAAGGAGCGTTGCAGCCTGGTCTCTGTCTGGTACGTCATGGTCACACAAAAGCGGGTCGTGTTCCATAGACCACCCCTTTGCTGTTTCCTGTGCTCCCCTTTGACTTCTATTAGCTTGTACGGAGTGAGCTACAGGTACAGGACAACATGGCTGCTTTACAGTCCGTGCTCCTCGACAGTGTGCTGATGGAGGTCAGACTGAGCAACCCTGGAGCTGTCCCGCAGGCTCCTCCCCACAGGGCCTTGTGTAGGAACCGTTCTCACCACATCACGTTGCCGTGTAGGACCCTTTGAGGTGTCCGTCAGCTGGAGCCCACTGTACAGGGTGGAGAAGATGGGTTTGTTAGTGGCCTTCTATACTTTCACTTTTTTTGGGAAAGAAAGTTTTGCTTGTTTTTAAACAAGATATTTTGACCAAATATGTAGATTTTATTGAATTATGACAGGTGTGAATTTCTCTAAAGTAGCTTTCTCCTCTGATTTATTTATGAGCTGACTGCCTGTGTTTATTTCCAGTCTTGATGCTGTTTGCTTTTTTCCATGTTCTGTGGTCATGTGTTTTTTGCTGCCTTTTTATTATTCATTTTAAAATCCAGTAACTGTCATCGACTGAACATGTACATATGATATTAAGTATCCAAACATTTCAATAAAAGTATTTTTGACTTACTCAACTGCTGCACACTTCTTTACCTGCTGTTTATGGAATAAAGGAGGAGGACAGTCACTCTGCTGTACTCATTTGTCATTTCACCCTAGTACTGTATTAGGGAGTTCTCCCTGTACACTCCCTGAACATCTGCGACCAGAAGGAGGTGTGGGAGTGCAGGTGTGTTGGGAAGGAGGATAAAGGTGACCAGGATCAATAACTGGTGATAAATTTAGACTGATATGATCAATATTTATTGAGCTACACATACAGAAGTCTGTCTCTCAGTATGGCGTCGGGCCGCCGTGTTCGCTAACCCAACATGCCAGACGTCTCGGTATGGAGCTGTAGAGGTTCCTAATGGAGTCCTGTGATAATCCATCCCATGCAGCTTGAACATCCTCACACAGTTCCTGCAGATGGTGCGGTAGGGGTGGAGGTGGAGTAACACCAGGCCTTCTGGACGTGAGACTGTTCATCTTGGTGCTGACCACGGTGCCTCCACACACGGATTCGTTGGGCGTCTCCACCAAGACTAAAGCGGGACTCATCACTGAAGATGACCCGCTGCCATTCTGAGTCACTCCATGACAGTCTGGTACGACACCACTGCAGTCTTTGGTGGCGGTGACGTGGTGTTAAGGACAGTCGTGGTAACGGTCTGTGTGCATGTAGTCCTGCGTGGTGCAGCCGTCTGCCGATGGTGCTGCACTAACAGGATGACTCATGGAGGACACCACTGCTCGCTGGATGTCTGTAATGGTGGATGTTGGGTCAGTCAGGTAGAGATAAGGCCCGTCCTTCCACGATACTTGACGCAGTAACATGTCTCATGATGTCAAATTTCATTCCTGTCGGTGGATTCCCTCCGGCTGCAGCTCTAGCTTTGACAGTGACTGTATAAGCACTAGTGTCACTGCTGGACTGGACTGTGATAGACAGTAAGAGTAGATACCGGCTCTTTCAGATTCCTAATCGGTTTCCTAATGAAGTGTAAACATGCTTCTTGCTCATGCACCGTTATTAAAGCATGTGGACATGAACGGGCGGGCACGGTGGGGGTCTCATGGAAACTTGTTTATTAAATCAACATCCACAATGCACAGACGTGTGATCAAGACACTGAGGTGATCAGTTATATACAACTTTACACAGCAACCACGACTCTCCTTCAAACGTAGATGAACCCGGGTGTCACGTCAGTCTGTTTCTGCAGTGATGGCTGACCTTTCTCTCAGAATCCCAGTGAAAATCTACTGGGTCCATTTTGATTTTGTTGTCTAGATAGGCCCGGTATAACGAGACATATGTATACTGATATTCCCACATTACTGAGATTCAGCCTAATTTCAAACATCCCTACATATGACTAACTTTCACACACAGTTTGAAAAAATCCCAACTAAATCACTCACTAGTTTCAGACACTATGTAAACTTAGAGGAGATTTACGGACATTCAGTTCATATAGGGACCGGGAACATCTTCCGTCCCATAGTCTATCCACAGATTACACGAGGCTCAGTTGATAGGACACGATTCCATAAAAGTAGCACCATATAAAAGAGCATTCCTGCTCCCATGCTGAGGCCTGCTCCAGACCAAAACACTTTCTCTGCAACCCGAAACCTGTGTGCAAACGACCGGACTGCAAACGGATAAAATCAGTTTTAATAAATTATTAGAAAACCACAAGGTACTGAAACATACAACATGAATACGTGTAACGCAGTGAGGCGAATGTATCTGTGCAGAGACCCGTGTGGATCAGCTGGGTGTAAATCAGAGTTCCAGAAGAGAGAAGCGGCGACGGGTCATCCGGGGAAATACGCTGAAGGTGCTGACTGAAGCGCAGGCTTCACTCCACCCATGTTCAAAGAGGGCTTGTTAACATCTGCAGACAGACACACAACATGTCATTTACTCAAACGGCACCTGCATGTTACCCGTCTTCAGTTAACCCCGCTCCTCCTCCTCCTCCTAGTTTTACAAGACCAAACTAGTCGCTTCACTTCTACAAGCCCATTTTCCAACCTCTCTTTATCCATCAGAACGAACAGCCTGTTTCTGTTACTGTCCCTTTAAGACCACTATTTAATAATCTCCATCTATATACAATCCCTACCCTCAGGATGCATGATCAGATCAGATGTAAACACGGTCAAACAAACAAGCAGCTGCTCGAGAAGCTGCTAGAGTGGACAAAACGTTTGAGTGCACATGTATTCACCTTTACTCAGATGCATGCTGGGTACGAGACCACGCAGGGGGATGCTGTCGTCTCGCCTCTCGAAGTATTTGGAGTCCAACCCGAGCGGCTCCCCGCTAACAGAAAGAAAATCAGAGGGTCAAACCCTACGCAGAAAGTAGCAGCAGCTCACACCTGTATTACGGCCATTTCCACAGAGATCTTCAGCTCAGGGAATATCAAACTACACCCTCAGCCATCACATTAAAACCTCCTCCTTGTATCTACACCCACTGACTATCTCATCAGCTCCACTGACCGTACAGGACACTCTGTAGGTGTACAGGTCCAGACTGTAGTCCATCTGTTTCTCTGTATACTGTATTACCCTGTTCTTCAATGGTCAGGACCCCCACAGGACCACCACAGAGCAGGTATGATATGGGTGGTGGGTCATTCTCAGCACTGCAGTGACCCTGACGTGGTGCTGCTGGTGTGAGTGGATCAGACACAGCAGTGCTGCTGGAACACTGTGTCCACTCACTGTCCACTCTATTAGACACTCCTACCTTGCTGGTCCACCTTGTAGATGGACAGTCAGAAATGATAGCTCATCTGCTGCTGCACAGTGCAGTGTTGGTCATCCTCTAGTTTGGTTACATGTACTCTAATTTTCCATAAACACAATGTCAAAAAATAACCAGGGTCAAAGGGCAGCGTGAAGCAGCTGTTTCGGAAAGTGGTGAGAGTCACTGTTCCCTCATGCTCCAGTATCGCTTCGTTCCGAGAGCCAGACTGTCCTTCCTATTTTTAATACGTCTGAATGTCTGTTTTGATGTACGGCCTGCATACTGATGATGCGCCTCGGTGTATTCTGTACCTGCATCTGTTCCAAATTGAAGGGAAACAGAAAAGTGGCCTACAGGAACGAAAGCATGCTCATCAAAAGTGTTGAACTCGACTACATTAGATAAACCAGGGATAGGTTTTAATTTCTCTTAGCTGTTGCTTTTCGTCCGCCATCTTTGTTGTTCTGGAGAAGGTGTTCCATAGTGGGTGGTCAGTCGCGTGACCAGGTGCCATCAGTCAACTGCATTCAGTGATAGAACTGACCCGTGTGCCCGCCCCCAAACTGTCAAAACCACTCCTGTCAAGACTCGAGTGCAGAGAGCAGAGGACGCTAACGCACTTTCCGTGAGAAAAAATTCCCGTTCGAAAAGGAAAAGCCATTCAAAAATGGAAAACCAGACAGCGTGAGAGATATTATAAAATATGCGCATGCAGAGCTTCTTTTCGTGCTCTCAGGCTCCACATTTGCACCCATGTGGGGGGCGAAATGTAAAAACGTGCAGGTGTATGTTCTTCACCCTGTGTTTTTGCGCCCCCTAGATTTGAGAGTGATCTGACGCCATGAAGAACCATGTGCATCAGGTTCCAACGGCCTTTTCCTCCACTGGCTAAACGGTCTGCTGTTCCAGATGACAAGAAATAGATTTATCGTGTCTATTGCACCGGCGGTTTGAAATACTGTTCAAGTGTAACATCTGACTGTCTCATCCCCTCAAACAGGGACCCACTTCCATCACAGCTCATGCTTTCAGGATTCTGAGTGGACTGAATTTTTAAACCTCCCACAGAAAGTTAGCAACACGCGTTATGCAAGTAGGACAACCATGCAAAGTTCAGGAGGGTGGAGGCGCAGTAGATGAAAAAAGGAAGGGGAACTGGAAGCATGACTCAACTCACTTCTCTTTATTGGACATCTGCGGTTGCTGCAGCAGGGGGCCTCCATTCCCCACCTCCACGGGAGACATGGTGGGCTTGGCACTCATTGGGTTAAACTGGACCTGTACATCAAAATAAATAAAAGACCATATAAATAAGAATCAAAACTGCTGTAGCAACACAGGCCCTCTGTCATTTCACTCATTAGAAAAGGTTGATGGTAGTTTGCATGCACACAGCAGCTACAGCTCGACTGTCACTCTGATATACCAAGAGGATGTAAAACAGTGTTCCAAACTATATATAATACAGAAAGAGGAAAAGCCTGCCTTCGTTCCTGTGGTCTGATTGTGCAGAGTCAGGACAGAGCGGGGTCCTGTGCTCAGACTTGAGAGGGGGAAGGAGTGCTTGGAGTTTAAGGTGGAAGTGATGGGGTACGGCTGGCCCAGGGAGGGGAAACTTTTACTATCAAGCTAGAAAGAAAAACAGAGGAGATCATCTTAACACCCAAACACATACGGACACATGACCTCGGACGAAGTGGCACCAAATACGGAGAATAATTAGCGGAGCTGCAGCATCAGGTTTACACTACCCGACACAGACAGCCTCAGTTTACCAACACGCACCACTGCAGAGCCTGTATCAGCAGACAAACGCTGGATGGGACGGTGAAGTGAGACGGAAAGAATGTGATCCAATCCTGAAACAGCGCTCGCCCACACTAGCCTGTATTCAGCAAAACTGCTAACCAATCAGCACTCAGTAGCCGTAACGCTAACCCAGGGTTTCTCAACCGTGGTCCTGGAGGCCCCCGAAACCCTGAACGGGCCTGTTAACGAGTTGGATCAGGTGTGAGACGAGTTGGGAGCTAGGAAAGCACGAAAACCAATCAGTGCTTAGTAGCAGTAATGCTACTTCCAACAGGTTTGCCAGAGAACATCAGAAAGATGGAAAGTTTTCTTTATTGTTGTGTGGATACATAATTTATTTTCAGAAAAGAACAGAAACGTAGCTCCATTCATTGAGAACTCACTCAGAGGCGCCCTCTAGTGTTTGTAGTTCTTAAGACAGAAATATAAAAGGTAAAACACTGGATGGGGTAAACCACCAGGGAAGGGTAAAACACTGGACAGGGTAAACCACCAGGGAAGGGTAAAACACCAGGGAAGGGTAAACCACCAGGGAAGGGTAAAACACTGGGAAGTCTAACTTGAAGCTATTACAACGAACAGGCATAAATGGGCCACAGAACACCAGGCACACAGGCCCTAACAGCCCCTGCCCTGTAAACACTGTTTATTTGTTTTCGCATGCTAGCTGACTTCATATTTGGAAGAAAGACAGTTTAACAGGTACCATATTGTGAGTTCCCAGCCTCAACCCTGCGGCGGCCTGTGGCGTCTCAAACATCCCCACTGCCTCCTGCTTCCTGGACAACTGGTTCTCATTCAGCTGCTTATTCAGCCACGTTATCACTGAGGAACACAAACCAACAGGGGAAAGTATGAAGTATGATTTCCAACATTCCATATCCAGGAAACAAGGTGTCTGATTGGCCACATCATTACATACATTTCATCTCAAACACAGAGAACGGAACTCAAACAAGCACGCGTACCATTTTCATTCGTTTTCAACACCTCCCTGCTTTCGTCCAGTTTCTGAACTGTGGCTTCCAACTGCTCCTTCAGTTTTGATACCTAGTGAAGAGAAGAAGAACGCTAGTCACAAACAGACATCCTAATTTTAAAGCCTTTTATTTAGTAATGCACAATGACCCTGTCGGTATTGGTCAATAACTGTTGAAAAAACAATTAAATAAATATATAAATAAATAATAATCACAGCCACCACGGCCTAGATTTGGCCCATATTTCAAACAGATATTTGATGACGTTCATCGCTGATGAGATAGTTGCTTTTATTTTGCACATAACTACAGCTGGTTACCTCCTCCTCCTTGATTCGCAATTTCTGCTGAGTGTCCTGCAGCTCCCTCTGCTCTTTCTGCAGCCTCTCCGTCGTCTCCTGCAGGATCTTCTCCTGAGACACCGTCACCGTGTTCTTCACCTTTATCTTCCCTACCAGTGCCTTCAGATCGCCCTGCAGCTTCTTGATGATGCCATTCGCCTGAGAGAGGAAACAGCATCTCGTATAGAATCTGAAGGCTCATTATTTCTGTACAACTAGAATCTTTTTCCTGAAGCAGAAACTAAATCGAATCATAGGGGTTATATAATGAAATCTAGCTCACTGCTTAATCAATCACAATTTAGAATCATCAATATGACACTCGAGAGTTCATCATCCAGTGTCTTCTCCTATGTAGAGGGTATTAATAGTGAGCTGGATCCTCTTTTGCTGCAGCGATGGCCTCTGCTCTTCAGGGAAGACTGTATACTAGGTGCTAGAAAACTGCAGTGAGGATCTGATTGTATTTAGCCTCAAGAGCAGCCTGAAGAGCATTAGTGAGGTCGGGTACTGATGTCGGAAGATTAGCGCTCTGTTCAATGCAGGGCGGTTCACTTTAGAGTAGTCGAAGTCATTCACTACAGAGGCTGCCTACTTCTGGGCCGAGCCTGCGGCTCTGAGGTTTAGTCAACTCAGATCTCTACTACTGCCAGTTGCTTTGAACTTTCACGATTTCTTCTCTAAATCTCTCACAAACCTTGATTAGCTCCTCGGACAAAGATTTCACCGTGGCCTCCAACTTCCCAATCTGAAGTTGTTTACTTTCAGAAGTTTCTTCCACTGAATTCTGTTTAGAGAAAACAAAGATAATACAGTGTAAATATAAGGGCTGCACCGATTCAGCCTTTTCAGTTCCGATACAGAAACTCTGCATATTTGTCGATACACGATATCGATCCGATACCATGTTTGAATGAATACACCGTATTCTTCACCATGCTGGATCGACGTACGGCACCAGGACTAACCTAAACACATTGTACTAAGCTCACTCATACAGCTGACTCTCTGGCTCGCTCCATGTTGTTATTGTTCCTGTTCGTAAGTCCAGTCTACTGTAAGGTCTTGGGTTCCTGCAAATCCATCTCTGGCCACTCGGGGGAGACAAAGGGCAGCCGATGAGCAATCAAGCAGCACAGGCTAACACCTGCAGCTTACACTACTTAAGCGTGAGAGTGTTGGCTCTTGGTTGCTCAGTCTTAAGTTCACGTTGCCACGTGCACATGTCTCTCTCTTGCCATTAGCCGGATCAAAGGTTTTGAGCGGCTCGAAGGTGTCTGCTTCTTCCTCTCTTCAGAGCTCAGTCACGCTTAGTTACATAGCACACATTGCAAATTTTAGAGTGGGGATCGGCCCCATGGACCAGACATCATTTCCACACACGGATTGGCCACCACAGAATCCAGACCTGAACCCCATTGAGAATCTTTGCGATGCGACCAGCCTAATTAACTTTATTAATATCAGAGCCGATATCCGATCCTAATATTTAATCGGTGCATCCTTTGCAAAATTATAAGTTAAAAAAACAGTGAAATTGGTAAATATGATATTCCAATTATGATATTCCATTAAAGAAAGTATCACCTTCTGCTGCTGCGTGGCCTCGAGCACCTCTTTGGTTCGCAGTACGAGCTGGTCCTTGTCTTTGATTTCCTGCTCCAGCACAGCCACGCGAGTCTGCAGCTGGTTGATCAGTCGCTCTTTATCGTGGCACTCGGAGTCGAGAGTGCCGTTTTCTCTTCGGAGGGAAACGACCTGTTGCTTCGCCCTCTGCGACTCCTGCACAAGAACACATGCGATATAGAGCTCGGATACAACAAAACGGGTTCCCTTAAACACCACAAACACTGCAAAATGATCAATAAACTCAAAAAGCACAAAAGTGAACAAGTTATTTAATCATAACTGATACAGTGAGTAGCTTCTCATCTGTTACACAATCATGTGGAGGGACACGTCTTCTGATGGTGGAGATGTTCATCTGTTTCAGAGGGTCAAATTATTGGCATCAAGCAGAGAAAACATCTAAGGAGACGCTGAAACTACTAAAGTCGAGTTAAGAACTGTCCTACACATTATTAAGAAGTGGAAGGACGGTGGGAAACATCATCTTCCAGGAAGGAATGTGGTGGGAAAAACGTCTTGAGTGATGGTGATGGGCGATCTCTTAACCGTGTGGTGAATCAGATGGTGGAGAGACAGCAGGAGAACTCAGGGAGGTGTTTAACAGTGAGAGGAAGAGCATCTCCACACAGTGCGAAGGGAGCTCCAGGGGTCTGGACTAAACAGCTGTGTAGGCTGTCTAACACGGCTTAAGCCTGCTACGGAGCATAAAGACTGGACTCTGGAGTGATGGAAGAAGGTCATGTGATCTGACGAGTCCAGATTTACCCTGTTCCAGTTTAATGGGGCATCAGGGTGAGAAGAAAGGCGGCTGAAATGATGCACCCATAATGCCTCTGGGGTTGATCTGGGGTTGCTGCAATTGGTCAGGTCCAGGTTCAGAAGCATTACGAGCCCAGAGAATGAGGTCAGCTGACCACCTGAACATCCTGAGCCACCTGGTTATTCCGTCTATGGACTGTTTCTTCCCTGATGGCACGGGCATATTCCAAGCTGACAATGCCAGTGGTTCATAGAGCATGAGACGTCATTTCCACACATGGATTGGCCACCACAGAGCCCAGACTTGAACCCAATTTAGAGTCTTTGGGATGTTTTTGATTGTGCATTGGTCCAAATCTCCCATCATCAGTACAAGAACATGGGAAAAAAATGAGTGCAGCTCTGGACAGAAATAAATGTTATGACAATGCAGAAGCGTGTGCAAACTATGCCACAGCGCGTATGTGCCGTGATCAAAGCTAAAGGCGGTCCAGTGAAATACAAGAGTGAACGAATGACATTTCTAGGATTTTAGAAAGCTTTTGTAGAATTCTCCTTTAAGGATACTGCAGAGCTGGGCGAGGCCCCTTGGACACATGACAGTGCAGTCGCTTTTCCAAACGTTGGATGGAAATACAGACCTTTTCATTTGACTATGGGACTAGAACTGCCGGCACTGTGAGGAACGTGGTCAGTCCGGCAGTTTTTACTAAATCTGACTCGAAGCTAATCCTAACATTTGTGAAACTAACGTCCTTATGGGGGAAGCACAGAGAAGCCATCAGCAGCTTATTTTTAAATTCCATGATGAACAGGCCCATAGAAATGGCTTTAGATAAGACTGAATTAACAGAGTACATTAAAACCACAAGCTTTTTCTTCTTTTAGAGAGTCACAGTTTTGATACAACTCTGTAAGATTCAATGTCAGTAAAGAAACAGATGGTCCCGACCATCTGATGAAGTCAGAGCAGAAACGTAACCCAGCTCACCTCCTCCAGGCCAAGCACCTTGGCTTTTAGGTCTCTGATGGTGGAGTCGCTTTTGTATTTCTTCTCCGTGAGCTCCCTGTTGGAGGTCTCCAGCTCGGCAAGCCTGACCTGGAGCTGCTGGGTGCTCCTCTGGTGGGCCGTCTCCAGCTCCCGCCGCAGCTGATCGTTCTGCTGCTGCAGTCTGGTCTGAATCTGTACACATCACACAGACACAGAAAGCGATGATGAGTCTCTACACTACATGCAGGCAAAGGAAAGACACTAGGGGTCCATGATACCATAGACACAATACCATTTTACTATCGGTAAATTAACCTAACACTTCTAAAGTAAATTAATGACATTTCAGCACAGCCACCACTGGAGCAAGACCAAAATCATCCATATCCTCATACAGACACGGTTTTAATAAAACAGCCCATAATAAAAACCGCAGCTCCTGCGATGTATTCTTTCAGGCCTAGCTGGGGATGAAGGAACCGTCCTTAAACAACAGATCCTTAAAGGCGGGAATGAGCAATTAGATGAATAGCTCCAAGCTAGTTTGGTCCAAAGCCAAAATGAATCCCTATCAGGGAACCGGGTTCATGTTGTCGTTTGTCGTTACCTCAAGAGCTTTTTCTCGCTCTGCTGAGAGATCCTGCGTGTGCCTGTCAGACAGAGAGGTCGTCTGGGAGGTCCATTCTGACCGCAGCTTGTCCAGCTCCCGGCTCTTTTCAGACAGCGTCTGAGAGAAAACAGCGGTTCAGAGTTTGGCTTTGGTCTGATTCGTAGGTTTCATGTTTCTGTTCTATTGACTGTATTACTGCATATACCTGCTGTGCATAGCTCAGCTGCCTAGACAGGTCCTCTTCCGTTCTCCTCAGCCTCTGCTGGAGTTGTTCTCTTTCCTCCTGTGGAAACAAAAGCATTAATCTGTTACCACCTGGGCTTTAGTTGTAGTTAGTTCTAAAGGTAGAACATACAAATGCTTTCGGAATTTCAGTGCTTGTCTTCGTCTGAGATAATGATGTTTAAGGACAGTTTTTACAGAAGCACCAGACGGCAATCCAGCATCTTACTTAACCATTATATCACCTAATTGAAAACAGGGCTGTCAACATTGATGTAAGATCATCTACCATAAAATCGGATTTGCTAAATGGTCTTTAAGAGATTAAAATATACTTGTGAAATAATAATTATGCAATATTATTTCAACAAAATGTAATACTAAACCAAAACAATACACTAGCCTGTAATTTATTTAGCAACTGAGAAGAGTACGCTGCTTCCTAAGTCCTGTCTGAGTGCCTATCAACACGGTAAAGCTCAGATTCACCCCGGAGGCTCATCTGTAGTTCACCAGTCCTTCCACCAGATTAGACACTCATGGAACATATATCCTTTATGTCCCTATCTACTGTACCTTCACTGTGGCCAAACAGCTGGCCAAATACTTCTTCACTTCCACATCTGAGCCAGGAAGCAGCTTCAGAGACAGATGTGTGAGGTGTTTGAATGCATTCGTCTCCACTATATTAAGGTTGGCCGGGCTGTGGTCTAATGCTGAGGAGGTGGAGGTTAGCTGCAGCAGGAACCTGAAACCAAAAAAAAATAAATAATGTGGTTAGTGTTAAGCTGCGTGTAGGACTGAACGACGTGGGTATAATATTTAATTGGACGTTTTTTGATAAGTATTGCGGCTACAAACGCATTTCAGCAACTTTGTACACAGGACATATTTGTCAATACACACAAATGTATTATATTGGAGCTTTTAAACTTTTTCAGATAAATAAATAATAATAAATAAATAAAAAAAAAAATATATATATATATATATATATATATATATATATATATATATAAATATATATATAAATATAATATAAATATAAATATAAATATATATATATATATATATATATATATTTTTTTTTTTTTTTTTTTTTTCCCCTTACAGGCTTACTTGTTTATGAAGTTTAAAAGCCCCAACTCCAAGTCAGGAGTTGTCCATCCTTTTGGGTTGGTATGGCTTGAGTAATTTCTAAGATCCTGGGCTTTAAAGTGGAAGTGTCATTTAATTCTATGTATCTCTGAAGGTTTAAGAGTGATGGCTGCCTTCTGAATATAATTATGGCTGCTTGTAGAAAAGCTATTACTAACAGCTGGCTCCAAAGAACCCCCTACCCCCGTTCCCACTTCTGTGGATATTTTTATGAAATAGTCACTTATCCACTCTATGGAAATGTTGATTTGTGTTCCAAAGAAAAGAGGAGGGATAACTGGAGGAAGTGTGACTGTTGTGCTTTGGAGGGGATGAGCTGCGACATTTGTCTCTGACTATTTAACTGATTGGTCTAACACATCTACAGGCAGTTTACAACCTCTGATTTGTCCCTCCTATAAGACAGTTTTGATCAAATATAATTATTTGAGCGTGATTTAAATATCGCACTCATTTAAATTGCACTTAAAAAATAAATTTAAAAAAACCCTGTATATTATTGCCAGATAAATCAAGTACAAAAACATGCTGGACAGTCTAATTACACATATATATCTACCCTAATATCACTTTCAACCACCAACCCCCCAACCAGTAGTTGCCTTTAAATTAAGTATACATAGAATAAATTAAAAATCTGTCAAACAAAGAAAACGAATGAATGAAAGAAATTGAATCATATGACAAACATATTAATAAATAAATAAACAAATATGTAAAATAATATTAATAAAAGTAATAAATAAATAAAGAAAGAAAGACAGAAAGAAAGAACACTACTATGACATTTATTTACTGGACGTTAGAAAAACAATTAAAGCTGGACACCACTATATACTCCACATGGTTGCCTGTTTTAGAGCGGGAGGGGCACACGGACCAAACACTTGAGAGCTTAGTATGTCGCCACATTACTCCAGAGGAAGTATTTGTAAAAATATGTTAAGAAAGGATCCCACACATAGTAGAATTGTTTGGTTGACGCTCTGATAGTATATCTAATCATTCCCAGGTATAGGAATCGCATAAGCTCCTGCAGCCCCTGCGCTGCCCTGCGAGGGCTGGGTGACTTCCTTCTTCCTTTAAAAGAAGCTGCTTACGTTCCATTAATGATGTGAAAGAAATCATCTTCTGTCGGCTAAGAGTAAGGCTGTGGATGTGATCTGTGACTCCAAATATAGCAAATTCAGCTCGAGGCTCAACTACAAGACCATAGAATTTGGAAAGGGTGTCTAATACAGCAGACCAGTAGGCTGATAGTGTAGGGCACAACCAAAACCCATGATATAAACCTGCCACATATAAGGTACATCTGAGACATCTGCCATCTAAATTACAAATTTGTTAAAAATAAATGTATATTTCATATATATATATAAAAAAAAAAAAAAAATAATATATATATATATATATATATATATATATATATATATATATATATATATATATATATATATATATATATATATATATATATTAGTCCACGAATATTAAACTAAAGCTACACTAACATAAGGGGTTTGGGGGGGTCTCTCTTTTTGTTTTCTAGTGTGGTACACCACAGTGTGGGGTTTGGAAGTCTGTGTAGTGAGTGTTCAGATGCTGCTACACTACAAAAGAGGGCTGATGTTAGCAATGCGCTGTGCGCCAAACACCTGCCTGTTTTTGATGAACAGGCTGACTTTTTAGGGACTGAAAGACGCAGGTACTGAATTACACTGCTGATATTCAAGCATGTACCATACAATGGCCAAACCCCAACACCCAGCCCTAGAGTCCGAGATGATGTGGCATCAAGGAAAACAGCAGTCAGTTGTGTTTAAGGCTTTTGTAACTAGACCACCACAGCAAGGTCCACGTTTTTATCCTCTAAATTCAGAAGACAGGTAAGGGAAATGTCTTCTCACCTTGGATAGTCTTTGTCCTGCTCAGAGATGCACTGGTCCAACAGGTCTATGAACTTCTGAGGAAAAGAGGTGAAGTCTATCAGCAGACCCTGCTGGACTTTTAAGCTGTGGGGAAAAAGGAAACATAGGTGTGACTGTGCTGAGGTGAGACTGTTATAACCCAAGTGATGATAGTAACGAGTGAACGAGAGTTTGAGGAACATCAAACCATTAAGAATCCCGAATCTGTAACACATACAAGCGAAACCACACACCCAGTTTATACAGCTCTGGAACTAAATCAGAGCCTACTCCAGCTTCTTCTTCAATCAGCATCTCCACATGTACAGCAGGTTCTCAGTGAGGAACCGAAGGTTGGGTTCTAGCTTTACTGGCAGATACAGTGAGCGTCTGGTTTATAAGAACAAGGTCCAGCAGCAAACACACAGGACAAAAAAACGAAAAGAAAGAGGAGTAAGGTTCAGTTCAGCCTGTGAAATAACTTTCACTTGGGGCTAGCACATTTTTGAGGTCAGGAGGCACAATATCGAATCTGTAGCTAACGCCTGCCCCCTCATCCTCCCTCAAGCCCCCCTGAATCACAGCATGAGCTCATACTGTTACTGTCTGATCATCATCAGCCTGTGTGCACACTTATCTGATCTACTGATCTGGTCTTACTGAGGTGTATGTGAATGTGACTGGTGATGTGTCTGGCACCTCATCACTATGCTGCTCACACATATGACTTGTGTGGCAATAGCGCCCCAGTGAGGAAGAGCTGTGGCACTCTCAGGCCCCTCTCACAGCCCCACACTCCTAGAGCCATTTGTGACCATGAAATAAACGATGAAGTCTGTGTTTGGTGGAGCTGGAGAGACTGACGGTGTAAACTAGCCGCTGGTAATGATGTACAATCATGCATGCTTAACTGGAGCCCACAAGCACCGAACGCCAATCACGAAAAATGGCCCAGAAATATAAACGGTGCGTCTGTTAGAAATGGTTTCTGTGATGTAGTAGATGTTCTATCCAGCTTGTAGTCC
This sequence comes from Prochilodus magdalenae, assembly GCA_024036415.1. Taxonomy (NCBI): domain Eukaryota; kingdom Metazoa; phylum Chordata; class Actinopteri; order Characiformes; family Prochilodontidae; genus Prochilodus; species Prochilodus magdalenae. The sequence continues at coordinate 89,674 of JAMWET010000979.1, forward strand.
CCCACTCGTGAGGCGTGGCTGCAGTTCCTAAACAATGGCGCTGGGAGCTGAAAGTGCAGGTCTGAAAGAGTTCTGCTAATGGACCCTCCCCCTAAAAGTGACCCGCAGATTTATTTTCAGACCGGTATCTGACGCTCGTTAACCGGACATTAACCTTTAAATGCCAGGAATAAAACACGCTGCTGGAAACAACAAATATCAGTAGCTCTCAGTTGTGAGTGTCGTCTAGCGTTAGGACATAGGAGCCACAAACGTGGTGCAGCCTGAACGTGTAGATGGGCCAAACCCCTATCAGTATTTCAATCCTGCATGGTACATCAAATAACCTCCTCTTCTCTTCGAAATGGTCCCACACAGTATTTCAGCTGTAGGCAGGTGTGGTTGGCTGCTACATTTACTTGGGGATTAATAGAGTATGTATGTATGTGTCTGTCTGTCTGTCTGTCAGTCACACACTCCAGTAAGCTGACTGCTAATTGAAGGCTGTTTTTCTGTCACCATGCAGCATTTTGACACTCAGCATATTGAGTGTGTGTGAGTGAGAGAGTGTCTGTGTGTGTGTGTGTGTGTGTGTGTTACATTCAAAAACATGTAAGTGATCGATAACTTCAGTTTCGTCAAAACTCAGTAAGTGGTTAAATGGTTAACGTGTCCATCAGCACTATACAAACTGATTTTCTGTGAAGCTGCTTTGAGAAACATTGGTTGTAAAAGGCGCTATATAAATAAATATTGATTGATTCATTCATTCATTCATTCATTGATACTAGAGACTAGTTGGTTTAGCTTAGCAGATAACACCACTGCCCGCCAGTGAGCTACTATACCATATACAGTGGGGCAAAAAAGTATTTAGTCAACCACTGATTGTCCAAGAGTGAGGTCTGTAATTTAAATCATAGGTACACTTCAACTATGAGAGACATAATGAGAAAAACAAATCCAGGAAAATCACACTGTAGGATTTTTAAAAAACTTATGTGTAACTATGTCTCTCATAGTTGAAGTGTACCTATGATGAAAATTACAGACCTCTCTCTTGCATCAGTGGTTGACTAAATACTTTTTTGCCCCACTGTAGGAGATTGGGGTTCAGTTTCCAGTCTGAGTGACTATACTGTACTACACCAACAAGAGTCTGAATAACCTTGAAAGCTGCTCTGGTAAGAGAGTCAGCTAAAAGCCAATAACGGAAACAGAAAGACAATTCCCTGAGAATCATAAATTCTGATTAAGGTTGTGATCAGGTGATCGTGATAGTCACGATAGACATTTACAGATTTAGGAGGTGTATTTGAAAGCAGCCCCAGAATTCTTACCTGCATATTATCATCCTAGTTATTATATTACTATACAAAATTCACAAACCAGTGACAAGCTACTACACAGCCATTTTACAATAGAGAGTCACCGTACTAAATGAAAATGCAATAATAATTTTTGAATAGATAATAGCTAGATAATAAAATATCAGAAATCGAGCAGATGTGGGCCACATCTGGTAAAGATATGGCACTGCTGGTCTACTGTCTGCCATGGCGACCTGCTGTGAGCCAAAGGTGGCCCGCATTCTTACACCATGGATTTGGACCATGTTTTGGACCTGTCCCAAAACAGATCCACCGGTCCTCTTCTGTCACAGATACAGAGCTGCCTGCTTCTGGCTGAGGCGTGGCCCTACTGTGGTGCACATCTGGCCCAAATCTTGCTACGGGAAGCGGTCCACCCAAGTGGCGTCAACAAATGTGGAATGTGCACCAGATTAAAAACACTGAACAACATCCCAGCAGACATGCCAACAACATCTGCTGAACATTCGCTGCGTTCCCTGTTCCACACACACCGTTAACCCAGCACCGAAAAACCTCGTTCCCTACCTCTGGAAATCCTCCTCCGAGATGACGAGGTTGTAGAGGGAAGTAGAAGGTCAAGGCATCGTCCGGGTCTCCGGTCAGGTTTGGGACCTTCGACGTGGGTGGCTGAAGGTCGATTGATCGACATCTACTTCCTCTTACAACCTCGTAATCTCGGAGGAGCGACTTTCCAGAGGTTAGGGACACGAGGTTTTTTCGGGTGCTGGGTTAACGGTGTGTGTGGACACAGGGAACGCAGCGTAATTTTAAGCAGATGTTGTGGGCAATCGTCCTGCTGGGAAGTTGTTTCAGTGTCTTTAATGCTGGTGGCACATTCCACATTGTTTTGAGCGCCACCTTGGGTGGAGCCGCTTCCCGTAGCAAGATTTGGGCCAATGGTGCACCACAGTAGGGCCAAGCATCAGCCATGAAGGCAGGCAGCTCTGTATCTGTGACAGAAGAGGAAACGGTGGATCTGTTTTTGGACAGGTTCCAAAAAAACTGGTCCAAAATCCATGGTGTAAGAATGCGGGCCACCTTTTGATCCACAGCAGGTCCGCCATGGCAGACCGTAGACCAGCAGTGCCATATCTTTACCAGATGTTGGCCAACATCTGCTCGATTTCTGATAATTTTATCATCTAGCTATTATTCTATTCAAAAATTATAATATTGCATTTTCATTTAGTACGGTGACTCTCTATTGTTAAAATGGCTGTGTAGTAGTTTGTCACTGGGTTTGTGAATTTTGGATAGTAATCTAACTAACTAGGATGAGAATATTGCAGGTTAAGAATTCTGGGCTGCTGTCAAATACACCTCCCTAATCTGGTAAATGTCTATATCGTGACTATCACGATCACCTGATCACAACCTTAATCAGAATTTATGATTCTCAGGGAATTGTCTTTCTGTTTCCGTTATTGGCTTTTTAGCTGACTCTCTTACCAGAGCAGCTTTCAAGGTTATTCAGGACTCTTGTTTGGTGTAGTACAGTATAGGTCACTCAGACTGGAACTGAACCCCAATCTCCTACAGTGGTGCGCAAAAAAGTATTTAGTCAACCACTGAATGCAAGAGAGAGGGTCTGTAAATTTTCATCATCAGGTACACTTCAACTATGAGAGACATAGTTACACATAAGTTTTTTAAAAATCCTACAGTGTGATTTTCCTGGATTTGTTTTTCTCATTATGTCTCTCATAGTTGAAGTGTACCTATGATTTAAATTACAGACCTCAAACTCTTGGACCAATCAGTGGTTGACTAATACTTTTTTGCCCCACTGTATATGGCTATAGTAGCTCCACTGGCGGGCAGAGTTGGTGTTATCTGCTAAGCTAAAACCAACTAGTCTCTAGTATCAATGATATGAATGAATGAATGAGACTCAAATCAATATTTATTTAATAGCGCACTTTTACAACCAATGCTTTCTCAAAGCCGCTCACAGACAAATCAGTTTGTCATGTAGTGCTGTAATGCACAACACGACACACACACCCACCACACAACACACACACACACACAAACACATTAACCCCTTACACAGACCTCTTTCTCTACACCACACAAAAAAAAAAAAAAAAAAACACACACTCTCACTCACACTACACACACACAAGACTCTCTCTACAAACACACACACCACACACACACACAAACTCTCGCTGCAAGTTATCGATCACTTACATGACTCCTCTCTCACACAGACGACACACACACACCTAGCGCACACACACCACACAGACTTTCCACACAACACACTTGAATCTGTACACACACACACACACACACACACACACACAGACACTAGACCCTCTCACTCACACACACCTCAATCTCCGCGGGAGTGTCAAAATGCTGCATGGGTGACAGAAAAAACAGCCTTCAATTAGCAGTCAGCTTACTGGAGGGTGTGACTGACAGACAGTACAGACAGACACATACATACATACTCTATTAATCCCCAAGTAAAATGTAGCAGCCCACCACACCTGCCTACAGCTGAAATACTGTGTGGGACCATTTCGAAGAGAAGAGGAGGTTATTTGATGTACCATGCAGGATTGAAATACTGATAGGGGTTTTGGCCCTCTACACGTTCAGGTTGCATCCACGTTTGTTGCTCCTATGTCCTAACGCTAGTACGACACTCACCAACTGAGAGCTACTGATATTTGTTGTTTCCAGCAGCGTGTTTTATTCCTGTCATTTAAAGGTTAATGTCCGGTTAACGAGCGTCAGATACCGGTCTGAAAATAAATCGAAAATATAAACAGTAATCAGAGAATCTGCGGTCCACTTTAGGGGATGTGTCCATAGCAGAAACTCTTTCAGACCTGCACTTTCAGCTCCCAGCGCCATGTTTTTAGGAACTGCAGCCCACGCCTCGTACGAGTGGGGGACTACACGCTGGATAGAACATCTACTACATCACTAGAGCGAAACCATTTCTAACAGACACACCGTTTATATTTCTGGGCCATTTTCGTGATTGGCGTTCGGTGCTTGTGGGCTCCATTTTAAGCATGCATGATTGTACATCATTACCAGCGGGCAGTTTACACCGTCCCACACCTCTCTCCAGCTCCACCAAACACAGACTTTCATCGTTATTTCATGGTCACAAAGGGCTCTATTGAGTGTGGGGCTGTGAGAGGCATCTCTGAGAGTGCCACAGCTCTTCCTCACTGGGGCGCTATTGCCTTACACAAGTCATATATGTGTGAGCAGCATAGTGATGAGGTGCCAGACTACATCACCAGTCACATTCACATACGACCTCAGTAAGACCAGATCAGTAGATCAGATAAGTGTGCACGACAGGATGATTGATGATCAGACAGTAAACAGTATGAAGCTCATGCTTGTGATTCAGGGGGCTTGAGGGGAGGATGAGGGGGCAGAGCGTTAGCTACAGATTCGATATTGTGCCTCCTGACCTCAAAAATGTGCTTAGCCCCAAGTGAAAGGTTATTTCACAGGCTGAACATGAACCTTAACTCCTCTTTCTTTTCGTTTTTTTTGTCCTGTGTGTTTGCTGCTGGACCTTGTTTCTTATAAACCAGACGCTCACACTGTATCTGCCAGTAAAGCCTAGAACCCAACCTTCGGATCTAACACGAGAATCAAGTGTTTCCTCACATGAGAACCTGCTGTACAGGTGGAGATGCTGATTGAAGAAGAAGCTGGAGTAGGCTCGGATTTAGTTCCAGAGCTGTATAAACACGGGTGGTGTGTTTTCGCTTGTATGTGTTACAGATTCGGGATTCTTAATGGTTTGATGTTCCTCAAACTCTCGTTTCACTCCGTTTACTATCATCACTTGAGGTTATAACAGTCTCACTCTCAGCACAGTCACTCCTATGTTTTCCTTTTTTTCCCACAGCTTAAAAGTCCAGCAGGGTCTGCTGATAGACTTCACCTCTTTTCCTCACGAAGTTCATAGACTCTGTTGGACCAGTGCATCTCTGAGCAGGGACAAAGACTATCCAAGGTGAGAAGACATTTTCCCTTACCTGTCTTCTGAATTTAGAGGATAAAAACGTGGACCATTGCTGTGGTGGTCTAGTTACAAAAGCCTTAACACAACTGACTGCTGTTTTTCCTTGATGCCACATCATCTCGGACTCTAGGGCTGGGTGTTGGGTTTGGCCATTGTATGGTACATGCTTGAATGATCAGCAGTGTAATTCAGTACCTGCGTCTTTCAGTCCCTAAAAAGTCAGAGCCTGTTTCATCAAAAACAGGCAGGTGTTTTGGCGCACAGCGCATTGCTAACATCAGCCCTCTTTTGTATGTGTAGCAGCATCTGAACACTCACTACACAGACTTCCAAACCCCACACTGTGGTGTACCCACACTAGAAAACAAAAAAGAGATACCCCCCCAAACCCCTTATGTTAGTGTAGCTATTAGTTTAATATTCGTGTAACTAATTAGGATACATATATATATACATAGATATATACTATAATATATATATACTTTATTAATAGTAATATCTATAGTATATATATATATATTATTTTTTTTTTTTTTTTTTTTATTTATATATGTAAATATACATTTATTTTTAACAAATTTGTAATTTAGATGGCAGATGACTCAGATGTACCTTATATGTGGCAGGTTTATATCATGGGTTTTGGTTGTGCCCTACACTATCAGCCTACTGGTCTGCTGTATCAGACACCCTTTCCAAATTCTGTGGTCTTGTAGTTGAGCCTCGAGCTGAATTTGCTATATTTGGAGTCACAGATCACATCCACAGCCTTACTCTTAGCCGACAGAAGATGATTTCTTTCACATCATTAATGGAACGTAAGCAGCTTCTTTTAAAGGAAGGAGGAAGTCACCCAGCCCTCGCAGTGCAGCGCAGGGGCTGCAGGAGCTTATGCGATTCCTATACCTGGAAATGATTACATATACTATCAGAGGGTCAACCAAACAATTCTACTATGTGTGGGATCCTTTCTTAACATATTTTTACAAGTACTTCCTGTGGAGTAATGTGGCGACCTACTAAGCTCTCAAGTGTTTGGTCTGTGTGCCCCTCCCGCTCTAAAACAGGCAACCATGTGGAGTATATAGTGGTGTCCAGCTTTAATTGTTTTTCTAACATCCAGTAAATAAATGTCATAGTAGTGTTCTTTCTTTCTTTCTTTCTTTCTTTCTTTCTTTTTATTTATTTATTACTTTTATTCATATTATTTTACATATTTGTTTATTTAATTATTAATATGTTTGTCATATGATTCAATTTCTTTCATTCATTCGTTTTCTTTGTTTGACAGATTTTTTATTTATTCTATGTATACTTAGTTTAAAGGCTTAATTTAAACTACTGGTTGGGGGGTTGGTGGTTGAAAGTGATATTAGGGTAGATATATACGTGTAATTAGACTGTCCAGCATGTTTTTGTACTTGATTTATCTGGCAATAAAATACAGGGTTTTTTTAAATTAATTTTTAAAATGCAATTTAAAAAATTGCATTTAAGTGCGATATTTAAATCACGCTGCAATTTTAATTATATTTTATCAAAACTGTCTTATAGGAGGGACAAATCAGAGGTTGTAAACTGCCTGTAGATGTGTTAGACCAATCAGCTAAATAGTCAGAGACAAATGTCGCAGCTCATCCCCTCCAAAGCATAACAGTCACACTTCTTCCAGTTATCCCTCCTCTTTTCTTTGGAACACAAATCAACATTTCCATGGAGTGGATAAGTGACTATTTCATAAAAATATCCACAGAAGTGAGAACGGGGGGAAGGGGATTCTTTGGAGCCAGCTGTTAGTAATGGCTTTTCTACAAGCAGCCATAATTATATTCAGAAGGCAGCCATCACTCTTAAACCTTCAGAGATACATAGAATTAAATGACACTTCCACTTTAAAGCCCAGGATCTTAGAAATTACTCAACTCATATCAGCCCAAAAGGATGGACAACTCCTGACTTGGAGTTGGGGCTTTTAAACTTCATAAAAGTAGCCCTGTAAAGGGGAAAAAAAAAAAAAAAAAAAAAATCATATATACTATTCAATATATATATATATATTTAATTTTATATTAATTAATTTATATATATATATATATATATATATATATATATATATATATATTTATTTTTTTATTTATTTATTTATTTATTTATCTGAAAAAGTTTAAAAGCTCCAATATAAAATATTTGCGTGTATTGACAAATATCTCCTGTTTACAAAGTTGCTGAAATGCGCTCGTAGCCGCAATACTTATCAAAAAAGTCCAATTAAATATTGTACCCACATCGTTCAGTCCTACACGCAGCTTAACACTAACCACATTTTTTTTTTTTTGGTTTCAGGTTCCTGCTGCAGCTAACCTCCACCTCCTCAGCATTAGACCACAGCCCGGCCAACCTTAATATAGTGGAGACGAATGCATTCAAACACCTCACACATCTGTCTCTGAAGCTGCTTCCTGGCTCAGATGTGGAAGTGAAGAAGTATTTGGCCAGCTGTTTGGCCACAGTGAAGGTACAGTAGATAGGGACATAAAGGATATATGTTCCATGAGTGTCTGATCTGGCGGAACGACAGGTGAACTACAGATGAGCCTCCGGGGTGAATCTGAGCTTTACCGTGTTGATAGGCACTCAGAGAGGACTTAGGAAGCAGCATAATCTTCTCAGTTGCTAAATAAATTACAGGCTAGTGTATTGTTTTGGTTTAGTATTACATTTTGTTGAAATAATATTGCATAATTATTATTTCACAAGTATGTTTTAATCTCTTAAAGACCATTTAGCAATTCTGATTTCATGGTATGAAAATCAATGTTGACAGCCCTGTTTTCAATTAGGTGATATAATGGTTAAGTAAGATGCTGGATTACCGTCTGGTGCTTCTGTAAAGTCTGTCCTTTAAACATCAATATCCCAGACGATAACAAGCAGTGAAATTCCGAAAACATTTGTATGTTCTACTGTCAGAACTAACTACAACTAAAGCCCAGGTAGTAACAGGTAAATGCTTTTGTTTCCACAGGAGGAAAGAGAACAACTCCAGCAGAGGCTGAGGAGAACGGAGGAGGACCTGTCTAGGCAGCTGAGCTATGCACAGCAGGTATATGCAGTGATACAGTCAATAGAACACAAACATGAAACCTACGAATCAGACCAAAGTCAAACTCTGAACCGCTGTTTTCTCTCAGACGCTGTCTGAAAAGAGCCGGGAGCTGGACAAGCTGCGGTCAGAATGGACCTCCCAGACGACCTCTCTGTCTGACAGGCACACGCAGGATCTCTCAGCAGAGCGAGAAAAAGCTCTTGAGGTAACGACAAACGACAACATGAACCCGGTTCCCTGATAGGGATTCATTTTGGCTTTGGACCAAACTAGCTTGGAGCTATTCATGTAATTGCTCATTCCCGCCTTTAAGGATCTGTTGTTTAATGGATCGTTTCCTTCATCCCCAAGCTAGCCTGAAAGAATAAATCGCAGGAGCTGCGGTTTTTTTTATGGGCTGTTTTTATTAAAACCGTGTCTTTATGAGGATATGGGATGATTTTGGTCTTGCTCCAGTGGTGTCTGGTGCTGAAACTGTCATTAATTTACTTTGAGAAGTGTTAGGTTAATTTACCGATAGTAAATGGTATTGGTGTCTATGGTATCATGGACCCCTAGTGTCTTTCCTTTGCCTGCGACCTTATATACACTGTGCCTAGTGTAGAGACTCATCATCGCCTTTCTGTGTCTGTGTGATGTGTACAGATTCAGACCAGACTGCAGCAGCAGAACGATTCAGCTGCGGCGGGAGCTGGAGACGGCGCCACCAGAGGAGCACCCAGCAGCTCCAGGTCAGGCTTGCCGAGCTGGAGACTCCAACAGGAGCTCCACGGAGAAGAATTACAAAAGCGACTCCACCATCAGAGACCTAAAAGCCAAAGTGGCTTGGCCTGGAGGAGTGAGCTGGGTTACGTTTCCTGCTCTGACTTCATCAGATGGTCGGGATCCATCTGTTTCTTGTACTGACATTGAATCTTACAGAGTTGTATCAAAACTGTGACTCTCTAAAGAAGAAAAAGCCTTGTGGTTTTAATGTACTCTGTTAATTCAGTCCTTATCTAAAAGCCATTTCTATGGGCCTGTTCATCATGGAATTTAAAAATAGCTGCTGATGGCTTCTCTGTGGCTTCCCCATAAGGACGTTAGTTCACAAATGTTAGGATTTGTCGTTATCGAGTCAGGTTTCTAGTAAAAACTGCTGTGTTTGACTGACCACTTTGAGTGTCCTCACAGTGCCGGCGATCTTCTAGTCCCATAGTCATTCATTCACAAAGGTCTGTATTTCCATCCAACAATTTTGGAAAAGCGACTGCCCAGACTGTCATTGTTCCAAGGGCCTGACCAGCTCTTCTGCAGTAATCCTTAAGGAGAATTCTACAGAAAGCTTTCTAAAATCCTAGAAATGTCATATCGTCCCAAGGGGCCTCGCCCGGCTCTTGTATTTCACTGAGAATTCCGCCTTTATCTTTGATCACGGCACTTACTTTGGTTGCGCTGTGGCATAGTTTTGCACACACGCGCTTCTGCATTGTCATAACATTTATTTCTGTCCAGAGCTGCCACTCATTTTTTTTCCCATGTTCTTGTACTGATGATGGGGAATATTTGGACCAATGCACAATCAACAACAGCCCACAGACTCTAAAATGGGGTTCAAGGAGTCTGGGCTCTGTGGGTGGGCCAATCCATATTCGTTGGCATGACCGTCTCATGCTCTATTGAACCACTGGCATTCCAGCTTGGAATATGCCCGTGCCATCGGGAAGGAACAGTCCGTAGATTGGACTACACCAGGTGGCTCAGGATGAGTCAGGTGGTCAGCTGACCTCCATTCTCTGGTCTCAATTCTTCTGAACCTGGACCTGACACATGCAGCAACCCCCAGATCAACCCCAGAAGGCATTATGGGTGCATCATTTCAGCCCGCCTTGTCTTGCCTCAACCTGATGCCCCATTACCTGGAACAGGGTAAATCTGGACTCTGTCATATCACACTGGCCATATTCCATCACACTCCAGAGTTCCAGTCCTTTTACTCTCCGTAAGCAGGCTTAAGCCGTGTTAGCCTGTTAGCCTCACTGACGAGTGGTCCTTCTTAAGGCTACACAGCCTGTTTAGTTCCAGCACCCCCTGAGAGCATCCCTTCGGCACTGTGTGGGGAGATGCTACTTCCTCTCACTGTTTTAACACCTCCCTGAGCGTCATAACTGCTGTCCTCTCCACCGATCTGATTCCACAACACGGTTAATAGATCGCCCATCACCATCACTCAAGACTTTTTCCCACACAACCATTTCTCCTGGAAGCTGATGTTTCCCACCGTCCTTCCACTTCTTAATAAGTGTATGGACAGTTTCTTAATCTCGACCTTTGTAAAAGTTTCAGCATCTCCTCCTATTTTTTCTCTGCTTGATGCATAATTTGTACCGGTCTAAACAGTAAACATCTCCACCATCATAAGACGTGTCCTCTCCACAATGATTGGGTAACATATGAGAAGCTACTCCCACTGTATCAGGTATGATTAATAACTTGTTCACTTTTGGGGGGGCTTTTTGGAGTTTATTGATCATTTTAGCCGTTGTTTGTGGTGTTTTAAGGGAAACCGTTTTTGTTTGTATCCGTAGCTCTTATATCGCATGTTGTTTCTTGTGCAGGAGTCGCAGAGAGGCGAGAGCAACAGGTCGTTTCCCTCCGAAGAGCAAACGGCACTACTCTCGACTCCGAGTGCCACATTAAATAGCGACTGATCAACCAGCTGCTCGGACTCGCGTGGCTGGTGCTGGAGCCAGAAATCAAAGCACAAGGACCAGCTCGTCTGTGCTAACCAAAGAGGTGGCTCGAAGGCCACGCAGCAGCAGAATGTGATACTTTCCTTTGAAGATGGAATACCCCCATAATTGGAATATCATATTTACCACTTTTCACTGTTTTTTTTTAACTTAATATTTTGCAAAGGATGCACAGAGTAAATATTTGGATCGGATATCGGCTCTGATATTAATAGAGTTTAATTAGTCTGGGTCGGCATTCGCAAGATTTCCTCTGGGGTTCAGGTCTGATTCTGTGGTGGCCACAATTCCGTGTGTGGAAAATGATGTCTGGTCCATGGGGCCGATCCCCACTCTTACAATTGGCAATGTGTGTCTATGTAACTAAGCGTGACTGAGATCTGAATAAAGGGTAGATAGCAGACACCGTCTAGCCGCTCAAAACCTTTGATCGGAGAATAATGGCGAAGAGAGAGACATGTGCACGTGGCAAACGTGAATCTTAAGAACTGAGCAAACCAGAGCCCAACATCTCACGCTTAAGATAGTGTAGATCTGCAGTTGTTAGCGCTGTGCTGCTTGATTCTGCTCATCGGCTGGGCCCTTTTTGTCTCCCCCGAGTGGCCAGAGAATGGATTTGCAAGGAACCCAAGACCTTACAGTAGACTGGACCGTTACGAACAACAACAACACAACATGGAGCGACCCAGAGAGTCAGCTGTATGAGTGAGTTAGTACAATAGTGTTTATGTTAGTCCTGGTGCCGTACGTCGATCCAGCATGGTGAAGAATACGGTGGGTATTCATTCAAATCATGGTTATCGGGAGCGATTCGGGTATCGACAAAATATTCAGAGTTATCTGTATCTGGAACTCTCGGGTAAGGATGAATAGGTGCAGCCCTTATAATTTACATACTGTATTATCTTTGTTTTTCTCTAAATCAGAATTCAGTGGAAGAACCTTCTGATAAGTAAACAAACTTCAGATTGGGAATAGTTTGGAGCGCCACGGTGGAAATCTTGTGTCCCGTAGGAGCTAATCAAGGTCTTGTTGAGAGATTTAGAGAAGAAATCGTGAAAGTTTTCAAAGCAACTGGCAGGTATTAGAGATACTAGTTTGACAAAACCTCATAATCCGCAGGCTCGGCCCAGTAGTAGGCAGCCTCTGTCGTGAATGACCTTCGACTACTCTAAAGTGAACCGCCCTGCATTGAAACAGAGCGGCTAATCTTTCCGCCATCAGTAAAACCCGACCTCACTAATGCTCTTCAGGCTGCTCTTGAGGGCTAAATACCAATCAGATCCTCATCTGCAGTTTTCCAGCACTAGTATACATTCTTCCCTGAAGAGCAGAGGCCATCGCTGCAGCAAAAGACGGATCCAGCTCACTATTAGATACACCCTCTATATAAGGAAACACTGGATGATTGAACTCTCGAGTGTCGCATATTTGATGATTTCTAAATTGTGGATTGATTAAGCAGTGAGCTAGATTTCATTATATACCCCCTTATGATTCGATTTAGTTTCTGCTTCAAGGAAAAAGATATCTAGTTGTTAGCAGAATAATGACCCTTCAGATTCTAGACAGATGCTGGTTTCCTCTATCAGGCGAAATGGCATCATTAAAGAAGCTGCAGGGCGATCTGAGGCACTGGTAATGGAAGATAAAGGTGAAGAACACGGTGGCACGGTGTCCCTCAGGAGAAGATCCTGGCCAGGAGACGACGGAGAGGCTGCCAGAAAGAGCAGAGGGAGGCTGCAGGCACACTCAGCAGAAATTGCGAATCAAGGAGGAGAGGTAACCAGACTGTAGTTTATGTGCAAAATAAAAGCAACTATCTCATCAGCGATGACGTCCATCAAATAATCTGTTTGAAATAGTGTGCCCAAAAAAACTATCTAGGCCGTGTGGCTGTGATTATTATTTATTTATATATTTATTTAATTGTTTTTTCAACAGTTATTGACCAATACCGACAGGTCATTGGTGCATTACTAAATGAAAGGGCTTTAAAATTAGGATGTCTGTTTGTGACTAGCGTTCTTCTTCTCTTTCATCTAGGTAATCAAAAACTGAAGGAGCAGTTTGGAAGCCCAGTTTCAAGAAACTGGATCGAAAGCAGGGAGGTGTTGAAAACGAATGAAATGGTACGCGTGCTTTGTTTGAGTTCCGTTGTCTCTGTGTTTGGAGATGAAATGTATGTAATGATTGTGGCCAATCACACACCTTGTTTCCTGGATATGGAATGGTTGGAGAATCATACTTCATACTTTCCCCTGTTGGTTTGTGTTCCTCAGTGATACGTGGCTGATAAGCAGTCTGAATGAGAAAACAGTTTGTTCAGGAAGCAGGAGGCAGTGGGGAATGTTTTGAGACGCCACAGGCCGCCGCAGGGTTGAGGGCTGGGAACTCACAATATGGTTAACTGTTAAACTGTCTTTCTTTCCAGATATGAGTCAGCTAGCATGGCGAAAACAAATAAACAGTGTTTACAGGGCAGGGGCTGTTAGGGCCTGTGTGCCTGGTGTGTCTTCTGTGGCCCATTTATGGCCTGTTCGTTTAATAGCTTCAAGTTAGACTTCCCAGTGTTTTATACCCTTCCCTGGTGGTTTACCCTTCCCGACCTGGTGTTTTTACCCTTCCCTGGTGGTTTACCCTGTCCAGTGTTTTACCCTTCCCTGGTGGTTTACCCTGTCCAGTGTTTTACCTTTTATATTTCTGTCTTAAGATACTACAAACACTAGAGGGCGCCCTCTGAGTGCGAGTTTCTCAATGATGGAAGCTACGGTTCTGTTCTTTTCTGAAAATACATTATGTATCCACACAACAAATAAAGAAACTTTCCATCTTTCTGATGTTCTCATTTTCTCTGGCAAACCTGTTGGCAAGTAGCATTACTGCTACTAAGCACTGATTGGTTTTCGTGCTTTCCTAGCTCCCAACTCGCCTCACACCTGATCCAACTCGTTAAACAGGCCATTCAGGTTTTCGGGGGCCTCCAGGACCAGGGTTGAGAAACCCTGGGTTAGCGTTACGGCTACTGAGTGCTGATTGGTTAGCAGTTTTTTTTGCTGGAATGCCGGGCTATAGTGTGTGGGCGAGCGCTGTTTTCAGGATTGGATCACATTCCTTCCGTCTCACTTCACCATCCCAATCCATCTGCTGATACAGGGCTCTGCGTCAGTGGTGCGTGTTGGTAAATCTGACGGCTGTCTGTGGTCGGGTAGTGTAACCTGATGCTGCAGCTCCGCTAATTATTCTCCGTATTTGACGCCACTTTGTCTGAGGTCATGTGTCTGTATGTGTTTGGGTGTTATGATGATCTCCTGTGTTTTTTTTTTTTTTTATAGCTTGATAGTAAAAGTTTCCCCACCCTGGGCCAGCCGTACCCCAACAATTCCACCTTAAACTTCCTCCAAGCACTCCTTCCCCTCTCAAGTCTGAGCACAGACCCCGCTCTGTCCTGACTCTGCACAATCAGACCACAGGAACGAAGGCAGGCTTTTTCCTCTTTCTGTATTATATATAGTTTGGAACACTGTTTTACATCCTCTTGGTATATCAGAGTGACAGTCGAGCTGTAGCTGCTGTGTGCATGCAAACTACCATCAACCTTTTCTTATGAGTGAAATGACAGAGGGCCTGTGTTGCTACAGCAGTTTTGATTCTTATTTATATGGTCTTTTATTTATTTTGATGTACAGGTCCAGTTTAACCCAATGAGTGCCAAGCCCACCATATCTCCCATGGAGGTGGGGAATGTAGGCCCCCTGCTGCAGCAACCGCAGATCTCCAATAAGAGAAGTGAGTTGAGTCCATGCTTCCAGTTTCCCCTTCCTTTTTTTCATCTACTGCGCCTCCACCCTCCTGAACTTTGCATGGTTGTCCTACTTGCATAACTCTGTGCTTGCTAACTTTCTGTGGGAGGTTTAAAAATTCAGTCCACTCAGAATCCTGAAAGCATGAGCTGTGATGGAAGTGGGTCCCTGTTTGAGGGGATGAGACAGTCAGATGTTACACTTAAACAGTATTTCAAACCGACGGTGCGATAGACACGATAAATCTATTTCTTGTCATCTGGAACGGCAGAACATTTAACCAGTGGAGGAAAAGGCCGTTGGAACCTGATGCACATGGTTCTTCATGGCGTCAGATCACTCTCAAATCTAGGGGGTGCAAAAACACAGGGTGAAGAACATACACCTGCACGTTTTTACATTTCGCCCCCCACATGGGTGCAAATGTGGAGCCTGAGAGCACGAAAAGAAGCTCTGCATGCGCATATTTATATAATATCTCTCACGCTGTCTGGTTTTTCCATTTTTGAATGGCTTTTTCCTTTTCGAACGGGTATTTTTTCCTCACGGAAAGTGCGTTAGCGTCCTCTGCTCTCTGCACTCGAGTCTTGACAGGAGTGGTTTTGACAGTTTTTGGGGGCGGGCACACGGTCAGTTCTATCACTCGAATGCAGTTGACTGATGGCACCTGGTCACGCGACTGACCACCCACTATGGAACACCTTCTTCCCAGAACACAAAGATGGCGGACGAAAAGCAACAGCTAAGAGAAATTAAACCCATCCCTGGTTTATCTAATTGTAGTTCGATTTCAACACTTTTAATGAGCATGCTTTCGTTCCTGTAAGGGCCACTTTTTCTGTTTTCCCTTCAATTTGGAACAGATGCAGGTACCGGAATACAGCGAGGCGCATCATCAGTTATGCAGGCCGTACATCAAAACAGACTTCAGACGTATTAAAAATAGGAAGGACAGTCTGGCTCTCGGAACGAAGCGATACTGGAGCATGAGGGAACAGTTGACTCTCACCACTTGTTCCGAAACAGCTGCTTCACGCTGCCTTTGACCTGGTTATTTTTTGACATTGTGTTTATGGAAAAATTAGAGTACCTGTACCAACTTAGAGGATGACCAACACTGCACTGTGCAGCAGCAGATGAGCTATCATTTCTGACTGTCCCATCTACAAGGTGGACCAGCAAGGTAGGAGTGTCTATAGAGTGGACAGTGGAGTGGACACAGTGTTCCAGCAGCACTGCTGTGTCCTGATCCACTCACACCAGCAGCACCACGTCAGGGTCACTGCAGTGCTGAGAATGACCCACCACCATATTATCAGTATACCTGCTCTGTGGTGGTCCTGTGGGGGGTCCTGACCATTGAAGAACAGGGTAATACAGTATACAGAGAAAACAGAGGTGACTACAGTTCTGGACCTGTACACCTACAGAGTGTCCTGTACGGTCAGTGGAGCTGATGAGATAGTCAGTGTGGTGTGTAGATACAAGGAGAGGTTTTTAATGTGATGGCTGAGGGTGTAGTTTGATATTCCCTGAGCTGAAGATCTCTGTGGAAAATGGCCGTAATTACAGGTGTGAGCTGCTGCTACTCTTCTGCGTAGGGTTTGACCCTCTGATTTTCTTTCTGTTAGCGGGGAGCCGCTCGTGTTGGACTCCAAATACTTCGAGAGGCGAGACGACAGCATCCCCCTGCGTGGTCTCGTACCCAGCATGCATCTGAGTAAAGGTAAATAACATGTGCACTCAAACGTTTTTGTCCCACTCTAGCAGCTTCTCGAGCAGCTGCTTGTTTGTTTGACACCGTGTTTACATCTGATCTGATCATGCATCTGAGGTATGGGATTGTATATAGATGGAGATTATTAAATAGTGGTCTTAAAGGGACAGTAACAGAAACAGGCTGTTTTTCGTTCTGATGGATAAAGAGAGGGTTGACAAATGGGCTTGTAGAAGTGAAGCGACTAGTTTGGTCTTGTAAAACTAGGAGGAGGAGGAGGAGCGGGGTTAACTGAAGACGGGTAACATGCAGGTGCCCCGTTTTGAGTAAATGACATGTTGTGTGTCTCGTCTGCAGATGTTAACAAGCCCCTCTTTGAACATGGGTGGAGTGAAGCCTGCGCTTCAGTCAGCACCTTCAGCGTATTTCCCCGGATGACCCGTCGCCGCTTCTCTCTTCTGGAACTCTGATTTACACCCCCAGCTGATCCACACAGGGTCTCTGCACAGATAACATTCGCCTCACTGCGTTACACGTATTCATGTTTGTATGTTTCAGTACCTTGTGGTTTTCTAATAATTTATTAAAACTGATTTTATCCGTTTGCAGTCCGGTCGTTTGCACACAGGTTTTCGGGTTGCAGAGAAAGTGTTTTGGGGTCTGGAGCAGGCCTCAGCATGGGAGCAGGAATGCTCTTTTATATGGTGCTACTCTTTTAGGAATTCGTGTCCTATCAACTGAGCCTCGTGTAATCTGTGGATAGACTATGGGACGGAAGATGTTCCTCGCGTCCCTATATGAACTGAATGTCCCGTAAATCTCCTCAAAGTTTACATAGTGTCTGAAACTAGTGAGTGGATTAGTTTGGGATTTGGTCAACTGTGGTGTGCAAGTTAGTCATATGTAGGGATGTTTTGAAATTAGGCTGAATCTCAGTAATGTGGGGAATATCAGTATACATACTGTCTCGTTATACCGGGCCTATCTAGACAACAAAATCAAAATGGACCCAGTAAATTTTCACTGGGATTCTGAGAGAAAGGTCAGACCATCACTGCAGAAACAGACTGACGTGACACCCGGTTTCATCTAGCGTTTTGAAGAGAGTCGTGGTTGCTGTGTAAAGTTGTATATAACTGATCACCTCAGTGTTCTTGATCACACGTCTGTGCATTTTGGATGTTGATTTAATAAACAAGTTTCCATGAGACCCCCCCACCGTGCCCGCCCGTTCATGTCCACATGCTTTAATAACGGTGCATGAGCAAGAAACATGTTTACACTTCATTAGGAAACCGATTAGGAATCTGAAAGAGCCGGTATCTACTCTTACTGTCTATCACAGTCCCAGTCCAGCAGTGACACTAGTGCTTATACAGTCACTGTCAAAGCTAGAGCTGCAGCCGGAGGGAAAATCCACCACCTACCGGCAATGAAATTTTGACATCATGAGCCATGTTACTGCAGTCAACAGTATTCGTGGAAGGACTGGCCCATTATGCCTCTACCTGACTGAACCCAACATCCACCATTACAGAACATCCAGCGAGCACAGTGGTAGTCCTCCATGAGTCCATCCTGTTAGTGCAGCACCATCGGCAGACGGCTGCACCACGCAGGACTACATGCACACAGACCGTTACCACTACACTGTCCTTAACACCACGTCACCAGCCAACCAAAGACTGCAGTGGTTGTCCGTACCAGACTGTTCATGGAGTGACTCCAGAATGGGCAAGCGGGTCCATCTTCAGTTATGAGTCCCGCTTTAGTCTTGGTGAGAACGCCCAAACGAATCCGTTGTGGCGGCACCGTGGTCAGCACCAAGGATGAACCAGTCTAACGGCCAGAAGGCCTGGTGTTACCTCCACCTCCCACCCCTACCGCACCATCTGCCAGGAACTGTGTGATGGATGTTGCAAGGCTGCATGTGGATGGATTTTATCACAGGACATCCATTAGGAACCTCCCAGCTCCATACCGAGACTTCTTGTGCATCTTTGGGTTGTCGAACACGAGCGGCCCTACGCCATACTGGAGAGACAGACTTCTGTATGTGTAAGGCAATAAATATTGGATCATATCACAGTGCTAAATTTATCACCCGTTTATTGAATCCTGGTCAACCTTTATACTCCCTTCCCAACCCACCTGCACTCCCATAGCCTCCTTCTGGTTCGCAGATGTTCAGGGAGTGTTACAGGGAGAACTCGCCTAATAACAGTCACTAGGGTTGAAAATGACAAAATGAGTTACTAGCAAGTGACCTTTGCCTCCTCCTTTCTTCCATAAACACAATGTTAAAGAGTGTGGTGCATTTGAAAGTTAGTAGGAGTCAAAAATACTTTTTATTGACAATGTTTTTTGGATACTTATATATCATATGTACATGTGTCAGTCGATTACAGTTACTGGATTTTAAAATGAATAAATAAAAAGGCAGTAAAAAACACATGAACCACAGAACATGGGAATAAAGCAGCAACAGCATCAAGACTGGAAATAAACACAGGCAGTCCCAGCTTCATAAATAAATCAGAGGAGAAAGCTACTTTAGGAGAAATTCACCCTTGTCAATAATTCCATAAAATCTACATATTTGGTCAAAATATCTTGTTTAAAAACAATCAAAACTTTTCTTTCCCAAAGAAAGTGGAAAGTATAGCAAGGCCACTAACAAACCCGATCTTACTCCACCCTGTACACTGGTGCTCCAGCTGACCGGAACCGCTCAAAGGGCCTACACACAGCGGCACCGTGATGTCTGTGAGAACGGTTGTTCCTACCACAAGGCTCTCTCTGGTGAGGAGCCTGCGGGACAGCGCCAGGGTTGCTCATTCTGACCTCCATCAGCACACTGTCGAGGAGCACGGACTGTAAAGCATCCATGTTGTTCCTGTAACCTGTAGCTCACTCCGTACAAGCAGCTATGAAGTCACAGGGGGAGCACAGGAAACAGCCAAAGGGGTAGGTCTATGGAACACGACCCGCTTTTTGTGTGACCATGGACGTACCAGACAGAAGACCAGTCTGCAGACGCTCCTTCTCATCCTGGTCCCATCAGCAGCACTGATCCAACCAGCTTGGTGTTTTCCCTGCGTCTAATGCAGGTAGTTCTCTACCCTGGGCCTGGAGTCCCCGGGCCTGGAGTTCCCGGGCCTGCTCTGCACACTTCGGTGGATTTCCCTGCCTGTAACTCGTGTTGGGGCACAGGGGAAGCACCGAGAACGTGGGGGGCTGAGAAACACTGCCTCTAGATGCACCAAACACAGCTGACCCTATTCCAATTCTCCACCCCCAATACATTCCTTCATAGCAACTTGCTGCTAAGGTTTGGACAAGCTTTACAGAACATTCCCGAACACAACTAAAGGGGAAAAATCTCAAACAGAACCTCCAAATGCCTTAATGACTGCTGTTTGCTACAGTGGTCCCAGGTGGTTTCTATTTTTTTTTCCCTGTGAACACTTGATTTCTTATTTGCCGAAAAAGGAAATCCAAGTTTTCGAACGAATGGTGCGCAAAAACCGTGTTTGTGTAATCGGTCCTAAAAGCTCAAGCACGGCCGTTCCTGTATAAAGCCTCTACAAGCCGCTGTTTTCAGGGTTTCTAGCAGCGACTCCTGTTACAGCAGTCGCATAAAAGAGTGGTTTAATAAGGTGAGGATGTTGTTAAGCCAACATAAACTGCATAGTGGCAGTCCATTAATAAATTAATTTACTTTGAGTGAATGTGGCCTGATACGCAGGTCAGACGCAGTCAGACTCAGTCAGAAACGCATTATTCTTATTTTTCATAGACATGAGAATTTAAAAAGTTAGAGCAAGGCTGCAAATTAGCTCAATTAGCGGGCAATCCTATAGAGACCAGGACAACGATCGCTACAGTTTCTTTATCGTGGTTTGGATGATTTTTTCTGACCGTGTTCTGTAAAGAACCGACTGTGTTCGATGACATATTAGAACCGTGGATATGATCAATTACCCTTGACAGACGGAACTCCGGTGTCTTACAGGTGAACACAAGCTCCTAGAAACCACTGTGGCCGAACATCATAACCAAATGGTTTTGGGGAAGGCAACCAATAATGCTGAGGTGGTACGAACAATAATTATTAATAATAATAATAATAATAATAATAATAATATACATAGGGCAACAATCTTGATATAAGCATGAAAAGTAAGGTTCTGTAAAAATGAAGCTGCAACAATGTCCATCTCGTAGCTTCTCCTTCACATTCTGAAGCCTGAAGCTGATGATTTAAGGCTGTTCCGAACAGGGCTATACGAACCCGACAGACACGTATGACCCCTTGCGTTCTAGTCCTTAACCTAAAAAGGACACGCTGGTTGAAGTAATTTATAACAGGCCTCCCATCGGAATGTCGAACATTTCGCTTAAGGAACAGTAACTGTTTTTTTTTTTTTTTTTGATAAAGTTTTTTCCGAAAAATGCTGCGTCGGAAAACAATTCTGACCAAGGTTCGTGTCCCCTGAGGTGAGCCGTTTCCGTGTATAAATTATCGGCAGCAGAATGGAAAAGGAAACCCAAAAGAAAAAGAAAGAATGGAGTAAAGGAATAAATACAAGCCATTGCAGCAGTGCCTTTGGACAGAAACCTCATTAAATATATATGTTCCTCTATTTACCAACCGTTCTTCCTTACTCAACAACCGCCGGCTCTTGCCTTCGCCCCGGTACGCTTGCCGTCCACCTGCTTTATAGTTTGGTTCTGGGGCCGCCCAGGCGAGCAGTCCAATTCAGACGTTTAGTGTCCCTGCAGGAGGGGCTCCTTGTCCTCCCCTGGGGGTCTGGGGGCTAGTGGGGGGTGCCCCTTGGGGCGAAGTGTGCTTCTTTCCAGCTGCCCGTGCGGGAAGCCCATGTGACCTGTGCTCGGGGATGAAGAGGCGCCACCGGGCCAGGAGGGGCCAGCAGCAACAGAGCATGCGCCGAACAGGGACACGGAGGACCGGGGATTATTGCACTTCTAAGGAGGTGAGAGAAGACAAAATCAGTACATCTCACCTGTTTTAATAAAACTTCATATTTCAGAACAGTAAATGGTAGCAGCGGGAAAAATCTTTTCATACAAGTTTAAATGGCACAGATTTTTTTTTCCTTCCCATGTGGGTTTTAGGACATGCCTAATGAAAAGGTCAATACAATACAAAGAGCAGCTTCTCAACAAAGTGTGAAAAACTAACGAAAATACCATAAAATAATGATAAATAATCGAAGGATATTAATAATGCGCCGCATGTCCAAGCCATGCTTAGTGTTCAGGCCCTGCTTCCTCTATTTTTTAGCATGCAAGCTACCAGGGCTAACCAGTAGATACAAGCTTATGTAACCCCAATTCGCATCCGTGCCAGCCTTTCTGGTTTTGGGGGATTTGGAAGACCTTCTGGTGGAACGTGTAATCGCATGCAGAAGAACATTTTTGGAACTGGGTGGTGCTTCAGTTTCTCTTCCCTGGATCTAGCCGGATGACTCTGATGTGAGGTTGTGTTGAAAGAAGTTTCGAAGCGAACTCAGTCTAAACTTGGTGAAGAAAGCATCTTCTGAGGATGTGAGTGACAGATCTGCACTTCTAATTTCAACTTGATCATAATTATGTTTAGAAGCCTTTTATTAACCCTCATGGGTAAATGGTGCATCGTTACAGCAGAACAGACACAAAGCAAGAGGTAGACTAAAGTGCCAGTTAACCAAGTGAAATAAGAAATTACCCAAAATAAATAAAATCTAAGTTAAAAAAAACAATAAATAACTATCATATTTACGAAACTATAAACTGTAAATTCACTGCACAGATTATTTTTTTTTCCAGGAAAACACACACAAACGGGGAGCGTTTAAGTGCTCGTGCCTTTAGGTTTTTAAGGAAACAAGAAGCACAGGCTGTGTCATAGGAGACATCCTTCATGACCACAGGGTACATGTTGAGACCCTTATCAGAGTTTTTTACTCTGCAGCTCACTGGCAGTCCAACATAAGCTGCTTAGGGAATCAATGGGATTAGTTTAAGACGGCCAAAAAGGATATTCAAGCGACTACAATATCTTTATATGTAACAATGTGTGGTAAGAAATTAGTTTTCAGTATTAATTGGTGCAGGGCCAAGATCTTGTTTTAACCAGCACTACAGTGCACGATGCCTGTGCTGTGGAAAGGAAAGGTGTATCCCAGACTACAGAACACGTTGTCATTGTTTACATTCCTGGCAGCTGATTCTTTTAACTGATTTTTAAATCTACGCTGTTTTATGACGGCCAATATGACACTGTTGTTAAACAATGCGGTGTCCTTTTCAGGTTTCATTCATTCGCCCTTACGATGGGAACTAGCCCTCAACTGGCTCAACTTTTTATTAGGTGTGGGGTGTGACAAGATTTGTACAAGACTCTAAACTAGATGGGATTAACTTCAGACTCAGACTGAAGCGCATTAGGCTGTGTTCATGTCTAAGACCTAACAGCTCTGGCCCAAAGATTAGTAGTTACTGCCAGCTGATACAGCAATTGATAATCTCGGAATCTTTCTTCCAAACTGAACTGACTTCCCCCATGTTTAAGTTTAGGAAAAAGAGTCCAACAGACCATGTGAGAGCTTGGATTTCAGCCACTGTTTTTGAAACCAACAGCTACAATCAAGTTTGCTGGCCTTGATTTCAGGGCTAACTGGCAGCAGATATTTGAAGAAAGTTATGAAAAACTTTTTTTAAAAAAAAGTTATTTTTAATGCCAGCTCCACAAATCCTGATTGATTTTGTTGACAAATCCTGGTTTTTTTTTTTGTTTGTTTTTTTGTGGGTTTTGGTTTTTTTGAGCTTTAAAAAAATCGAGCTCAGGGTCTTTGAAGCCTGCGCATGTAGTGTTGATGAGTTAAAAGAGGGAAGAACTTTGGCCCAGTAGTAACGCGGCCTGAGAAACGCGTCCCTGGGACAACGTGGCCCGATTAACGCAAGCCTGAGAAACGCGCGGCCTGATAAACGGCCGGCCAAAATCTGATGTTTTTGTGCTCAGTTGGTGATTTGGTTTACAATAATGCAGCTTTTAAACGTCTGTACCAAGGCTAACGTTAGATCAAACACTCCGGCGAGAGAAGGAACAAACAGAAAAGACAAATAATTTAATACCAAAAATCTTCTTGGTTGAAAGGTAAGCTGTACTCTGGCCTGGTCGTCGTGTGAGCTGAGCCACCAGTCCTGTAACCCGCATAACCTAGCTTCAGAGCAGCTTCATCCCACTCTCAGGGACTACACACACTCAACTCACAACAGTAAAGGATCTACCTCTAAATCCTTAATCCTTCTAATTACTCGCTGTCTCTCTCTCTCATCTCTTTCCTTCTTTCTCTCTTTCTCTCCACTTCTTAGTTAAGCACTAGAAATTTCTCCGAGTGATCACATCAGAATCCCCAGGCACCTAGCATCAGCCTCATCAGCATCACCGTGGGTCTCCTGCCCTGTTTCATCGCCCGGCATGACCATAACCTTTACACTGACCTGCGTCTGCTCTGTCATGACTCTATCTCCTGGGTCGGCTTCATCTTGCAGTTTACTCCCTCCTGGACTATCAGACTGGATCTAATCAGACTGGCTCCAATCAGCCGGATCTAATAATGTTCTTCTCCTGTTAGTTTCTGTCCTCTCGTCTCATCCGGCGTTAGACTGAGAGGTTGGTTCCGCCCCTTGAGCCTGGTTCCTCTTCGAGGTTTTCTTCCTACCCACGGGAGTTTTTCCTCGCCACTGTGCCTCTGGCTCGCTCAAGGGAGCTTGGGACCCTTTTTCCCCACCCGCCCCCTCACATTTCTGTTACATTAACTTTGTGGTTTTTTTTTTCTTTTCTTTTATATAAC
>JAMWET010000980.1:0-23970 GCA_024036415.1 Prochilodus magdalenae
CCTAGTGCAAGCGTCCTGCGCTACACCAGTAAGAATCCTAGTGCAAGCTCCCTACCGTATACCAATAAGGGTCCAAGTGCAAGCGTCCTGCGCTACACCAGTAAGAATCCTAGTGCAAGTGTCCTACAGTATACCAATAAGGGTCCTAGTGCAAGCACCCTACGTTATGCCAATAAGGGTCCTACTGCAGGCACCCTACAGTATACCAATAAGGGTCCTAGTGCAAGCACCCTACAGTATACCAATAAGGGTCCTAGTGCAAGCACCCTACAGTATACCAATAAGGGTCCTAGTGCAAGCTCCCTACCATATACCAATAAGGGTCCTAGTGCAAGCGTCCTGCGCTACACCAGTAAGAATCCTAGTGCAAGCACCCTACAGTATACCAAGAAGGGTCCTAGTGCAAGCACCCTACAGTATACCAATAAGGGTCCTAGTGCAAGTACCCTACACTATACCAATAAGGGTCCTAGTGCAAGCTCCTTACGCTATACCAATAAGGGTCCCAGTGCAAGCGTCCTACAGTATACCAATAAGGGTCCTAGTGCAAGCACCCTACGTTATGCCAATAAGGGTCCTAGTGCAAGCACCCTACACTATACCAATAAGGGTCCTAGTGCAAGCACCCTACACTATACCAATAAGGGTCCTAGTGCAAGCACCCTACACTATACCAATAAGGGTCCTAGTGCAAGCACCCTACGTTATGCCAATAAGGGTCCTAGTGCAAGCACCCTACGTTATGCCAGTAAGGGTCCTAGTGCAAGCGTCCTACACTATACCAATAAGGGTCCTAGTGCAAGCACCCTACACTATACCAATAAGGGTCCTAGTGCAAGCACCCTACACTATACCAATAAGGGTCCTAGTGCAAGCGCCCTACACTATACCAATAAGGGTCCTAGTGCAAGCGTCCTACACTATACCAATAAGGGTCCTAGTGCAAGCACCCTACACTATACCAATAAGGGTCCTAGTGCAAGCTCCCTACACTATACCAATAAGGGTCCTACTGCAGGCACCCTACACTATACCAATAAGGGTCCTAGTGCAAGCACCCTACACTATACCAATAAGGGTCCTAGTGCAAGCACCCTACACTATACCAATAAGGGTCCTAGTGCAAGCTACCTACACTATACCAGTATAGTGTAGAGTCCTTGGGCATGATTCCTAACACTACCTTCGCCTGCCTGTATAAGAAATGTTCAGATTGTAAGTCGCTCTGGATAAGAGTGTTGAGGAAATGCAGTGAATGTCAGTGGAAAGCGCCGACTGGTACTGGTGCAAGAATGAAACTGCAGCGCCGTTTAAGGTGTAACGGAAAATTCACAAAACTGGCTGGCCTTCAGATCCCCATCGTTATCAAGATCCTGGACAAGGAGCTTTAATTCTGAGTTGTTAGTTTGCTAGTTTACGATGCAGAGCGCTGGATGCAATAAAGCACAACCTCACTGGACTCTGGGGTGACCAATCACACTTCTCCACAGTTGGGAATGACCTCTTCCGGTTCCGTTTGGAACAGTTTGGGAATGACCCCTTCCCGTTCCAACATGACTGAGAACCAGTGCATAAAGACATGGATGAGCGAGTCCGGTGTGGAGGAGCTGGACTGGCGTGAACAGAGTCCTGACCCCAACCCGATAGATCACCTTTGGGATGGGTTAGAGCGGAGACTGAGAGCCAGGCCTTCTCGTCCAACATCAGTGTCTGGCTTCACGAAGGTGCTTCTGGAAGAGCAGTCCCATGAACACATTCCTAAACCTTGTGGAAAGAATTCCCAGAAGAGGCTGTTGTAGCTGTGAAGGTTGGGCCGAAGCTCGCGCCCGGAAAAGCCCTGACCAGTGGACGGCAGTGTTGCTGGTCGTAATTCCTGGTGTGTAAACCATGTAGTGTCAATCTGGTGAACTGGTAACAGCGTGTGTTGGGTGTATGGAAACGTGCTCAGTTCGTTAGGAATACCGCACCACATGGTGATTAACTGATATCCCAGTCTATAATGTCCATACAGTGTCGTCCCGCTGACGCCGGAATGCTCAGACTGGAACTCCTTTTAAAAGTAAAGGAGGAGGTGAAACGGAACGAGTGCAGAGGAGCGTCAGCGTCTGCCATGTGTTGTGTTGGGCATGACAACGCGGTCATGTAACCCTGAAAGCTAAAAACAAGCTATTCTACCCAGAGCCCTCGGCCCAAACGAGCTCGGAGAACACGAGCCGCGCGTCTGTCCGTGGCCTTCGCGGTCACTTGATCCCCGGAGGGGAAAAGAGGAGAGGAACACATGATCGTGCGTGAGTGAAAGCTCTTTCTCTTCTCTCTTTATTTCGGCTGAAAGTTCTTCCAGGGCGCCGCGCTGGCTCTCCTGCGAGGCAGAGGAGTTCGCTAGCCGTGGTTGAAGATGAGGGCGTCTCACTCTTAAGAATAAAGGTTCTGAGCGGGTTCTCTGGAGCGCTGCCGCAGGAGAACTCCTGGTTCCCTTCATGAAGGGACTGTGGTTTAAAGAGCATGTTTGTAATGGAGGTGTGGAGGTTCTTGAAGTAGCCTTTAAGTATCATAGTTAAAAGGCTTTAGCTAGAACAATATGTGTGTGTGGCAGACATCAGTGTTTGTGTACTGTTCTGGGGTTCTGTGTTGGGGTTTTGAAGCGCTGGGCTGGTGCTTTAAAGCACTGTGTTGGGAAGGGTCTGAAGTACGCTACTGAGGTTCTGTGTGGGAGGGTCTGAAGCGCTGCGTTGGGGCTCTAAAGCACTGTACTGGGCTTCTGAGGCACCTAGGGTTCAAGGGTGCTGTGTTGGGAATCTGAAGTACTGTGTTGGGGTTTCCGGAGGGCCGTGTTGAGGTTCTGAGATGCTGTTCTAAAGGTACCGAAGCTCTTGCTCTCTCTCTCGCGCTCTTTCTTTCTTTCTTTCTTTCTTTCTTTCTTTCTTTCTTTCTTTCTTTCTCTCTCTCTCTCTCTCTCTCTCTCTCTCTCTCTCTCTCTCGCGCTCTCTCTCTTTCTTTCTTTCTTTCTTTCTTTCTTTCTTTCTCTCTCTCTCTTTCTTTCTCTTTCTCTCTCTCTCACTTTCTTTCTTTCTTTCTTTCTTTCTTTTTCTCTCTCTCTCACTTTCTTTCTTTCTTTCTTTCTTTTTCTCTCTCTCTCTCTCTCTCTTTCTTTCTTTTTCTCTCTCTCTCTCTCTCTCTCTCTCTCTCTCTCTCTCTCTCTCTCTCTCTCTCTCTCTCTCTCTCTCTCTCTCTCTCTCTCAGAGCTGAGTTTCTATTTGTGTGAAGCTGCTGTGCAGTAAGCCTCCCTGTTAAACTCCAGCCTTGTCACCAGTTGAAATCTGGTGCTGTGACCCGGGGCCACGTGCCGGTGTCCATCAGTGTGTGTTGCTGGGGAGAAAGAGGAGCTGGACAGACTGGAGGCCTCTTCCTAGCCATTGTGTTGGACACCAGTAGCTGTGTTTAGGGTTAAGACAGGGCCGTGTGTCACGGCGTATCGTTGTTCCCTGTTCTGTTAGAACCGTTGTTCTACTGACGTGTCGCCTGTTCGTATGACTCTGCCAGGGTGGGAAACCGGGTGCAATGAATTGACATTGCGAGATATGCGAATGATTAGAGTTCCATGCCTGGCCGCACATGTGACATAGGCAAGGACTACTGGCCTTATCACTGTACCTGACTGACCCTACAGCCGTGATTGCAGACGTTCAGAGAGCAGTGATGCCCCCGTGAGTCATCCTGTTAGTACCAGCACCATTGGCAGACGGCCGCGGGTCATCTTCAGTGACGAGTCCCACTGGAGAGGACCAACTGATCCCTGTGTGGGGGCACCGTGGTCAGCACCTAGATGAACGGTTTGTTGTCACACGCCCAGAAGGCCTGGTGTCACTCCAACTTCACCCCTACCGCACCAACTCCACATCTCACCCCTACCGCCCGACTCCACACTGAGAGACAGACTTCTGTATGTGTAGCTCAATAAATATTGATTGATCCTGGTCACCTTTATCTTCCTTCCCAACACCACCGCACTCCCACACCTCCTTCTGGGTGCAGCTGTTCTTTAGTGACGAGTGTATACTAGTACCGTCCAGACTTCTGAACTTCTCTTACCACACATTGTAGACCAGCTCTGTGTGGTAAGCTGCTGAGGAATGCCATGCCGGCTGCAACACCGGAAGATTGATTCTCTGATCAAACTGCTAATAGGCTTATTCGGTAACAGTGGGCTGGTTGTTGCAGTCGCACCACCTTTCCAGCAAACTCTGCAAAGCCCCGGGTGTACACTCTCCACGTAATGAGCTTCCTCTCCCCTTTCCATCTGTGGGTTTTGCTCTGTTCGTCACCCTGTTGTTTTAGAAAGCCGTCATTACAGAGACGTCGGCTTCTTCTCTACTCTTGTGCTAATTGGGGCGCAGTTTCGACAGCGCAGACGTGGCTAGCGAGAGCGAAGTGGACGCTAGCGTGAAACGCAGTACGAGAGCTATTCAGTCACTTGCTTTAAAAAGCAGATAGATCTAATATTAATGAGAGAGAGAGAGAGAGAGAGGGAGAGAGAGAGAGAGAGAGAGAGAGCGCGACGAGTCTGTCTACTCGTCACGGCAGAGAGGGGAGCCAGGTTTTCACGCTAGCCCGCGCGCTTGTCAAGTCACGGCTAGTTTAGCAGAGCTTATTCTTGTTCCGCCGTGACCTCTGCCCACTGGCAAGACCCTACAGTTGCCACGGCAATGGAGAGACTTCCACAAGCCCGTGGTGCCGGCAAGGCGTCCAAATCCCCTTCCACTGGCCGTCTGTGTGATCCGCCTCACTGTTACTCAGTTTGCTGCTCCTGTCAGACATTGTTCAGATCAAGCCGTGCGGTTCGATTTTGTTTGTTTAGTTTGTTTACTTGTTTTGTTTGTTTGTTTGTTTGTTTGTTTTCCCCTGTGTAAAAATTCATCGCCACCCTCTCTATGTAGAGCATAAATATTGTTTTTCTGTTAATCTTGGGGAACCATTTCTATTTATGAGCTATTAATAGACACATTTTATATTTGATTCTTTTGCCGCTCATATTAAATTGCGAATGTTAACGATGATTGGGCCTTTAAGACGTGTAGAAGTGTGTTCCTGCCCAGAACAGGTACAGGAACTGGTGCTGAAGGTGGAACGATAGGGTGTAGGCCTGAGTGATGTAGTAGTAGTAGTAGTAGTAGTAGTAGTAGTAGTAGTAGTAGTAGGAGTAGTAGTAGTAGGATGAGTAGGAGTAGTAGTAGTAGTAGGAGTAGGAGTAGTAGTAGTAGTAGGAGTAGTAGTAGTAGGATTAGTAGTAGTAGTAGTAGTAGGATTAGTAGTAGTAGTAGTAGTAGTAGTAGTAGTAGTAGTAGGATTAGTAGTAGTAGTAGGATTAGTAGTAGTAGGATTAGTAGTAGTAGTAGTAGTAGGATTAGTAGTAGTAGTAGTAGTAGTAGTAGTAGTAGTAGTAGTAGGATTAGTAGTAGGATTAGTAGTAGTAGTAGGATTAGTAGTAGTACGATTAGTAGTAGTAGTAGTAGGATTAGTAGTAGTACGATTAGTAGTAGTAGTAGTAGGATTAGTAGTAGGATTAGTAGTAGTACGATTAGTAGTAGTAGTAGGATTAGTAGTAGTAGGAAGGTGAAGCATGCACGTTGGGTGCTTGTAAGGCTAATCTAAGGGCTAGCTAGTTAGCTATGTGAGCTGACGTTAAACAGCTCATGGGAACGTTGGGTTAGCATAGCTACTTCACACGGCTGACCTTCCCACTGTGTAGGTACTGAGACGCTTCTGGACGGGTCATGTGGTTCCATTCAGGCTCCTTGTTGTTTCTTTGGTCTTCTCCCTACAGCTTGTACAGGTGCCATGATGTAACTCCAGCACCATGTAAGGTGGCGCAGCAAGTTGGCGACCCCCCTCGAGTACTTCTTTCATTCGCTATGTGAGCGTTTTAGCGGGGGGCTCTGGTGGGCCTTTTCCACCAACGTGGAACCGTTAAACAAGGAATAGAACGTTCTTTAGTAGGAACCGTGATGACATCTGTGGACGTGTCAGTTGCTGAGGAAAGAGAAGGTAGCTCTGGCGACACCCAGTGGTACGCCGTGGTATCACCAGGGATTGGTCTTGTTGACGATGTCACACCCCTGGTTCCTGGTAACTGCAGGTGCGAATGCAGGAGGCTTTCCTGAACAAGGTTTTAAGAAGCCAGAACGGCACCAGCTCAAGAACCTGGGTTCTTGTGGTTGAAACGGGCGATGAGCGTTCCTCTTCATGCCGCTTACCTTTGGTGGCATGTTCGAACAGGCTGCTTCCTCTGCGGTTCCCAATGTGTAGCTTTCTCCCTTGTTCTAAAACCATCCAGAGACGCACTACATAAATAAGCCCGCCCGTAATGGCCTACTGTAACCAGGCCTCCGAATTACACACACCGATCCAAAGGGGTCAGGAGGGAACTCTGAAACAGACTGACCAGTGAAGATGAAGGATGCTAACCAGATATGGAGACCGTAGGCTGGCTTGGCTTAGGGACGTTACCACTACAGATGACCTGATGTGGTCCATCAGGTGTCTGAAAACACAACGCTCTTCGAAGTAGCTGTATCCAGAAGGAACCAACCGGCAGGCAGGAAGGAAACTTGGTGGGCATTACCGCTGTACCTGACTGACCCATCAGCTACGACTGCGGACATTCAGCGAGCAGTGATGCCCTACAGGAGCTAGTGCCCACATTGGGTTTCCCAGTGCCGCACAATGGCCAATCAAGGCCTGTAACTGTAGCATGTCGTACTGTGTATATACAGCTCTGGTAAAATTCAAGAGCCCACCTCCAAACTGATCAGTGTCTCTAGTTGTGCAGGTTCTGGGTTTGTGTTGGTTCTGTTTGATTCTCTACACTACTGGAAGCATGTCTCCCAAACTCCAGATCAGATATTGTATTAGATTTGTGTATTTAGAAAACCACTAATGACCTCCAGAAGCCTGTTTTTAGAACCATGCTCGCTGTGCACCTCACCCAGCCACCGCTCGCCAGTCTCTCTGGAGGTCACCTGAGGTCATCTTACGGTGGGTAAGGGACATTGGAATGAGGTGGCGCTCATCACGGTCAGTAGAGAGGGGGTTTGGCCCTCTGCCAGTCTGTAGCTGTGTTGTCCTGTGTGTTGGCTGCTGGACCTTGTTCTTATGAACCAGACGCTTACTGTATCTGCCAGTGAAGCTAGAACCCAACCTTCGGTTCCACACTAAGTTGACGATGGCTAACTGTTTATTCCTAGAAGATGAACATAAACATATTCTAGGCATCCCTCTATATAGATATGAGCGTATGTCCATGGTCGTGGTGATTGGCCAGCCAGCCAGTATATCGGTCAGGCCCTAGTCCTCTGGCCTTTAGACGTTTTTACTAGAGACCGTGTTCTCTCATCTTTTCCGGCCCTTCTTCAGCCTTCTCATTCATTCCTTCCTTCCCTCCCTCTTGCTGTATCCCCTCTCCCTCCCTGTGGCGGACCCCGGGTCATGTAACTCAGCAGGGCGCTCAGACTTCGCAGATGGTGGACAACGCCCCAAAATATGAGCAGCTAAATATTAATAGAAATGCCATACGCTGTCAAGCCTCGGCAAATATGAGGGCGACGGCGAGCGGAATAACAAGCGGGAAGTGTTCCGGTTCGTGTTCAGCTGAACGCTTCTAATGCTCGCTCCGGTTCCACTTGTTCTCAGGTTTCGTGTGTTCAAGTGAGTCACACCTGGTGGGTCAGCGCAGTTAACCCTGCTGGGCGGTCGATCTCCAGGAGCTGCGGGTGGCCTCCCGTTACAGCCTGGTGCTGGGTGTGTTTGGAAGCTTGTTGAGGTGCCAGTTTTATTCTGGTAATTGTTTTATTCTGGTAAAGCGAAGAAGTGAATTGGGTGGAGCAGTCGCAGACGGATACGCAGGGAATGCTCTGGAACGACCGGATTGTTCTGTGTTGGAGAATTAATATTCCAGTTTAGTTACAGCTAAATGCAGAAGCGTCCGTATAGAGAGGCGCTCTCCGTAAACGCAGCATGTCGGCTGGGAGGAGTTTAAGTCATGTTGCGCTTTGTTGGTGCATCTGCTGGGGTGCTGCCGGTGCGTCCGCTGGGGTGCTGCCGGTGCGTCCGCTGGGGTGCTGCCGGTGCGTCCGCTGGGGTGCTGCCGGTGCGTCCGCTGGGGTGCCGGCGTCTTAGTCTCGTTTGTTGGGATGCCGGTGTCCAAGTCTCGTTTCCTGGGCTGCTGTTGGTGCGTCTGCTGGGATGCCGGCGTCTTGGTCGCGTCTGTTGGGATGCTGGCGTAGTCATTGCGTCTGCTGGGATGCTGTCTGTGCGTCCGCTGGGATGCCAGTGTCTAAGTCTCGTTTGTTGGGCTGCTGTTGGTCGCGTCTGTTGGGACGCCGGCGTCTTGGTCGCGCCTGTTGGGACGCCTGCGTCTTGGTCGCGCCTGTTGGGACGCCTGCGCCTTGGTCGCGCCTGTTGGGACGCCTGCGCCTTGGTCGCGCCTGTTGGGACGCCTGCGCCTTGGTCGCGCCTGTTGGGACGCCTGCGTCTTGGTCGCGCCTGTTGGGACGCCTGCGTCTTGGTCGCGCCTGTTGGGACGCCTGCGTCTTGGTCGCGTCTGTTGGGACGCCTGCGTCTCGGTCGCGCCTGTTGGGACGCCTGCGCCTTGGTCGCGTCTGTTGGGACGCCTGCGTCTTGGTCGCGTCTGTTGGGACGCCTGCGTCTTGGTCGCGCCTGTTGGGACGCCTGCGTCTTGGTCGCGCCTGTTGGGACGCCTGCGTCTTGGTCGCGTCTGCTAGGCTGCCGTTGGTGCATTTGCTGGGACGCCTGTGTCTTGGTCGCGTCTGTTGGGACGCCTGCGCCTTGGTCGCGTCTGTTGTGACGCCTGCGTCTCGGTCGCGTCTGTTGTGACGCCTGCGTCTTGGTCGCGTCTGTTGGGACGCCTGCGTCTTGGTCGCGTCTGTTGGGACGCCTGCGTCTTGGTCGCGTCTGTTGGGACGCCTGCGTCTTGGGTCGCGTCTGTTGGGACGCCTGCGTCTTGGTCGCGCCTGTTGGGACGCCTGCGCCTTGGTCGCGCCTGTTGGGACGCCTGCGTCTTGGTCGCGTCTGTTGGGTCGCCGGCGTCTCGGTCGCGTCTGTTGGGACGCCTGCGTCTCGGTCGCGTCTGTTGGGACGCCTGCGTCTTGGTCGCGCCTGTTGGGACGCCTGCGTCTTGGTCGCGTCTGTTGGGATGCCGGCGTCTTGGTCGCGCCTGTTGGGACGCCTGCGTCTTGGTCGCGTCTGTTGGGACGCCTGCGTCTTGGTCGCGTCTGTTGGGACGCCTGCGTCTCGGTCGCGTCTGTTGGGATGCCTGCGTCTCGGTCGCGTCTGTTGGGACGCCTGCGTCTCGGTCGCGTCTGTTGGGACGCCTGCGTCTTGGTCGCGTCTGTTGGGACGCCTGCGTCTTGGTCGCGTCTGTTGGGACGCCTGCGTCTTGGTCGCGTCTGTTGGGACGCCTGCGTCTTGGTCGCATCTGTTGGGACGCCGGCGTCTCGGTCGCGCCTGCTGGGACGCCGGCGTCTCGGTCGCGCCTGCTGGGATGCCGGTGTAGTCGTTGCGTCTGCTGGGATGCTGGCGTTGGCGTCGCGTCTGCTGCGGTGACGTCGTCTTAGTTGGCCTTTTCGCTCACAGCATACTGCTGGTGCCGACACTGTACAGTCTCGACTGCGGACATTGAGTGAGCAGTGCTGCCCTCCATGAGTCCTGAGTACCGGATAGTTAGAATTGGTGAATTGGTGCCAGTTAATGAGCTTGGTATCGCCCCTCCCCCGTAATGATTCATCCCGAATCGGAATATCAGCTTGGTATGGAAGTGAAGATGTGGTCTGTGCCACACGGTTCTAGCAGTGTTGAGTGCGTGTTTGGTCTTCTCTGCACATGCTCAGCAGTGTCTTCTCTCTGTTGTAGAGGTCCCAGCGGTTGAGTGCGCGGGCAGCATGGACTACCCTGTGCATCGAGGAGACACCATGTCCCTGGGACTACACGACAGGTACTGTGCAATGTATGTCCCCTTTCTGCTTCTCTTCCTCTTTTCCTCAAACAGACCACACACTCTGCACTTCATACGGACCACCGCAGAACATGAGAACACACGTACACGAGTCTAGAACACACCCACCATACGAGAGAGACCACTGTAAGAGCCCCCCAGCATTGCCTTCTCATTCACCCTGGTGGTCTAGAAACGTCCCTTAAGGTCTAGAATTGAAATGTTCTAGAATGTTCTTTCCTCATTCACCCTGATCTAGAACGGTCATCTCCCTAATGCACGTTCTAACATTCATCATTTACCTTCTTCAAGAACCGTCTTCCTAGTTGGCACTGTTCTAGAATGGCCACCCCCCTACTGAATGTGCTAGAATTGACCTTTGACCTTGTTCAAGACCCATCTTCCCAGTTGCCGTTGTTCTAGAATGTTCTTTCCTCATTCACCATGTTCTAGAATGTTCTTTCCCCCCATTGCATGTTCTAGAATTGACCATAGACCTTCTACAGTGTCTCCCCATCCGCACTGTTCTGAAACGTTCTCACCTCATGAACTCCTGTCCATTCTAGTATGCTGTCCTCCACCCTGTGCTGTTGTAGAAGGTTCTCCGGCATTCTTGTGTACTCGCATGATTCCAGAAGGTTCTTCTCTGTTCAAATGTTAGTAGAACCTGCCCCATTTCCAGCAGTTTGAGAACAGTTCTTCATAGTTGTCCCCATTCACAGTGTTCTAAAACATGTTGCAGAAGTAAGTGGACGGTGGAGAACATTCCATAGTGTTTGCCTCCTTTAAGAAGGTTCTAGAATGTTCTAGCGCCCTCAAATGTGTTGATCCGTGTACCTTGTTGTACAAGTCATGTCGTTCTACAATGTTCTCCCCATACAGTGTTCTACAATGACCTCACCTTATTTACTATGTTCTAGAATGGTCTCTCCAGTAGCGTCATTAGTATCATTCTATAGTGTTCTCCTCCTTCAGTGTTCCACAACCCCATGTGGTTCTAGAATAGTCTCTCCCGTTTGAGTGTATTCTGTTCTCCTCTTTCAGATTCATATTGTTGTACAGTGTTATCCAGTGTTTCTCCACACTGTTCTCCACCCTGTTCTCCACACTGTTCTGAAATGTTCTCTCCCCATTTGTTTTCCTTCTGAACGTGCTAAAGACAACCGCAAGCGTATCTAGAACACCCCGATAAATTAGCGAATTGTCCAACCATTAACACGGTTCTACACAGTCACTGTAGTAGGTGTTAGCCTCCATTTCTGCTGTTCTAAAGGGGTTCTTCTACATTCGTGTTATTCTAGAACGTTCTCCTCCATCACAGTTGAATATGCAGTAATGGAAGCACTGCTTAAAGCACGCGTATTAACCAGCGGTGAAGTTGAGAATGCAGCTCCTGCACCATTTTAAGGTGGACTGGGCAGTTTAGACGAGGAGCTGGCGGTCTGGATGCCGGCCTCGTCTCGCTGATGCTGTAGTGTTGAGAAAAGCACTTGAGCCGCTGATCTTCATCGTGAGGCACAACAAAGGCGGTTCTTTAATAACGGCCCTAATGAAGCTCTGTTCAAAGCTCTGATTACTGTTTACCCTACACGTCTTCTCCAGATGCACTCCAGCGCTGGATGTGCGTGCGTGTGCGGGTGTGTGTGTGTGTGTGTGTGTGATATTGGTTAGTTTTTAAAGTGGTGGATCTGACCCTGAAGGGGGATGTGTGTGTGTGTGTGTGTGTGTGGGTTTGTGTTATTGGGTTAGTGTGTGTGTGTGTGTGAGAGATATTGGTGTGTGGGGGGGCTGTGTGTTTGTGTTATTGGGTTGGTGTGTGAGAGAGATATTGATGTGTGTGTGTGTGTGTGTGTGTGTTATTGGGTGACAGGGTGAATGTCTATATGTGTCTGTGCCAGGGGGCTGTGTGTTATTGGATGTGTGTGTGTATGATTGGGGGTGTGTTTGAGATACTGGTGTGTGTATATATGTGTGTGTGGGGGCATGTGTATTAGGGTGGGTTGTTGGGGGGCTGTTTGTATGTATATATGTGTATGGGGAGGTGTGTGTTGGGGGGGTGTTATTGGGGGGCTGTGTGAGATATTGGTGTGTGTATATATGTGTATGGGGAGGTGTGTGTTGGGGGGTGTTATTGGGGGGCTGTGTGAGATATTGGTGTGTATATATGTGTATGGGGAGGTGTGTGTTGGGGGGTGTTATTGGGGGGCTGTGTGAGATATTGGTGTGTGTGTATATATATGTATGGGGAGGTGTGTGTTGGGGGGGGTGTTATTGGGGGGCTGTGTGAGATATTGGTGTGTATATATGTGTATGGGGAGGTGTGTGTTGGGGGGGTGTTATTGGGGGGCTGTGTGAGATATTGGTGTGTATATATGTGTATGGGGAGGTGTGTGTTGGGGGTGTTATTGGGGGGCTGTGTGAGATATTGGTGTGTGTGTATATGTGTATGGGGAGGTGTGTGTATGGGCGGGTGTTATTGGGGGGCTGTGTGAGATATTGGTGTGTATATATGTGTATGGGGAGGTGTGTGTTGGGGGTGTGTTATGGGGGGCTGTGTGAGATATTGGTGTGTATATATGTGTATGGGGAGGTGTGTGTTGGGGGGGTGTTATTGTGGGGCTTTGTGAGATATTGGTGTGTATATGTGTATGGGGAGGTGTGTGTTGGGGGTGTTATTGGGGGGCTGTGTGAGATATTGGTGTGTATATATGTGTATGGGGAGGTGTGTGTTGGGGGGTGTTATTGGGGGGCTGTGTGAGATATTGGTGTGTATATGTGTATGGGGAGGTGTGTGTTGGGGGTGTTATTGGGGGGGCTGTGTGAGATATTGGTGTGTATATATGTGTATGGGGAGGTGTGTGTTGGGGGGGTGTTATGGGGGGCTGTGTGAGATATTGGTGTGTATATATGTGTATGGGGAGGTGTGTGTTGGGGGGTGTTATTGGGGGGCTGTGTGAGATATTGGTGTGTGTATATGTGTATGGGGAGGGGTGTGTTGGGGGGGTGTTATTGGGGGGCTGTGTGAGATATTGGTGTGTATATAATTGTATGGGGAGGTGTGTGTTGGGGGTGTTATATGGGGGGGCTGTGTGAGATATTGGTGTGTATATATGTGTATGGGGAGGTGTGTGTTGTGGGGGGTGTTGTTATGGGGGGGCTGTGTGAGATATTGGGGTGTATATATGTGTATGGGGAGGTGTGTGTTGGGGGGTGTTATTGGGGGGCTGTGTGGGATATTTGTGTGTATATATGTGTATGGGGAGGTGTGTGTTGGGGGGGTGTTATTGGGGGGCTGTGTGAGATATTGGTGTGTATATATGTGTATGGGGAGGTGTGTGTTGGGGGGTGTTATTGGGGGGCTGTGTGAGATATTGGTGTGTATATGTGTGTATGGGGTGGTGTGTGTATGGGGGGGTTATATTGGGGGGCTGTGTGAGATATTGGTGTGTATATTTGTGTATGGGGTGGTGTGTGTTGGGGGGTGTTATTGGGGGGGCTGTGTGAGATATTGGTGTGTATATATGTGTATGGGGAGGTGTGTGTTGGGGGTGTTATTGGGGGGCTGTGTGAGATATTGGTGTGTATATATGTGTATGGGGAGGTGTGTGTTGGGGGTGTTATTGGGGGGCTGTGTGAGATATTGGTGTGTGTATGGGGAGGTGTGTGTTGGGGGTGTGTTATTGGGGGGCTGTGTGAGATATTGGTGTGTATATATGTGTATGGGGAGGTGTGTGTTGGGGGGTGTTATTGGGGGGCTGTGTGAGATATTGGTGTGTGTATATGTGTATGGGGAGGTGTGTGTTGGGGGGTGTTATTGGGGGGCTGTGTGAGATATTGGTGTGTGTATGGGGAGGTGTGTGTTGGGGGGTGTTATTGGGGGGCTGTGTGTGATATTGGTGTGTATATATGTGTATGGGGAGGTGTGTGTTGGGGGTGTTATTGGGGGGCTGTGTGAGATATTGGTGTGTATATATGTGTATGGGGAGGTGTGTGTTGGGGGGTGTTATTGGGGGGCTGTGTGAGATATTGGTGTGTGTATATGTGTATGGGGAGGTGTGTGTTGGGGGGTGTTATTGGGGGGCTGTGTGAGATATTGGTGTGTATATATGTGTATGGGGAGGTGTGTGTTGGGGGGGTGTTATTGGGGGGCTGTGTGAGATATTGGTATGTAATATATGTGTATGGGGAGGTGTGTGCTACTCCTGCTGTACTGTTGATGCCGTACTTAAGTGCTTAAGCACTCTGAGTGAGTTCCTCTCTCCTGCTGTATCTCTCTCTCTCTCTCTTTCTGTCTCTCTGTCTTTCTCACTCTCTCACTCTCTCTCTCTTTACCTCCCTCTTTCCTCGGCTGCTGAACCGCTTTGAAAATGATAAATGCGGATTAATTGTGGATTTTCTTTGAGCCCTGCCAAAAATACACTCAAAGTCACCCAACGTTCTGTGGTATTATCCCCGCACGTCGATCTGTCTTATTTCCTTTGCAGCACAGTCATAAACGAGTGCGGCGCCTGCGTGTTTTCATGCTTCGCCGGACCCTTTTTTCTGTAGAGTAGTTCCCAGTTTCGTGATGACGGGAGCGGTTAAAGCGCTGTGTGAAATGTAAGGAAATCCTGTTTGATTCTCTCCAGCTCTTTCATGTCCGGCTCTTCTGTGGAACCCGGGTTCTCTCTAATGAGACCGGATGCAACTTTTGGCTTTTGATTTGCGTCGGTATTTACCGGCTCCGGGTCGGACAGGCTAACGTCGTGTTCCAGAGACGGAGTGTGATGGCTAAGATTTAGAATTCCTTTTAGGTCGTAATGATCAACACGTTGGAACATGCGTACCAGCTCTGACTCCGGAAGATCAAAC
Organism: Prochilodus magdalenae; assembly: GCA_024036415.1. Lineage (NCBI taxonomy): Eukaryota > Metazoa > Chordata > Actinopteri > Characiformes > Prochilodontidae > Prochilodus > Prochilodus magdalenae. Next base: position 14,858 of record JAMWET010000980.1, read on the forward strand.
TAGTCCGGATTTTTAAAAACCGTTCAGTCGAGCTGAGAAGGAATACGTATCTGCTCCTCGCGAGCCGAGACTGAACGTACACTGAACGTTAGAGCCTTGCGTACACTGTTTACCCCCATGGAGGTCTGAGCGGGATGCGTTATGGTATCCGTAGCTTGGTGGCATCAGGAACACCACTGTGTCCTACACTCTGGGTCAGCTAGGGTCTGGGTTCGATTCCCGGCTTGGGCATCCGGGGTCCTTTCCTTTACATTTCTGGCATTTAGCTGACGCTCTTATCCAGAGCGACTTACAAGGTTAACCACATTACAGGTGGGCCAGTGTAGTGTTAGGAGTCTTGCCCAAGGACTCTTATTGGTGTAGCACAGCATCACCCAGACCGGGATTCGAACCCCAGTCTCCCATGTGTGGTGGTGGCTACTTGGCAGGTAGTGGTGTTATCCGCTGAGCTACACCAACCACTTTAGGTGTGGAGTTTGCATGTTGTCCCAAACTGGGTGGGAGTCCTCCCACCCTCCAAAAACATTCACCCAGGTGAACCGGGGATGCTGAATCGCCCCGCCTCCTAGGTGTGAGTCAGTTTGTATATCTACCCTGTAATAATAATAAGTGCTGGACGAAAGACCCCGCCTGCTGGTCACCACACTGCAGAACCAGGTCAGGTCATGTTTATTAATATAGCGGCTATAGCAACAAGCAGGATCAGAGTTTATGATTACGGGGAACACTGAATAGGAGCTGTTAGTAACTGTTAGGGGGGCGGAACGGCTGCGTGATGGTGCGGAGTGTTTCGGAGGCAGTAGGAAGGAACTGTCTGATCAGTCCCTGTGATTTAAACAGGCAGGAAATGTCAAATGAGTGTGCGGGATGCAGGTGAAGCCCCTTCACTAAACGGCCACCAGGAAGCTCCATGGTAGGCAAACCTGCTCAGCAATTTAGGCAGGCGCAGATGAAGTGCAGGCAGCAGCAGCATCCCGCCCGCACCGCAGGAATGGCAGTTTGATTCCTGGCATGGGCATCCGGTGTCCTTTAGGAGTGGCGTTTGCATGTTGCCCCAGTGACTGGGTGGGAGTCCTCCCACCCTCCAAAAACATTCACCCAGGTGAACCGGGGATGCTGAATCGCTCCGCCTCCTAGGTGTGAGTCAGTTTGTATATCTACCCTGTAATAAAAGTGCTGGACGAAAGACCCCGCCTGCTGGTCACCACACTGCAGAACCAGGTCAAGTCACGTTTATTAATATAGCGGCTATAGCAACAAACAGGATCAGAGTTTATGATTACGGGGAACACTGAATAGGAGCTGTTAGTAACTGTTAGGCGGACGGCTGCGGTGATGGTGCGGAGTGTTTCGGAGGCAGAGGAAGGAACTGTCTGATCAGTCTGTGATTTAAACAGCAGGAATGTCAAATGAGTGTGCGGGATGCCGGTGAAGCCCCTTCACAACGCCACAGGAAGCTCCATGGTAGGCAAACTGCTCAGCAATTTAGGCAGGCAGATAAAGTAGCAGCAGCATCCGCCCGCACAGGATGGGCAGTTTGATTCCTGGCATGGGCATCCGGTGTCCTTTAGGAGTGGCGTTTGCATGTTGCCCCAGTGACTGGGTGGGAGTCCTCCCACCCTCCAAAAACATTCACACAGGTGAACCGGGGATGCTGAATCGCTCCGCCTCCTAGGTGTGAGTCAGTTTGTGTATCTACCCTGTAATAAAAGTGCTGGACGAAAGACCCCGCCTGCTGGCCATAACACTACAGAACCAGGTCAAGTCACGTTTATTAATATAGCGGCTATAGCAACAAACAGGATCAGAGTTTATGATTATAGGGAACACTGAGTAAGAGCTGTTAGTAACTGTTAGGCGGACGACTGCGGTGATGGTGCGGAGTGTTTCGGAGGCAGAGGAAGGAACTGTCTGATCAGTCTGTGATTTAAACAGCAGGAATGTCAAATGAGTGTGCGGGATGCAGGTGAAGCCCCCTCACAACGCCACAGGAAGCTCCATGGTAGGCAAACTGCTCAGCAATGCAGGCAGGCAGATAAAGCAGCAGCAGCATCCGCCTGCACAGGATGGGCAGTTAGCTCCGCATAGCTCCTCACAGTTTACGCAGTAGTTCAGCTCAGCTAGGGAGAAAACCGAGACGCTTCACTCAGACAGAACGACCGAGGGCACTGTCTGGTGTTAGCAGTGAGCAGGGGAAACCAGGTACCAAGGGTGGGACTGAGGAGGTGGGTTTTAAGCCTAGACCCTGGGTCACAGTGGCGCAATAACATGACTGTTTACAGGCTGTTTACAGGGGTCAGACTGCTGCTGCTAAAACGGGACGGACGGACGGACGGACGGGGCTTTGAGAAGTGTGCGAGCGAAGTGTGCTGATCGAAACGTGAGGCCTCTGTTAACGTCTCTCTCTTTTCTCTCCTCCTTCATGGAGCGCAGCTCTTAATCAGCTCTAATAATAGACTCCTATGAATAGACGCTCCCTCTACCACTCTACACATTTAGCACTTCATTAAATGGGAGCGGGTGGAGCGCTCGTTCAGTGCCTTATATGTCCAGCAGAGGGTAGAATCTCTGTTTTCATCCTAGTCCAGTGCACGTGCATCTCTCTCTTCATCTCTCTCTCTATTATATCCCTAATTAGGGATTGCATATCAGTGTTGATGGATAACGGGCTGATATCAGCAGAAAGTGCTGGACTGGATATATAAAACCAGTGAATGTGATCCATCCTGGAACTGCGCCCACTCGCCACACTTCCTTCCTCTGGGATGATGAAGGGTTTAGACGCTCGTCCTACTAAAGAGGAGTTCAGTAGTGTCTCCGGACCGCTCAGAATGACTCTGTTTACACCTCAACCTCCGAATAATGCTTGTTCATTCACTATTCAGAATGACCAGGAAACCTGCACGTCGCCTAGGTCAGGCCGATGTTGAGAAAAGCTGACACATGCAATATATGCTCTTGCTATATTTATGGAGACCTTTTTTTTATTTTTAATTAATTAATTTTTTTAAAATAATTCTTTAAAATAATTTTCACCAGATGGCTTGAACATTAATATTTAGGAAACAACTCTTTTATTTAAAAAAAAAAAAAAAAAAAAAATATTTTCAATTAAAAAATAAATAAATTATTTTGTCATTTTACAAAAAAAGTACAAAAAAAGTACAAAAAAATATATATATATATATATATTTTTTTTTGTTTGTTTGTTTGTTTGTTTTTTTAATATTTGGCCTAACGCGATCCACTCTGACAATTTCAATCCATTGTTTCTTGGTTGGGGACTACCCATCTACAGTAGCCATCCCAGATTCTTTTTCCCGTGGAAGCTCGGTGTGTGCAGTGGACTGTCTCTGGGTTACCTGGATACCCCTGTATATACAGGAGATCAGGCATATTGAGGGAGGGTTGAGAAGAAACATCATAATCCGGAATGTTTAATGCTCTGTGATGTGGTTTCAGCCCGCCAGGCTCCAGAGCAGGTGAGCACGGGGGCCTACTCCGCTTTAGGAAGCTTTAAGAAGTCCAGGAACTGTGCAAGCTTGTCTTCTGTATCCACCAGCTAATAGCATCACCCCATTTCCTTTCATTCGTCTTAACACTGCATGTCCTGCAGTGTGAGTATTGCGCGTACCCTGTGGCGATGCTGGCGCAGGATGTGTTGTGCAGCCCTGATGTCGGCTAAGGTTTGTTTTGGGACTCTTATGTCTCGTGGCACCCCATATGCACCCCGTCTACCCTGAACGGAGTTTGGGTCAAAACTCAAAATGACTTAAAATCACTTAAACTGAAGGAATTAAAAGAATTCCTGAATACTTTATTTAAGCTAAACCACTTTCTGGAAAAAAAACTTCTGTTTATGGCCATATCGATGATGTAGTGCTCAAAATATAACAAATATATACAAAATTGGTAAAAACCAAAAAACAGGATCATGGAATGTGTTTCTATACCCAGACGATATATTGCCTAGCACTACTAAACTGGGTAATAAAAACAATAATAATCATTGTAGTAGTAGTAGTAGTAGTAATAATAATAATAATAAACCATTTTTAATAATAATAACAAACCATTTTTATTATTATTATTAACAGTAGTAGTAGTAATAGTAATAGTGGTAGTAATAGTGATGGTGGTGGTAGTAGTAGTAGTAGTGGTAATAGTAGTGGTGGTAGTAATAATATTATTGTTGTTGTTGTTATTATTATTATTATTATCATTATTATTATTATTATTATTATTATTATTATTATTATTATTTTTTTTTTAACAGTAGTAGTAGTAATGGTGGTAGTAGTGGTAATAGTAATAGTAGTAGTAGTAATAGTAGTGGTGGTAATAGTGGTGGTGGTAGTGGTGGTGATGATGATGATGATGATGATGATGATGATAACATTTTTTTATTATTATTAACAGTAGTAGTAATAGTAGTAGTGGTAATAGTGGTGGTAATATTATTATTATTATTATTATTATTATTATTATTATTAACATTTATTATTATTATTAACAGTAGTAGTAGTAGTAATAGTAATAGTGGTAATAGTAATAGTAGTAGTAATAGTGGTGGTGGTGGTGGTGGTGGTGGTAGTGGTAGTAGTAGTGGTAGTGGTGGTGATAATAATAATAATAATAATAATAATAATAATAATAATAAAAACATTTTTTATTATTATTAACAGTAGTAGTAATAGTAGTAGTAGCAGCAGTAATGGTGGTGCTAGTAGTGGTGGTGGTGGTAGTAATAGTGGTGGTAGTGGTGGTAATAGTAATAGTAGTAGTAATGGTGGTTGTTGTTGTTGTTGTTGTTGTTGTTGTTGTAGAGGTATTAATAATAGTCATCTATTTGTATAGATTGTTTTTGGTACTGGTGGCGGGTAAACATGCTTGACAGTCCTCATTCGTAAGAGCAGTGTTAAGACATTCCAAAGAGCCGAGTCCAGCTACTAAAGCCCACCATAGTTAGTTTTAATTAAACGCAGGATTATTTATTAATTAATTAATTATTTATTATTATAAATAATTAAAAGAGAATTATTAAAAGAGTTATTAAAAGAGAACGGAGCTCCACAGTTCAGAAACCTGATAACCGGATAACTTTTACAGAAGGTGTTTGCAGAGGGGCCACGTCTGCAGAGATCACGAGAACCCTCGGTGCTGGAAGCTGGTGCTAGATGATGGAGCGCTGTACAGACCGGCAGCAGCACGTTTGGTACCTGGTCTAACAGGTACAGGCGAGCTCCCTCTGTTGTTGGGGTCCGAGCTGCTGTGCTCTGTATGAGCTGTAGGGGGCAGCCTGTTCTCCTAGGAGCCCCAGTGAGAGGACCGTCACAGTGATCACCTCCCACAATGGTGATGCGGTGTTTCTTGAATGAACTGAAGCCCCTGAGTGACTGTGTGGACTGTCTCGAGGCAGGTTCAGTACCGGGGACCAGCAGTGGTTGAACTCGTGTGGTAGACGCGCTGGTGTGACCTCACACAGCCCTGCGTGGTGTGCCGGTAGCGGCGTGGCGTGCCTCTATTCGCTGGGCTAATAGAATTAGGTGGGATTGGCTCCGCCGGTGGGCTTGGCTCTCCTCTACGCCAGGCAGTCGATGGTAATGGATTAATTGGCTTTGCTGGCTTCATGGTGCTCCACCTGTTTCTCCTGCATCGCGGCGAGGCAGCCTCTCTGTGTTTACCTCTTCCCCATGTCCAACCTCCCTCGCTGACCTTCTTAGGCTGGCGTGCGCAAGTCATTCCGAGTAGCACCTGATGGTGTCCTGTGATAATCCATCCCATGCAGCTTGGACATCCTCACACAGTTCCTGCAGATGGTGCGGTAGGGGTGGAGGTGGGGTGACGCCAGGCCCTTGGTGCTGACCACGGTGCCTCCACACGATGCCGTTACAGTCTTCGGTGACGTGGTGTTAAGGGCAGTCGGCTTACCCGTCTGCGTGCGTGTAGTCCCGTGTCATCCGGACGCCTGCTGATGGTGCTGGAACCTGCAGGATGACCCCTGGACGCCTCTCCTGTTGGGAAGTGTGTGGTGACTGAAGCAGGATGCTAACTGGCGTACAGAGCTTCCATTACTCCTTAGCCACGTTAGCCTTGTAGCTCCAGTCTGTGGAGCTGCGCCTGCTGAGCCGTAAGTAGGAGAGGGAGGTAACGCGAGGCTCGCCCGGACACGGGAGGTCATCACGGCGGGTCTGGGAAACAGCGTCTCCCCCCGACGTCCTGTCAGCTCCTTTAACAGAGACAGACGTAATCGCAGAAACGAGTCGCCTTCCTCTAGTTTTTTCCTCCCTCGTTCTTCTCTCCTTCTCGTCCTACTGCTTTAGACAGGCGGAGGAAAGGCCCGCGGCGGAGTCTGGGTGCCGAAAGCCTTCCTTGCTTACACGAGGCTGTGAGAAGTTAGGAATCCTATTACAAGGCATTTGGTATATGACTTTGTGTGATTTATATTAAAGGAGCAATGTGTAAACCTGGAGCACCTACTGTCTTCCCCTGCCTTCCCCAGAACTGTAGACAGTGGTCGTCAGGTTTACAGTCGTCGCATCGGCGCCAATCCTGGTTGTTATCCACTAGCTAGCATGCTAATATCATTAGCACATCGCATTAATGGTAATTCGGCTCAGATTCAGCCCAATCATCACCACCTGGTAGTATGTTAAAGGAGCAATGTGTAAACCTGTATTAAAGGAGCAGTAGTACTACTACTATTACTATATATTAAAGGAGCAATGTGTAAACCTGGAGCGCCTACTGCCTTACCTTTTCTTCCCCAGAACTGTAGACAGCGGTCGTCAGGTTTACAGTCGTCGCCTCGGCGCCAATCCTGATCGTTATCCACTAGCTAGCATGCTAATATCATTAGCACATCGCATTAATGGTAATTCGGCTCAGATTCAGCCTAATCATCACCACCTGGTAGTATGTTAAAGGAGCAATGTGTAAACCTGTATTAAAGGAGCAGTAGTACTACTACTATTACTATATATTAAAGGAGCAATGTGTAAACCTGGAGCACCTACTGCCTTACCCTGTCTTCCCCAGAACTGTAGACAGTGGTCGTCAGGTTTACAGTCGTCGCCTCGGCGCCAATCCTGATCGTTATCCACTAGCTAGCATGCTAATATCATTAGCACATCGCATTAATGGTAATTCGGCTCAGATTCAGCCTAATCATCACCACCTGGTAGTATGTTAAAGGAGCAATGTGTAAACCTGTATTAAAGGAGCAGTAGTACTACTACTATTACTATATATTAAAGGAGCAATGTGTAAACCTGGAGGACCAACTGTCTTCCCCTGCCTTCCCCAGAACTGTAGACAGTGGTCGTCAGGTTTACAGTCGTCGCCTCGGCGCCAATCCTGATCGTTATCCACTAGCTAGTCCTAGCTAGCATGCTAATATCATTAGCACCTCACATTAATGGTAATTCGGTTCAGATTCAGCCTAATCATCACCACCTGGTAGTATTTTGGGCTACTGTGGAAGCGTGGCGGTGGAAGCCTCTGTGGGTAGACCACCTGGTCATGTGTGTTCTGAGTGACAGGTCGTTATACACTGATGGAAACATTCTATTCTGATAATAGACCACACCCCCCCGACATCTCTCACACCGCACCTTTAATTCCTCTCGCCCTTATAACTGAATTCATCCTGATCTGCCTTCAAACTCTCTTTCCCTCCTCTCCTTATCTTTCACTACTCCACCTCCCTCCCTCCTTTTTCTTCCGTGTAGCTCTCCCAACTCCCTCCCTCGGACATGCTATGTCTCTCACCCCACCTCAAGCTCCTTCTCTCCCTCTCCTATTTTGCTCTGTGCTCCCTCTTTCTCCCTCTGCCCTGTCAATCTGTCTTTCTATTTTGTGCTCTCCCTCCCTCTTCCTCTCCCAACCCCCTCCCTCTTTCTCTTCTATTTTGCTCTCCTCACCCCTCCTCCCTGTCCTCTCTCTATCCTCTCTCCACTGCAGTCCGCTTTACTTCACTTGCACGCGCTCTCTCTCTCTCTCTCTCTCTCTCTCTCTCTCTCTCTCTCTCTCTCTCTCTCTCTCTCCCTCTCTCTCCACCATCCACCAGTACGAACTCGCTGCAGCGCCTCTTCCCGGCACCTGAGGTGGATTTCCTCTTCTCCCTCCCCCCCGCTCCATCCTCCTCTCCATTTCTCCTCACATCCTCTCTTCCTCCGCTCTACCGTCGTGCTCGAGCTGAAGGGGCGCGCGCCTCTCTGACGGCTAGCCGTTTAGCCTCAGCTTTGCTCCGCTAGCCTCGATTATTTTAGCGTCGGCTGCTAACCTCGCATCCGTCACCTTCATCTAGCCATCCATCCCTCCCTCGCTCCCTCCGTCCTCCTCCACCCCTCCGCCGGAGATGGGACTCCTCTCCGGCCTCCTGTTTCTGATGGACTGTGGCTTCTCCGTGGTTTTCTCTCTCCGTGTGAGCTCCGTGAGCCGGTAGCTAATCATGCCTCTGAAATGGAAGAGCGGCTCTCCGGTCAGCTGGAAATTCCCCGTGCCTGTGCTTAAGACGTCCAGGTCCTCTCCGCTGTCTCCAGCCTACATGTGAGTAGCGGGGGATGGAGCAGGTGGGGAGGACCGGGTTTGCTTCGCTGTGTGTGTTGTTCTTTTCCGAGCGCTTTTGTCTCCGTCTCTCCCGAAGCTGAAGAGAGCTAGCTCCCACTCCGGGTTCTCCGTTCCACCTTAAAGGGTGCAGCGCTCTCCGTCTGCAGCCGCACGAGCGGCAGGGTGTAAATGCGCTGCTTAAGGTGGAACGGAGATTCAGGAGGGAAGCCAACTTCAGCTCTCTCTCTCTCTCTCTCTCTCGCTCTCTCCCCCTCTCCCCCCTCTGTGCTGGGGGTCTCTCCCTCCGTGTGTCTGTGTGCTAGGCCAGGGGCTGAGCTGTCCGGCTGTCTCAGGGCCCTCCTCTGTCCCTCTCCTGCTTTGTGAGGGTCTCCGTGGTCCTCCAGCAGATTTCCGACTCCCGGTTCTTTACTGATGTTTATTTATCTTTATTTTTGGCCGCAGGCTTCCACCGCCCTCCCTCCTTTCCCTCCTTCCTTCCCTCCCGTCTTCCTCCCTCACAGAATCCCACTCGCTTCCACTTCCCTTTTCATCCCGTTTTTATC
>JAMWET010000981.1:0-150000 GCA_024036415.1 Prochilodus magdalenae
AGCACCAGTTTTGCAGGTTGATAAGGATTGCAGCTCAGACGGCTCTATAGATGAATTCAGTTTTGGTTGTGGTTTGAAGTAAGCCATCACCACGCCGTCAGTCTTTCCTGCACTAATCAACCACTACATGTTCCCATCATGTGGCTAGGTTCATTTTTAGAGGTTCTATATTTCAAGAGAGAGCTGCTCTTTTCCAAATGTCAAGACAGAAATATTTTTCCAGTTGGACTGACATCTTTTTTAAGCTGTAGATGTACTTGTGCCTCCTACACACCCAGGAAAATAGCATTTTTGGTCTTGAGCCAATCCGCTGGTTGGCAATTACAAAAAATACTGAATAATTATAAATAATCCTGAAAAGAATAACACGTCCCTACCTTTTTACATCTTGTTCTCAGAGTGGTAATTATTTACAAAGCTTTTAAATTTTCATTGACGTGTTTGGGAAAATAGGTCACTGTGAAATATCTTTCTTTGTGTCTTGCTTTTTTTCCTTGTATGAGAGAAACACAAAGTACATAAATTAAGTTTCCCTGGGCATAAATGCTATCATCATGACCACCATCTGGACAAACACATTGCAATATTCAGTATTCAGTGCAATATGACTAAAATATCTCAGCAATTTTAATCTAAGCCTCAACAATATACTGTATGAATATGAATATTTAGCCAATTCACAGATCTCTACTGTGCATCCCAACATCATATCTGCCTGCAGCTTTCAAGCCCTGTGTAAATGTATCTGTGGGATAAACATACCAATAGAGAGGGATCAATTTGACCCAAGAGGAGCCTCGCGTTCTATTTCTGCCTCTCCGACAGGACACAGAGAGTCAAATATAGCCGCAGTGCTATGGATCTCCATCCCACTATAATCTCCTGTACATTAATTATTGAGCTCAGGAGTGGAGGGATGTACAATGGTGGAGCACTTCTTTCCTAGAATTTAATGTTGGGGACAGTCATTAGGGTGTGTGTGTGTGCGTGCGTGTGTGTGAATGTTTTCATGACTGTACACTATCTATCTATCTATCTATCTATCTATCTATCTATCTATCTATCTATCTATCTATCTATCTATCTATCTATCTATCTATCTATGGGGTTTATTCACCCAGCAATGCCAGTGTTCCATGTGTTCCAAGTGTTCCAAGTTGTCTTGATGCCTTGTTGCCTGTGCTGTCTTGTAATCCAGTACCATAGAGAGTGGAGTTGTCCACTGTGTCAGTGCTGGTGACTGGTTGTCGATATGTGCTTTTAACATGCTTTAACAAGTGAAAACTGTAAAACATCATTTAGGCGATGATGTTCTTTGACTGTGCTGAAATATACAAACACAGATTGAAATAGGAAACATTTAAAGCACCATTTAAAAGGTTTTAGTTTTAGTTTTTATTTATGTATCATGTATTATGTCAGGCGTATCATGTCAAGTGTTTTTGTTTATCAAAAATGTCTAAATATTTCTGAGCACAAACTGTGGCATCCACATTAGCATAAAAAAGATGAACTCTTCACATATGTTACACAGCACATTGTCAATAGACTCAAGGCTGTTAGTCGTGGTAAGCCAGAGTCATTTACTCAATGCTGTGCTTCTTTGCAAAGACATTCTCCCAGTATTTTGCATTGCTGTAAATCCCTGTGTTCCTTTTGTTTTAGTATTTACTAGCCCCAGTATATTTTGGCTATATACTGAAAAATCTCTTATTAAAGTCTTGAACCATTGAAACCTGCTTTTACATTATGATAGTCAATGGCAAACTGGGCCGCATCACTTTCAAAGGATTTTTGGATTGTTTGAAAGCCATGGAGACTGAACATCTCATTGTTGATGTGCCCAGTAATATACAACCAAACATTAAAACAGTATAGAGGATCTTTCTGCCTTTGCCCACCTTAAATAAACAATCAGCACTGCTAAACTCCCCTCTGTCAATCAGGATCATTCTCCCCACTAAACTGTCATCATGGCAAAGTTTTCTCGGCTGCATGCTGACAATGTTTGTGTACTGGATTGTTTTCAATGCCACCATGTGACCTTTGCATAGGACCATTTCAAGTTCTGACTCTCAAAACTACATAACTGACACATCCAATGTACAATTATTACTTAATAATTCAATGTCATTACTGATTAAAATCTAAAGATTGATAATTGACCTTTCCATGCCCTGCTCAAAAATGCATTTTTCACAGCAGCTGTTGTAAGACTGAACAAACTCTGCAGGATACTGCCAAAATGCCATTCAACCTAATGAGTAATTGCAGCACACAATTTTGAAGGCAGCGTAGATGTGTCCTTCACTGGCATGCATGCCTTACATCTCCCCAGGTTATATTCCACATGTGTAGAAGGATTAGCAGACAACACCATCTCTGTCAAAGTGGAGGAGAGAGACTGGTGTGTATATAAATACAATGACTTTTATTTTGATTATAAAGCAATGGGCATGTTTGCCTTCTTAACAGACTACTGGTTAAGAGATGCTGATGTCTGACTCTAACGGCAAGCAGTGATCATATCTTCATCACAAAACGACATTCTAAGGCAGCTACATTGCACAGACAGTAAGGACTGCTTCAGGTTTGGACACAGTGGTTGTATTTTAAGACTAAAACACCGTGTTTTGCCAGCAAGTTAAAGAACCTTCTGATTTCGTACTATGGTGAGTGTTCTCTTGTAGCCTCTAATCAGAGGTTCACTGGTCTCAGCTTTTGGCTTGTCAGGGTGTCTGGTTGGTAGTGGGGTTAACTTTCAAGACCTTTGAACCTGAGGTCAGTAATGAGAGCAAAACAAATAGTTACAACAGCTAATTACAGCTGTGAAAACAGCTTGTGTAAGGAATAGTAGTAATGCGCCATTACACATGCTTTCAGTAGTGCAGTATGTGAAGCTCCAAATGTGTTGTTTGGGACACAGCTTCACTGTTTAGTGGTAACTTTGTCTTGTCTTAGTTTTGTAAAGCTAGAATCTTTTCAGTGTTAATCTTTAATTTTAGCCATTTTTATTTTAACCAAAATAAAAAAAGATATCCTACCATACGAACTTCAGTTCCTGTACTGACTGATGCTGCAGTTCTACAAGTCACTTGGTTTTTCTGCTGATACTTTTGTGCTTCTACTCAAGTCAGTTTATATGAAGGTACTTTTATTGTTTTTACAGTATTTATAGTTTTACTCAAGCATTGATTTAGCCTACTCTAGTCACCTCTGGTCTGGGATGGAGGTTGTTCTGCATGTGGATGTTGCTGCACCATCTCAGGCACATAAGATGTTGTGCCTGTGTAGGCTGGAAGCTGCGGTTTGTGGCTTGGTGGTATAGTTACTTATTGCTTACTCACGCTGGGGCCTATTTTGAATCCCCATCTGTTTTACTGAGCTGCGCTCCGCTGAACAGCTAAGACAGAACAAGCACATTTGTTTGAAACAGGAGACGACCTGGTGAACAACAGAACAAGCTAATTGAAAACCAAGTCACAGTATGTGGCTCCCAACACTTCGGCCAGAGGCTTCATGCCCTGTGAGTAGCACAAAACTGCACTCCGAATGCTTCCCTCGGAGGCGTAAGCTTTGGAGCTTTTGGGTAAGCTGTTTACTCCATTTCCTGCAGGGACGGAACTATCAGTTAGCTTATGAACAGGGTCCAAAGCCCAACAGTGTGGGCTCCTTACTCGACTTGAGCAAAGTAAATTGCACTAGGGACCATTTTCCCTCGGCGGCTATGCTTCAGCGAGTGATTTTCTGAATGAGAGGTTCATCAGTGTGTGCGGCTGAGGGCAGCCTCTGCTTTAGATCGGCTCCAGTTCATGCCTCGGAATTTAAAGGCTGTACTTGGCACTTTGTGAAGTGGTGCATTTTTACCATCATATTGATGGTAAATTGCCATGGGGAGCAGGCAGATGACCGTGAACGAAGGATTAGGAGGTAAAGAAGAGTGAAAATAATAGGCACAGAAAGAGAATGGGGCTCAAGAGAAGTAGAAGAATTACTTTCTGACATTTAACTGTCTACAGTGTGCGGTGAAGCAGCTTAAAGAGGGAGAACAAAGTAGGCTAATATGAAACGAAAAGGCAGAAAAAAAACCCAAAAAGAGTAAACAGGGATAAAGCTGGCATACAGGGTGCAGGATGTGGAGGTCAGGAGAAGTCAGTGAGAGAAATAAGTGTGCAGTGTAAGTGCCAGACTAGCAGTGGACCAGCATCCCCCTGTAATCACCACCTGGTGAGCTGTGAGTGGGTTGTCATGGAGATGGCGGGCAGGAGGCAACCCGGTTTGATCTTTTAACGGCAGTCCGTTCACACGCCCGCATGCCAGTGAGGGAACCCTGCACTGGGTTTACCAGAGCTGGAGCGGGCACAAAGTCTACAATGAAGAGCCAAGCCTTCAGAAACTGCGGTGCCTGTTACACACAAATACAAGCCCCCTACTGTGAAACGAACCAGCATCATAGTCTGTAACACTGACTATTACAAACAAGCCCTGGGTTCTTTTTACTAGAAGGTAACTATGAAAAATCCATAACAATAAGGATGCAGTACTGTCCAAATTATTCCAATATGTCTTTCGTAAGCTGCCTTATTGCTTTAAAGGATAGCCCATAAGAATCTCATTTAAACAGTTTTGCCCCTACCACAAATTTACATTTACGACATTTAGCTGACGCTCTTATCCAGAGCGACTTACAAGGGTAATCATACTACAGGGAGGCCAGTGTGGTGTTAGGAGTCTTGCCCAAGGACTCTTATTGCACATTTGTAAGCACAGTATTAGTCACCCAGTTAAAATGGCAATTTGATACAGGCCATCAGTCTCCAGAGTGGTGGTGGTTCCCTGGTGGGTAGCGGTGTTATCCGCTGAGCTACACCAACCACCAAATATAACCATCAGCCAAGAAATGTGTAAAAATCATCCCAAACCTGCCACAAACCATGGCCGTCTGTTAGGCTTGCTTATTCGCATGACATACTGTTATCTGTACTTTTACAGTAACTGCAGTACTGCACATTTGTAAGAGATTTTAAATTATTGCATTTCCAGTTAAAATGGCAATTAAATACAGGCCATCATTTATCAGAGTAAGGGAGATAAAGCAGAACACATACTCAACAGAAAATTACACAGAAGCCAAATTATCATTCAACAAATGTATGAGAATATAGCAGCCAGATTGAATATTAGGATAGCACAGCAAGAAGGGCCTGGGTATGATTTCCCGGCCGGTTGGCCAGGGTCCATTTTGTGTGGAGTATGCATGTTGTCCTAAGGTCTGAATGGGTTTTCTTTTACAGCTTAAAAACATTCATTTGGAGTTGGTAAGTTGGAGATACTGCATTTCCACAAGTTGTTAATGTGAATATCAGAGTGTGCCGTGTAATGGACTGTCGACCTGTCCAGGATGTTTTCTACCTTCTGTCCAATGAGTACTGGGTTGGAGTACTACTGCTGACTTATGAGGAGAACAGCACCACCAACAGCCGCATACTCTCTGTGCATTGTAGTCACACAAGCCCTCCAATCCACCCCATTGCTAAACCACAAACGCATCTCAAACCCTGCAGCAGCTCTTTGACAGTAATTTTTTTTCTCTTATATTGCAGCCAAAGTGATAAGGGGCTACTAAGGGACGCCTGGTCACTCACAGCCATTACATTTTTAGTATTTAGTAGCTCCATTCTTTACCATTATCACAATTTCCATTTAGGAACAGGAACACGTTTAGTGCTAGACTCTGGAGTCTATCAGGTCTTACATAGTTCTCTCTCACTTACGCATCTTTTAACCTGCTTAAACCTACTGAGCCGCTGGAGCCTATCCCAGCTCTCAAAGAGAGGAAGACAGGAAACAACCTGGACAGGCTGCCAGTCCATAGCAGGGTCTTGCAGGGTTGCAAGGTTGCCAGGTCAGGTCTATTTCTTTTAAATCATTTTTTAAACTGAAGTTTTGGAAACTTTTTTTTTTGTTCCTCTGACATTTAATTTCTTAATGCAAGTGGATGATCTCATATCCATTCTCCTAGTAAATGTCTCCTGAATGAATAGCTAGTACTTAAAGGACATTTTTAGTGGAAATTAAATATATTAAAGGTGGTTAATTAGCTTATGGCTGACTGACTACATCTACAGTTAGTGTAAAATTTTATAAATCAGTTGTTTGTGCCAGATTATTCTTTTGTGGTCTTTTGAAGGAACTCCCACTGTATTTCAAAAGCTGCCGTAAATGTTTAGAGGCAAGATGAAATCCGTACTCCTACTCTCCTTAATACAATAAGAGCACTGGCCTTGTCTTTGTGGTGCCAGTAACTCGAGTCCTATGGGGAAGACTTAGGACCTATGGCCGTGGTCCCCTCTCTAGTTACAGGAAAAAGGCCAGAGGGGTGGCACGTCACCACCGGTAACTCACTCTGTGTGACGTGATACGAGCTTAGACAGACCAGCATCACGTAACGTGTCCTCTTTTACAACTTGGCTACCTGGCTGCAGTGAGGTGCGGCAAGACCAGAGGAGCATTAGTGGCTGTTAATTAGGGTTAGCAGAAACCAGATCACTGTCACTTTGTCCGATCAGCTAGATTTGGTGTCTACAAACCCCCAGGGTTAGTAAACACAGAATATCAAGCTTCAGGTTTGATACAAGGGCTTAGTTACCTTCTCTGCATTACCGTCTCTTGTTTGTGGGTGCTTGGGTAGATGTCCAGTCTTCAGGCACTGTTAATCATTAAGTATGTGCATATAGAGTCTTTTTTAACTGACCGTAATTCTGATCAATATGCTGAAGTTATGTAATTGACTCTTTTAGTCAGCCCGACGGCACAGGTCAACAACTAATCCATAAAAACAGGAAAAAACTACAGGCAGAACATAGTGTGGACAGATGGACTCAGTACATCTTGGTGGACCACTGGACTTTAATGTTGAGGATAGTAAAACTATTAGGCTTAACACCTGGAATGTATGTAAGATGTAATGCATTGTAATGGATATCTATTCTAAAGACGAGCAATAAGACTCATTGGAACAGCAAGATGGCAATAAGAACCATAGTTCTTCTCACACATACAGTAGAAATTGTGTTGTGGCTCCAAACATCTGAGGAGCCAACAGCACTTCAGTGCCTGCAGGCAACAACAACTGAGGTCAGGAAGGCATATATACCATCTGTAAGGCAATTATTACTACTGACAACCACTGTAATGTGTTTCCCAATGCCTAGCAAAGAGCAGATAACCATATGCTACAGATGCTATAGAAAAAGACTATGTAGAAATTCTAAAGAGAGATAAGTGCTAACTAGGTACATGCAGAGGTAGTTGCATTTCCTATCTGAATTTCCTCATATGTTCTTAAAGTTTCCCAGTCATCGTGCTTCCTCCCCCTCTTTCGCTTCTAGTGGTATTATTCATTTCCAAACCCACCCGACCGCCCACCACATTCAGCCCCGGCTCCCCGCCAGCCCACTCATCCCATCAGCTCTGGCGCACTCCCCTACAGCCTGCAGTCTCTCTCTTCCTCCGCCTGGAGAAAAGATTCCCCGTCTACCCAGGTCTCTAACCAGCTAGTGGGTTAGCAAATCTCTCGCTCAGGTGGCCTCACGGCTCCCTCTTCACCATGCATCCACTTAACCTCAGCCCTGCTGCCTGACTGTGCGCTTTCACAGACGCCTGAGCGCTTATCACTGCCATTCCACTGTATAACACTGAACAGTGATCTCTTCACATCGCAGTATTTTTCAGTTTGAGGCTTGTGTCTTGTGTGTAGCAGTGTTTTCCGATGTAGTGAAAGTCATCTGCTGGTTTCTCTTTGAAGTGGCTGGTTTTTAACGACCCCCCGCTGTACTGGAGTGTGCTATCACCAGGGTCATCTGTGTGATAGAGCTATTCATCAAAACAGCACAGGAACTGGATGTACCTCAACCTTGAACTGCTCCCTTATAAAGTTATGCTGAGAGAGGGGAATGACATGACATCCTGCCCCTAGAAAATTTCCTAAAGTAGATTTGCAAAGGCAGAGACGCACTAAATCACGCTACTGTTTTTTCATACATGCTACCAGAGGAGCGAGTTGCTATTTTATATATATATATATATATATATATATATATATATATATATATATATATATATATATATATATATATATATATAAAATTATTTCTCCTGAAAAAAAAAAATAACTTTAATTGCATCTCATCATTATTAAGTCAGACCGAAATTTAGAATAATCCCCTTTAAGCAATGCACTAGGATTTATTAACCTAATATCCACTGCACCTGTAGTGTATAGCTGATTATCATGCAGATTCATTTTCATAATACCTTCCTGTATTTAGTCAAAGAACAGAAGAAACGTTGGCTTAGAAAAAAAAATACATAAAGCTTCTATAATAAATGTGCTTTTAAAAGGTTTTTATGTTTGAAAGTTGGTTAATAGAGATGAAGTTAAAATAATGGGTTATGTCTTCAAAAAACATAACACATCCCTTAAATAAATAAAAATAAAAATACTTGATCACCAAAAAAAACATAATACACATAATACACAATTACTCATTAAACATACTGGTAAAATTAAAACATAAAATGTGGCCTGTGCAAATATTATCCATATTTAAGCATGTTCCCTGTAGATAATGTGTTCCATTCATTTCTTCTAGAAGAAAACCAGCTGAATTATTTAAACTGTGGCCTATGACTGCACTTCCAGTTAACAATAACAACTAAACACAAATCCATTTGTCTGAAGAGAGACACACCAAGAGCCCACAGCAGTGCTCAAATCTGAACCTCCACATTGTGCAGGCTGTTCCGGGTCCACTTCCACATTAATGCAACTTCACAACTTTAGTTCTTACAAATGGAGTGCACACACACACACACACACACACACACACACACACACACACACACACACACACATCTGGCAACCCACTGCCAAAGCACCTTCACACCTCCAGAGCATTTGGACTGTTTGCACCCACTCATTCATCTCAGAGTTCTCCCACAGGGCCGAGACACCATACTGCCTCTATCAGGTCACGCTGTCTGTGCATGTGTGTGAAGGCAGCACCTGTCCATTAGGGCAGGACACTCTGTCTCAGTCACCTGGTGTGATTGTGTGCTCATGGTCCCTTCAGTTATTCCGCTGGGGAAAGCTGATGGATGGAGGGGTGTCTGGGAGCAGCTGTAATAAAAGGCAGCATAAGGACAACAAGAAGAAGAGAACAGACACACGTCTGCATGTACAGTACAGGTGGAAAACCTGAGTAGTTTGGTGACTACATTAGATACAAACAGTGGCCAGTGTGGGGTTGCCAGTTCAGACCCAGTTATTTTATTGTCAAAAATACAAGAAAATAAAACAACAACAAAAAAAAATGAAGATTTAAAATAACAGTGGCCAGTGTGGGGTTGCCAGGTCAGACCCAGTGATTTTATTGTCAAAACTACAAGAAAACAAGAAAAACATAAAGATTTAAAATTTGTCTGAATTTGACAGAAATAAACAGTATATTTCTTCAGTAACGTGACATATTTCTGTGTGTAAAAGGCTACTCGGGCAAATAATTGTATTCTTCAGGATTTGATTGGATTTCATCAGACATACACAAAGGGGATTCCAGTTAGCAGGGCATCCTTTTATCATCTTAGCTACTCCATGTACAAATGTAACTACCTAATGTGTTTGAGCAAGAAATGGATCGAGTGTGTCTGTGCACATAACTCAGTTATCAGCTGACCCGTCTCACAGCCTTGCAGAAAAGTTATAGACCACAGCACAAATACTGTCTAATATCTGAACTACCTCCCTGGTATTAACATGGACATGGGTTGCCAGTGCAAACAAACTGAAATAACTCATACAAAACTGTTTTATGACTGGTGCAAAAAACGAAAGTGAGAGTAAAGTGAGGAGAAGGAAGAAGGCTGTCTGCTGACACACATGTTCATGTCACCTGGGAGCGAAGATGATGATGGGTGTTCTCACAGATGATTCATCAGGTTAGTGAAGGAGGAGGGAAAACATGCTAAGATATTATTGGTTAGTATCATTTTATCCTGGAACACGGTGAGGCAACCAAATGCCAGGTTCTCAAATAGAGGTGGGCAACAGCCACTAGACTTTGATCAAGGAGAGGGTAAAAGTCTGTCTTTTAAATGACAATGACATTATGAATATATATGATTTAATGGATTGTGTTTAAAATGAATGTGCACATGAATTAACAAGGTAATCGTCTAACAATCTAATTATTCAAATAATGTAAAAAAGTGATGTTTCATATTTCTGATCATTTAAATTCTTTGTATAATATCCACAAGAATACAATTTTGCATCAGACTGGCCAGTATCAGATTACAACAAGTTGGTTATTTCTGGGGCTGCCATGTTTTCACCATGAAGTGTAACCATTTACACAGTTTAGTTGTTGATGGCTGAAAGTCTCACTTTGGTTGTTACACACACTTCTGGAATCATTTGACTAGAAGCATGTAAGGAATCGTGGAACATGTAAAGAAATACATTCTGGGATCTCTTTCAGAAAGCATGCAGTGGCATTACAATACATTACAGGAATGACGTATGTGAATAGTCATATTTATTTTACCCACGTTTCAATGAGTTATGTAGTCAATCAGCCAAGACATGTTTAGTGTTTGAGAAAATGATGGAATCCTCAAATAGATTTGCTTATACGGGTTCTGGCACTGTATGGCATGCTGTTATCTATAAAAACGGGCACCTTGTACTTTTACGAGGACTGCAGTACAGTCACAGTATGTAAAAGAGTTTTACCAGTTTCACCCTATTACCTAGAAAAGATTCTGTCAGCAAATGAGCAACAAGGCTTCAGCAAGGCCACTCCAGCTCTATCAGGTCCAGAGCGTCCAGTAATAGCTGTAAATCAGAAAGCAGGTCTACAAGACTGGCTTTCTGTGTCGTGAAATAAATAAATAATAAAGAGAAACCATAAAAGCGATCTAAAAATGATAAGCACAGTCACCACAGTATCTAAAGCCGCACAAGCTCAACTCTCCTGTGCCTATTAAAAGTGGAGGCAATTTATTTGGAAGGTAAGTAAGGAAGTGAGAGGATGATGACTGCTCCCTTGCCAGGCTGTATTATTACACACTGTCTCTCAGCGCTGCGGAAGCACTGTTTCCTCACGGTGGCTCTGTCTTCTCTCCCTAATAAATGCATTTCAGCAGGTTTCTTCCGTGCAGCAAACCATGTATCTATCTATCAACATCTGAATGCGCACCCCTCTCTCTTTCTCGGGCTTCTGCCTCTCCCCTGATTTGCCTCTGAAAACAGACACCGAGGCCATTTCTGAGTGCTGTTTTACAGTTGAGGAGCGGGGCAATATTGATTAAAAAGAATATGAGGAAAAGGAGGGGGAGTGCAAACAGCAAGCTAAAAAAACATGGAAGTACTCTCTGGCTGCTGTCTCTAGGGAGCATATGTGTGTGTATGCACACGTTTATTTTTCATGGTTTCATGGTGATTACAATAGGTGCTTAAGTGCATCCGAGCATCTCATTGCTAAATTAAAAACGCTGCAGGTTTTGTTGAACAACCTTGTTAAGTGCGATAAAAAGTAAACCACAAAAGACATCATTGCACTTAGAGAAAAAAGATACATACCCTGGGAAAAAGAAGTGATGCATTTGATTTGCATGACAGACTTTGCATGATTCAGCTCATCATTTCTGCATTAGTAAACTATACTGTGTCATCGCAAGTTTATCCTTCAGCTTAGTCACAGTACTGTGCCATAATTAGAGAGCACCCTTCATTGATTTAGTTTCAGGTCAAAATGGCCTTCAAGCACATTTTATGCATTTTCTTGGGATATAAAAACAGCTAAGCTTTCATAGCAGAACTTTAAACAACCATAAAAAGATATAGAGAAAATGGAAAAACTCCGAACTGTCCATATGTAGCTGTCCATAATGAAAAAAGGAAAAGGAAACTGGCAAACCCAATAAAGACCAAACCTCAACATCATCGAATGTGTTTGGAAATACTTAAATAGTGAACAGCAGCCAACTGCAACCAACTTCTAAGACTGAACTTTGCAGGTGTGGAAATATGTCCTACAGATTCCTTTAAAAAAACTGAAAGCAGGTCTCTTGAAGAGAACAGAAGCTATGATAATGGCACAGAGTGAATCCACCAGTACCGAAGATACATTAAGTGAAGGCATTACTTTTCTTTGTGTGTGCTACATTTCGTTCATAAGATGACAACTGGTGCATAAATAACAGGATTAGGTCCTTCCATCTGTGATCCTTTAAAACCTAAACAGCATGTGCAGAACAGAGAGGGAGAATTCCCCTCTCTCCAGCTGAGTGGAAGGGTGTGAAGGTGAGATGAGGAGAGAGAAACACACACGCATACGCTCTCACACGCAGCGGAAAACACACCCACACCATGCCCACAGTAACGGTGGCCCTGGGACACCAGCCTCCTCGGAGGAAACTTCCTGTCCAAGTCGGCTTTATATAGTAATGCAATCCTATTATATTTATCCTTCATCGTCCTTTGCCCCAGGTAGCAATGGTGTTTCCACTCATTTATTACTCCTTCTATCCTCTCTCTCCCTTCCCTATCCCCTTCTCCTGTCCTATGTTCTGCCTTCGCAGGGCTCTCTGTCTATTCACATGCTCCTAGCTTTCCACACCTCCTGCAGAGACTGCAGTGAATTTATTTCTTTACCCATGTTTCTCTTCTCTCCTGCTGTTTCTAGGCTACAGGCGTGTGTTCCTTCCTTTCACCATGGATTCTGATCCCAAGAGTACTCTACATCTGTCCACTTGCTAGGGATGGGACAGATAGCGGGTTTAATGATAAACTAGGGATAGAGATTGGCAATACGACAATACGTATGGGTACATTCAGTCATAAAACTGAATATCATGATTGTGGTTCTTTGTCTTTCAAGTATTGTGGCTTGTTTTTGCCATATCTACCACCCTTACATATCTATTAAGTACTGTACAAAAAGTATTTGGAAACATTGATGCTACCAACTTTTAATAATACACAAAAGAAAAAAACACCTAGTTTGTCTAAACAGTGCTTCGTCGTATGAAACAAAGGATGCTGGGGAGGGTATTTCACAATGGCTAGGGGCAAAACCAGGGGAAACCTGGAATTAAGTTTTGATTATATAACTAGCATTAAGATTTCCTTCTGTACTGTATTTCTTTATTGTCACGCCTGCTGGCTCTCCTTTCATCCCCAATCTCCTGGACTCAGTTTCCCATAATCCATCAGTCGAAGACATCACAGTCACATGTCCACCATCTCCCAGTCCCGCTCCGTCTCTCAGGTCTAAGTCTCCAGAATATTGATTTCACCTGTAGCTGATTAGCCTCTGGTACATATACTCCTCTCTCCCACTGACCCGTTGTGAAGTATTGCCTCATCGTGCATACTGAGCATTTCTCCCTGTTGTTATTCTCGTTTGCTTACCTGCTTTGACTCCCTTTTGACTTTCTGGTTTACTCTTTGAATACTGTTGCTGGTCTGATTGTTTGGCCTGGTTCTGACTTCTGCTCGTCTCCTTACTCTGACTCAGTCCTTGCCCTCTTGGTTATGTCCGCTTGTGCCTTGTTGCTGCTTTGTTGTGCTACGAGCCTGTTTAATAAACCTAGCTTTGCTTTTAGCTCAGCGCGCATCACAGTCTGTCTGTCCAACCTCACATTTATTTGCATTGATTCTAAAGATAAAAGGTGCTAAGATAAATTGTACTGCACAACATGTTTAAGTGCATTAGACTTAAATGTGCACAGAATCTGCACGACTAGCTATTTAGACTCACAAAGCACTCCTTATTACAAGAGCACTTTATTAGGTGTACCTGTTTGTATCTACACTCAGGGTCCATTTTATCAACTTCACCTACCATATAGGCACCATCTGATTAACTGCATATTTAGTTTGCACCCTTTACCCTGTTCTTCAATGGTCAGAACCACCACAGAGCAGGTAATAGTGGTGGATCATTCTCAGCACTGCAGTAACACTGACATGGAGGTGGTTTGTTAGTATGCTAGTTAGCATGAAAGAATCAGACACAGTAGTGGTCCTAGCGTTTTAAACACCTCACTGTCACCAAAAATATCCAGCCGACAGCGTCCTGTGGGGAGCGTCCTATGATTATTGACAAAGAACTAGAGGATGACCATGGCAAACTGCTTTACTGCATTAGCAGCCTCTACTCTTCTAGGAAGGCTTTACACTAGATGAAACATGTGTAAAGAATGAAACATTGCTGTAAGAATGTGATTAAATTCAGCCACAAGAGGTCAGCTGCTGTTGTTGCATGATCAACAAACATCACTCTAGCTCATTCAAAGGTACTAGAGCCCCATCACTCCAAAGAATCCAGTTCCACACCTCAACAGCCCAGTGCTGTAGGGACTAGCTACAGCACGTTGACCTGAGGCTCATGTGTGGCTGCTCCAGGCCGTCCCATTGTATCGTCTATTCTACCTTTACTGTTGAAGCTATGTGTGCACATTTGAGCACCAGTGTCAGCATAGTAGCTGAATTCAGTAGAAGGGCTGGCAGGATACTCTGAGACATGTGGTATATTTTAGTAACTGCGCATTAATTACAGGCCTATCCCGCTTAACCTAGCAGAAGACCCTTATATGAGGTCGCATCTTATCTTAAAGATGACGGCTGTTTAATCATAGGCATACATAAAGACTTATAAAGCTACATGAACCTCACATACATAAAAGGCCACACCTGTATACATAAGCAAACAACAGCATGGACTTATTTGTGTAGTAATTCTCTCCACTTCACTGCATTCGATAAAACATGTTTTAGTCCAGACGCACGGCGCTAAAGCAGATAAGAAAGACTCATTATTCACCTCAGCACACAACAGATACACACACACGCACACACAGACCCTGCACCACTCCCTTAGCCACCCCACTGTGGCTGATAGAACCAGGATAAGCAGGGCTTGTTTGGCAGCGCTGCGTGTCTGGGACGGCTTCCTACCCTCTTCTCCTTCACTCTCAACAACACTAACCTTGAGATGAAGGAGAGAGAGAAGAGGAAGACGAGGAAGCGAGGAGAGAAGTGGCCTCCCCCTCTGCCCTCAGGTCTTTCATGTACCCATAAGCAACATCTCTCTCCCTCTTTCTGTCTGTCACATACACACATACACACACCTGCGGAGTACAGCAGCAGCCCCAGGAGGAGATAAAATATTCAGGTGGCCTCAGAGAGGCAGGAAAAAGGGTCTGGTGCCGGTCTAATTACAGATACAGCATTGAGAGTATTGTGTGCATGTGTTTGCACTTTTCTGGGTCTATGTGTGTGTTTGCATTTCTAAATTGAAAAGCTGCTTTTACACGGTGCTTCTCCAAACGGAGCCCCAAAAGCAGGACAAACGTGAATATGTGCACACACAGCAGTTTGTCTTTTATATCCTGTCAGCATGTGGGGTCATACAGTACAACTCCAAAAATGAGAACAGTTCTCCTTATTTTTCACATTTCATAATACTAATAAGAGCAACCAAACACATACGGAACCATGAAGTGACAAGCTATTACTGGAACTATAGCAGATCTTCTGTTTTAAGTACATTTAGAAAGTAGTCCCAGCTACACACTCTTGGTGTTCTCTTGCGCAGGTTCTGAAGAGCCACTTGAAATGTTTTTTCCAACTATAGATCATACATGTACACATACACTGCGGCCTTGTTGTTGCCAAAAACTTTTTTTTGTGTGTGGGGTGGAGGGGTTCAAAAATACATACTGTCCAAAAGTCAGAGACCACCCTTCATTTACTTTAGTTCTTGTCAAAACTTCTTGATTTTGGGGATTAACTAGATACTAGAATATTTATTCTCATATGGTATTCTCCCTCTTTCTGAAATGCTCTTTGTCTTTTAAAATAAGTGCGTAAGCTCCAACCCTCACACTACTGTGTTTATTATTACAATGTCGGTCCTGACGTATCAGTTTTCCTATCAGATCCTGACAGTCATGTAGAGCAAGTTAGTAGACCTGATCCAAATTTGCAAGCTAGATTGGAGCAGGGCATTACAGATCGGTAAGTTTGTACTTTTTTAGCTCTGCACATCCTTTCAGACCCATTGTGTTAAGTTGTCTTCCTGATTTTCTCCGCTCACTCCAAAAAGTTTTTTTGGTCGGTTTTGGTAGACTATCAGGTCTTCCCCCGTTGTTAGGATTCTATCAAAATATTTTTATCATTCTGAAAGTATATTTGTTTATTTATCTGGTTATTTATTTATCTGGTCCTATATAGGTCTCCCTTGTGTAATATAAAAATGTGTGGTAACCAAATCAAAATGTCTTTTTTTTCTGTACTTTACAAGGTCAGGATTATTTTGTTGGTCCTAATTATGCAGGGTAGCGTTACGTTTCATTGATTTTAATAACCTTGTTGGACATATTTGACATATAATACTATAAACAAGCGCATCTGTGTAGGCCCTCAAGCAGAAGATGTGAGCAGGTGCCCCAAAACACTACCATATCTCAGTACCTTTCCTGCATATTCCTGTAACCTACTGCCCTGGCACAGTCATACACACACACACACACACACACACACACACACACACACACACAGCCCTCTCTCTCTCTCTCTTTCTCCCTGAAAACACTTTCCTGTTATTTCTGGGTTGCTCTGCATACTCTCCCCTTGTGTCTCCCAGACTTAGAGTAGGTGGTATTCCCTGTAGTCTTCTGAATGCAGATTTTTGACTTGATAATTGATGCGCTTTCTGCCAGTGCTCAGCTCAATCAGACGTAATAATCCTGTTTGATAACACGGAAGTGCGGATGTGTGTGTGCACAGTGCTAGTGTATGTGTGGTCTCTATCTCCAGCAGCAGATGATAAGGCCATTTCTACTTGTCACTGCTTCCAACACTCCTGTATGCGCTGGGCGTATCTCATTGGTCATGGCTCCTATGTGTCGCATCTGTGTGTCATGCCACATTAGTCATGATTTTATCATACTGAGCCTGCTCCAGCCTCCACACACGAGACAAGATATCCATGTTCCATGCAATATAGAAAGAGTGACATCAGACGAACGCAGTCCATTTTTAGCTGCGATAGCTTTCTCAAATGCGTGTGCTGTTCTTAAGCTGAAGGTGCTTTTTTTAGGTCATTTTTTGCATTTAAACTGTCAAAATCTTTCTGAAAGACTGCAAATGCTGCAAAAGATGAATACAACTCGAGTTCCTGTGAATCTCCAAAACACATAGCTGGTTTATTCCAGATTAAGCTGGAAGGCTGGCTGTCAAATGAACGGTGTGAATTAAAGGGCACATATATTTTTCTTTTATGGTATTTTTCCCCCTTGAGGTTCACCTATTATAATTAATTGATTTGCGTATATACACAAAACAGTCATATTCATTTTAACAATCATTTTCTATCCTAGTTAATCTGTTTATACTTTGGAATTAAAAATATATATACATATATTTATATATATGCACTAGTATGAATACAGCTCTGTAGGCTGATGAATGTGCTAGTAAGGTGTTAGGTTATGCAGCTCAGATGCCATATATGAACTGTATGGTTTGGAAAGTGAACAGTACATTTCTAAATCATAAACTACAAATCATCACATCAAATTCCTTTCTTTTAAATATTGGACTTGCATCATATGGGCATTTAACTCAGGGAAATTAAGCCTACACCTAGACTAAATAGGATTTTAATGATGAACAGCACTGGTATTTCACTTTCATCCAGGACCAGACCTAAATCAATGTCTGAGAGTTCATAAAATATTACTCTTAAAAGAACAATTACAGACATTATTTAAGAAGTTCATCTTGGACAGTTAAATTACTTTTTTACTTATTAGGTTCAAAGGGGTCGAGGTTCCCTGTAGTGCCTTTAGCCTTAATAAAAACTGACAGGATCACTATGTCTATTTCCCATAATGCTGAGGGGAACTTAAGCACAGAGGACGTAGAAACTTGAGTTATGGCCTTTTTGTAACCCCTGCAGCTCTTTCTTTATGTCTCATGGGGTAAATCAAAGGAATAGTCCAGCGTACACCTTACTCTCAACCTAATTTCTGTCCACTCTCTTTTAATGTCTGGCCGATAATTGCAGCATGTTTTCTTAGAAAAGAACAGAAAACCC
Organism: Prochilodus magdalenae; assembly: GCA_024036415.1. Lineage (NCBI taxonomy): Eukaryota > Metazoa > Chordata > Actinopteri > Characiformes > Prochilodontidae > Prochilodus > Prochilodus magdalenae. Next base: position 18,171 of record JAMWET010000981.1, read on the forward strand.
AGTGACTGAGCACACTTACAGTAGAGGATTGTGGGCCACTGCATCAGCACATGCTCACTCGAGTCAACAGGTATCTTGTATATGCCGAAATACATCTTACCATTTCTTTTGATGTTGGAGTACACCAATTAATATCAGAGTTAATATAAGAGCCGAGTTATCCTAAAAATAAGGTAATGACCTGAAAAAGGCTGTAATCAATAGAATAAACAGGGACATGAGACCAGGCACTAAGAGACCAAATGCAGATGAACAGTTTCTTTAAATATAGTGAACATACTGTAAATCTAATCCTAAATTATTCACAGATAAAAGTCAAGAAAGCCTTTTTAAAAGTATTCCTACTAAAACAGTTTTCCTAAGGGAGGGCTAGTAACAATTCAAGATGTGACTTTGCCTATTTAACTTTTAATGCACCTGCAGATATGGGGAAGACACTGAACCTCTATCCTCACACACAAAGCATACCTAATGGCCGGTAACACCGGTACAAAAGACTGCTGCAATCAACTTGGACAAGTTTTTTGATGTGGGCCACAGTAATGTTTAGAAACTTTTGCATCAAAGCACAGTTGGGCCAGATTTTTTGGTTGCCTGCCCTGGCACAATTCTGAGGAGAGTTTCCTGTAGACTGGAATTTTTGCCACTGTTTCTTGACCTGTATGACCTTGTATGACCACACTTCCATACACCTGCAAGATAAGCTACTTCCTTCACACTATGGCCTATAGGATGCCCAAATTCACTTATGCCCTCATGCAACATCATCCACAGGAGTCAGAGGTTACTACCACATTAAAAATGCAAGATGACTAATTATTTGTCTTGTGAGTCTGCTGAAAAAGAGCAGAGGTCCCTTCTAAAAAGGCACAGAAACTGGTAACAGCTATTGGTGGTGTCTAATAGTCCCTAATAGTTTGTTTTCTTCCTGATTCCTGATTGCTAACATCTCTTTCAAGATGTCTCCAACCAAACTGGCTTTAACTACAAAGAACAGGAGTACAGAGAGAAAGAGAAAGAGTAAGAGACATGTGGAAAAGGAAAGAAGAGAGAAGAATAACAAGTATGAGACCAAGTGAAGAAGCTAGAAAGACATATAGAAAGACAAAGGAGAGGAACACAGGGAGTGTGTCTAAGACCGCACGTCTCAGCTCATCTCGGAGGAGACAGCGCCTGTCAACAATCACAGCCTCCTGCTGTCACCACAAACACCAACAAGTGGCATCTTCGCTATCCAATCATCCCACTGCCACGTCCACACCACTCTAGTCTCACTGTCAGTCAAACGCACACGCTGGGCTCTGTGCCATAGCCGGTTGCCAAGGAAACACCACATCAGAAAATGCAAGCTTTGGGTTTCTCTTAGAAGACTTCACTTCTGTCTGCTTTGGCCTGCGCCTGGATGCTTAGCTTTTTCCTTTTTCCTTTTTTAATCTGCAGTTTTTATCTGCAGTACTCTCAGTGGTACTATACTTGTTTTCTTCTTATCAATACACATATGTAAAAGTCTAACAGACAAGTTTTGGAACACCTTTTATGGTACACGTCAGTTTATCAGTTATATTGGTATAGCATGATACAATCTTTAAATCCCTTGATGCTGCAAGGCAATGGTGCTCAATCCTGGTCCTGCAGATCTACCACCCTGGAGAATTCAGAACTAACACACCTGGCTCAAATGATCAGGTGCCCCTTAAGGCCTTGGTTATGTGGATCAGTTACATTTAGGATTGGAGCTACACTCTGCAGGGTGGTAGATCCCCAGGGCAAGGATTAGGCACTAAGGACGCAAATGTCACCAAATGATGGGACATGGCTCATCAAAATATAAATTGTACAGCAGTTAGGTACAGTTCTAAAAATGCTGGGAATGAGCCTTCCACATAAACAAAATATTGAAGGTATGTTGTAATTAATTGTGAGACCTTTATGAGAGAAGTTAAAAAGTCTATTATGCATCATAAATGTTATTCTTTTTAAAAAGTTAATGTATTGGCAGTTGTCACAAACAGATATACAGCATATCTGGGCAGGTGGTTATAGAAATGGTTATAGAAATATAAATGCCAGACCAGAGCTGGCTTTGGCTCAGTGTACCTCAGTAGGTTTCAAAAAGCAGCACCATTCATCAGGTTCTACCCTCATCGACCAAAAAGTAGCTGGAGCCAGATAATCCATCCCATGCAGTTTGAATACTCTTACACAGTTCCTGCAGATTTTGCCAAAGGGGTGGAGAGGGAATGACACCAGGCCTCCTGGACACATGACAACAAACAGCTCATGTTGGCAGAGCCCGCGGTGCCTCCACACACTGATTCCTTGGTCATCTCCATTAAGACAAAAGTGGGACTCATCACTGAAGATGACCTGCTGCCAATCTGAGACACACATGACATTGTGGCACGTTACCATTGCAGATTTTGGAAACGTTGACATGGTGTTAAAGAGTTGTTGTAATAGTCTGCTCGCTGAATGCCTGCAATAATGGCTGTTGATTCTCTTAGGTCAACAATAAGGCCTGTCCTTGCTTATGTCACATGAAAGGGCTGAGCATGAAGCTTAAATCATTTGCATGGTTACCAATGTCAAACCTAATGACATTTACATTCCTGTCAGCTGATTCCTTCTGGGAGCATACATCATTTTACACACCAATATGTGATTTGCAGAACAAAATTGACAAAACAATTATCTGTATTATGGAATGTTTGCTTTTAGTATGGTACATGCTTGCTTTTCTGTTGTTGGTCTTGTTGTCCTAGGACTACTTAAAGTGCATATTGCATCAAACTGCTTATTGCATCCTCATACAGACAATTAAAAAATGTTACTCAACGTGAATGACCCCCACCCCACCCAAGTCAAATAGTAAAATCAAAATAAATGAATGTTTTGTAACCTATTACATTCATCCAACAATTATTTTTCAAATAATTGTTCAATCATTTAAATCAAAGTTTAATAGGTATATTTTGCAAGTTGTGTACATTCCCTGATTTGACTGAAGGGTTTTAGCTCTGTACAAAAAGCAGAAGGAGAATTAGCTCAATAAGTGGGTCATGAATAAGTAATATGTCCCAAGCATCAGCTTCACAAAAAGACTCTTATTATTAACTCCAGTCCCCTTTAGGTAACTCAATGCTGATTTGAAAGGACATTTCATATCACCAACGGAGCAGGAGGTAACAGATCTTAAAATACTGAAGAGCACACTCAGATGTGATGTTTCTCAGTGCCCATGCCAGGTTGCAAACACGGCCGCCAGATTTTATGATGATTACCTCAAAATCAGGGGAAATAAATTCCATGATGCATCACCATGGCTATTTTCACATGCAGTGCTATATTTGAGGCTCAGCCGGCTGAAACTGCTTTGAGTTTCCTTGAATGATTGTGGCATAGTTTTGTTATCTTCATGGTTTATCTTTTGAAATACTGACTAGCTTTGCTTTTGACTGTGTTTCCACAGATTCTGGCCATCATCTCAATCCTGTTCATCGTGCTCTCCACCATTGCCCTGTCTCTCAACACCTTGCCAGAGCTACAGGACATAGATGAGTTTGGACAAGCAACAGACAATCCTCAACTGGCCCATGTAGAAGCAGTCTGTATTGCTTGGTTTACCATGGAATACCTTCTTCGCTTTCTCTCGTCACCCAATAAATGGAAATTCTTCAAAGGCCCACTCAACATCATTGACCTGCTGGCCATCCTCCCATACTATGTCACCATCTTCCTGACTGAGTCCAACAAGAGTGTGCTTCAGTTCCAGAACGTGCGGCGAGTGGTGCAGATCTTTAGGATTATGCGAATTTTGCGAATCCTTAAATTAGCTCGTCACTCCACTGGATTACAGTCTTTGGGGTTCACGTTACGGCGCAGTTACAATGAACTGGGCCTACTAATCCTCTTTTTGGCCATGGGCATCATGATCTTCTCTAGCTTGGTCTTCTTTGCAGAAAAAGATGAAGAAGACACAAAATTCAAGAGCATCCCCGCCTCTTTCTGGTGGGCCACTATTACCATGACTACCGTGGGCTATGGAGACATCTACCCCAAGACTTTATTAGGAAAGATTGTAGGTGGTCTATGCTGCATCGCAGGAGTGCTTGTCATTGCCCTTCCCATTCCCATCATTGTGAATAACTTCTCTGAGTTCTATAAAGAGCAAAAGAGACAAGAGAAAGCCATCAAGCGACGTGAAGCTCTGGAGAGGGCCAAGAGAAATGGCAGTATAGTGTCTATGAACATAAAGGATGCGTTCGTCCGAAATGCAGAGCTCATGGATGTGGTGGTGACGGAGAAGACAGAAGAAAACATGGCGAAGAAAGAGAAAGTACAGGACAACTGCCACACATCGCCCACTCGCTGGAAATGGACACCCAAACGCACCATCTCTGAAACCAGTTCCAACAAGTCCTTCACTGGGAAGGAGCCAGGCTCTCCAGTTAGACCTACCAGTCCATCCAGCCCTCAACACCTTAATGTCCAGAAGCTGGAGGAGATGTACAGCAAGATGGGTAAGACCCAGTCCCAGCCCAACCTGAACAGTAAGGAGCGAGGTCCATTGTCTAAATCAGGCAGGAGGAAGGATGAAATGGAAATGAGAAGTATTCCTGCTGACCGAGCCCCCACTATTACCGATGGTGTGATGGATATGAGAAGCATGTCAAGTATTGACAGCTTCATCAGCTGTGCTACAGACTTTCTGGAGAGCTCACGATTTTCCCACAGTCCCATCTCAACCCAACCTAACAGAGTCAGCGCCAATCCAGGACTGGAGACCACGCTTGAGCATGAGTCCATGAAGAATCCTGTCGGCCCACCCAAGCCTGGGCGAGCCATGTTCTCCGACAGTCCCCGAGATCTTCGAATCAGCAACCCCTTAAAGACAAGATCACTCAAGGTCAACTTCTTCTCAGGAGAAACCATGGGCATTACTGCAGGTTCGTCCCAGGGTGACAGTTCTATCATTTCTGAACGCTCCGTAATGAGCCCGGAAGTATCTGTCTACACCACTGCCAGCAGCAAGACTCCACCTAAGACTCCTGAGACACTGGTACCAACTGTTTTCACATTTCATGATGCGTCGATCAGCAAGTACATTGACGCAGATACAGATGACGATGACCACCTTCAAGATGGACCAGGTTCTAGCCCGTCAGAGCGTCTCCTAGGTAACACCAGCCCCAAGCTCAGCAACAGCTCCCACCAACGAGGAGCAAACCACCTAGAGCTGTCCCAGAGGATGCGTGGACCAAACAGCCTGTTCTCCTTGGAGGGGCGGTCAGGAAGTGGACAGGAGAACCATGTGATTTCAGGAGATAGAGGGCGCTCTAAAACAATAAATGAGAATAACTAAAACAGGAAATGTAGCTCACAACAACTGGAATTATGAATTGTGGCAGGAGTAACAGGACACTGCTGATGGAAACTTACCCTAACACTATTCCAAATCACATGCACCATAAGAGCTGCACTTCCATGGATATAGAATACTCAGTAGACTTTTTAGGCTAAACTCTTTAATCAGTTTGGACAGTCTTAATGACAACTATAAAGAACATTTGCAATGGAGAAAATCTAAGTATGCTTGACATTGACATGTTGATGGTTGACATTTTCCAACCCCAGCCATGTTCAGTCCCACTCTATAGAATTTACTTACTGAAGCCATTCTGTGCAATGAGCAGTTTCACTGTACCCCCCAAGGATGAATCTTCCTCAAAACTGGCCTTAGTTTTTTGCGCTGACAGTATGTGTTGTCTTTGCAAGTGTGGGTGTGTGTGTGTGTGTTTAAGCAAGAGGGTGTGCATGAATGCCAGAGAGTGAGAGAGAGAGAAAATGAGCAAGACATAGAGAGACCAAAACAGTAGAAGAGAATGTGTGAACAGCTGACATCAGTTCCCCAACAGAGACATTGTCTTGTGTGTACACATGCACTCTGATTTAAAAAAAAAGAAAAAAGACAAATGAAATATTTAAGTTTGCTTGTTTTCTCTTCTCCTTTGCCTAATGTTTTAAAAACTGTCCTCTTTGGAGACATATAGGTGCAGTGCTTTCAGAGGTTATAGCCACTGTGATTCACTGTCATTGGTCAAATCATGTCATAGCCCATGTGTTTCCTGTCAGATTGACTTGTTTGATTATGTGTACAGCTCCAGTTTCTGTTTTACTTGTCTTTCTCTTTTCTTTTTGCGACTGCTGAACTCCTCCTCAACTTCTCTAAAACAGGCAATGAAATCATCTACCGTTCAATGGAGCCATTCTCCTTTGTTGATTGACTGATGCCAGTCAACATGTCTGGAGCAAAAACAGCCGAACTGAAAGGACAGTACTGAAAACACTTTCCTTACAGCATTCAGGAAAGAAAACCGAAAGAAGATTCTGTTGATTGTATAAAAGAGCAATGCTGGAAATGATATACTGTTCTAAGTTATAGTTAGATACTTCAGCTCTGATGGAATACAGTAGACCTTGGTGCAGTGCAAAGAAGAAGGAAAAAAACAATGAAGGAATCATAAATGTATATTTTTTAAATATTTTCTAAACAATGGAACTTAGATGAATAAATTATGCTACTCTCTTAGTTTTGCATTTCAATATAAATAGTATAAAATATTTATTTTAAATGGATTGTATTTACTAGATTATTTGTTGAGATAATCTCTTTGTATTGTTTGCTACTGTCTCCTGTTCTACATGTTGTGAAATACTTGTCCTTTAATTCATTTATCCTTTGTACGATAAATGGAGCCAAAGAGTTGTTCACTAATACGGCTGACACTAACGATCCCCTTGAAGGGGAATTGTACTGATTTGCTTTTTAATTTCTACATAATTGAGTCCCAGAGGTGTAAACAACTTATTCAGAGAGGTCTGAAAGATTGCACTGTAGAGGAACTTCCTGACTCAGATTTCTTTAAAGTGGTGGTGATAGGAACCAGAGCTTGTGATGTCTACATATAACATATTGCCATTTTATTTACACCTTTACACACATCTATCCACACATCTTCTGAGTTTTTACAAGTAATGTTAATAATGGAAATAGTATTAAATCCAAATAATAATAATAATAATAATAATAATAATATAAAAATACATTATTATTATTATTAGTAGTAGTAGTAGTAGTAGTAGTAGTAGTAGTAGTGTTGTAATAATAATCTATATATAATATTTATATTATATTACTGTTATTATTATAATTGTTATTACAACAACAACAATAATAATGTTTCTTTGGGTACTAAATTGCTTTAGAATGCCCTATATGTAATTTTGGTCAAAAGCATATCTCTTAACTAAGTATTCATGATCGTTTAATGTAATCACTTCCTGTTATATAGCTTTCAGAAAAAAAATGTATGTATGTCATGATCACCACCACAGTAAACAATTCTGCCTCAGAAGGAACTGAGCATTTCACATCAAAAAGCTCTGAAGGACTGTTTACAAGTCAATGATAAAATGATGCTGAGGATGGCATTGGTGCAATTCCCCTTTAACAATCTCCGGTACAGTGACGGCAGGACTCAGCAATCTTTAAAGCAAAACTCTGGAGCTCCCCAAAGCAGCTAGATCGATGTGTTGCTTAGACTGTTCAAGGGAAATTTTTTTTAAAAATCAATTTTGATATTATTTGTTTACTGTACATGTTGACTGCCACACAATAAGGAAATATTCAAATGAGCAAAACCGTTAAATTCTCAGAGATTCAGCACAAAATCACATGCTATATGTCAGTTCTGCAGCAAGCACTTAGAAACTGACTCTGATCACCAGTAACAGATTCTGAAAGCTGCAGATGTTAGACATACTAATAATATAGATGGGCATTTGCTAACTTAGAAGCCATATTAGATAGTAATGCACCAACATGCAAAGTGAATCCACACTCCGCATGTAAATGTGGACATTAATAAGCACACAGACATCCTTGACACCATCCTGACACGCAGTAGGCTGCAACTACAACTCAATTAACTTAAATGCACACTTGGAAAAAAGTGAGACTGTCTTAATGTCCTACCTGTCCCAGTGTGTGACAGATTCAGGTCACATCCATCTCATCCTATTGATCCAGCTCTCTTGTGCTCCCCATCATATGAAAGATTTACTGCCAGACATACTGAAGCCATTAGCACTGGTGCTAATTGCTATCAAGTTAACTTATAACCACAGACTGGTGCATGACCAATAGCTTGACACTAAGCTGATCACTTGCTTTAAGTGGTTTTATCTCTGTCTACATGCTGAAGGCATTTGATATGTAAAGGTCGTATGAAAGTTTCAAGATTCCACTTGTGCATGAGACGAGACAGACTTAAAATAGGACAGACCTCCACAAAGAAAAGAAGAAATTATTTAGACAACACTGTCCTGTTTTCCTCTTTGGCTGTTGACGTTTCTACATTAAAAGAGGTCGATACTTTGTCCCTTTGTCAATGTTTACATTGTCTCTATGTCTGTCCCCATCAGTTGCCGTCTTCCTTTTATGACGTTTGTTCTGGCAGATCTGTTTGTCCGAGGAGCGAGGGAGAGCAAGGAATAAACACACAGAGAACAGGGCTGTAGGTGTTGTGTTGTGAGAGTCCAAAGTGCACAGGGGGGAAGAGAGAGCGAGAGTAGCAGAGAGTTAGTGAGGGAGAGTGAGAGCTAGAGAGTGACAGAGAAAGAGAGAAGGGAATAGAGGGAAATATGGAGGGAAAGAGAAAGAGGCAGGGAGAAAGGCAGAGAAGGAAAGAGGAGAGGGGGAAGAGAAGGGGAGAGGGGGAGAGAAAGAGGCAAAAAATGAGGGGAGAAAAGAGAAGGGGAAAAACTGGAAGAGAGGCAGAGAAAAGGGGATAAGGAGGAAAAGCTGTAGAGGGGAGAGAGGCAAAGGAAGAAAGGGGGAAGATGAAGAGAGGCAGAGAAAGAGACGGAGAGGAGACAGACAGGGACAGGGAGAGGGAGAGAAAGAATAAGAGCGGGACAGAGAAATAAAGAGAGTGGAGAGACAGGGAGGGAGGGTAAGAGACAGAGAGAGAGAGAAAGAGAGACTCTAAACAGGTATAGCAAAGCTCTGACAACACAGTTTCCATGGTGATAGCAGCACCATCCAAAACAGTCTGGCGCTGACAGGCTGTCTGGCCCACTGAGCCAGGAACGTTAGTCAGACTCATGTAAAACTCAACCCTATTATCCCTCACGAACCACACGGGTCACTGCATTACGTTACCATTACGGCTGTTTGTCCGCAAACAGACAGTGGACGCAAATAAAATCAGAGCTGAAGCTGAAACACGGATGTGCTGCCTGTCTGACCTAATGTGCTCACTCATTATAGTAATGCACTAATGTAATATTGTAGTGTAGGGGTTCTCAGAAGAAGCACAGACAGGCCAAAGTTCATACCTGTAACACAGCTTATTTAGAGGCTGACTCGGCAACAAGGTGGAAACATAACTGTTCAGTGGCTCAGCTCGCATGTCTTCCACTCTCTCACTCTCTGTACATGCATAGAGTATGTCCCGATAGTGCACTTAATACCAATAATAACTAGTTTTTGAGTATGTAGATATGAACGTCATAGTTGAGTATACTCAAAAAACACCAAAGCACTTAGAACCAGTTGATTTTTGAGTATGGTTACGATGGACATTATTGAACTTCTCGCATATGGAAAATTCTGAAGAAATGCCAGATGGTGGTATGTGTGTAGTATGCTAATATTTTGTGTACTATGAAGATTAGTGCATAGCCTGTACTGTATAGTATTAGTGTTCAGTACACAACTGAGCCTCCAGCCACAAAGACACCCATAGGGTGCAGTTCCTAGACCTACCCTCTAAAATGAGAGTCCACGACGGCTTCCCCCACAGGGCCGCACTACCAGAGAGCCCCAACTCTCTGCCTCAGCTATGCTGCTAGACGCTGGAAACAGCTTCACTTATTCTCTCTCCAAGCCCAGAATTCAAGCATGACCCTGATCTTAGTAAAGAAATCCAAACTGGCGCACGCATCCTGTATAAGCATGTGCTAGAACTTGTGCGCTTGGTTCAGGCTCCTCATCACAACCAGAAGCCTCTTCCTCCCTCTAATGGAGACTTGGCTGATGCCACACTATCACCATGATAGGGTTCTCTTTCCCCAGCCCCCCTCACTGACAACGCCTCCTTCTGCCACACATTACATCTCTTGGCACTTCCTACGGAGTCTCCACCAGATCTTTGCATTGATGCTGGGTACGTCCTCTTGTTGCTGCTTCTCGATTCAGTCCTGACACCATTTTGATGTGAGGGGTTCTCAAAAGAAGTGTAGACAAGTTCCTACACATTACACCGCTTTATTTAGAATCTGACTCAGAAACAGAGAACATAGAAGAAAAATAACCGCTCTGTGCCTTACATCTCTTTCACTCCTTTTCCTCCGCTGTACACACAAACACAGACCTTAGGGGTGGCTCCTAGCCCCGCCCTCCAAAATAAAAGTCCATAGCAGCACACTCTGTGTAATAAATGCTAGGAACGCATAACCCTGAGAAAATAACTTTTGTAACTAAACAGGACCCAGATGTGCCCTAAACCCATGCTATGATCAGAATGTGACTGGCCAGGACAAAGGATATAATAGATTAACTATCGACCAATAAAACTGCATCAAGCTTGACATTGGATTTCTCTCTTGCATGTCATTCCTTTCTCTCTGAGCCTTTAATGAGGATAAGAACTGTAAGGCAGGAAATCAGTCTCATTAACATATACGGTACTGAGGCCTGGCAGCTTTCAATTACAGAGCTGTGTATTTGTAAAAACTGACTGCTGCTAAAAAAAAAAAAGCAGGATAAGAGGAAATAGAGAAAAAGATATCAAGCATAATGCTGCACTGGGCATAATGTGAAACTTATCGAAGGCCTATGTGCTTCAGTGTAGAATCTAAACACTATAAATAAAGTAAAAGTGCATGAACATGTTTTAAAAGCACTAATAAAAGTCTTTTATGTCAACTAACTTAGTCAGTATAATTATTGGTGTGCTCAGGATGTTTTCAGATAATTAAACTGAGGTTCCACTTTATTTGGAGAGCCCTCCATACATGCCCCTATAATCTACAAATGTTCAATTAACAAAGCACCTGGTCAGCAGCAATGGGGTTACTGAACTGGAATTTGGGAGAGGATTAGAGTGAAAAGGAGTTGAAATCATATATATATATATATTTGAATATAACCTAAAAGCAATTTGCATATCTATAAAGTGTTGTCCAAATAATTTACTTCCTAGACGCCTGTTTATACAATGGAAATGTTTTATTTCCGATCAGGCTTGCATTTCTGTAAATGTCCTTGCCTGGCAAAGCTACATAAGCACTCCCAGCAACAGAACCATCTGAGGCTTTATTGGTCCTTGGTCGAAACGTAGATATAGGACGCCCTCCGGTGGCGTGCAAAAGAAAACGCTTTAAAAAGAGTAAAATGTGATTTGGTCCATTTAGCACATGCAAAACTCTAAAATACTTAGAGTTACATAAGGCTTGATTAGGACTGGCGCCTTGTTGCCTTGAGGGTCCTAATACTATGCATTAAACAAGCAGTGTGGCAATACACTTTCAGCTTTTACAGAATGGACGATTCTAAGGTCAAAGGGTTGATAAATAAAATCTTTTAGGTACATATTAAAAAGCCCTCAATACATAGATATATGCATGGTCATATCAGAATAGTAAAACTGCCTCCTTATTTCTACAATAAGTGTCCATTTGATCAGTTCCATTTACCATATAGGAGCATGTTCTGCAATTACAGACAGTAGTCCGTCTGATTCTCTGCATACTTTGTTAATCACCTTTTATTCTGTCCTTTAATGGACAGGGCTTCTACAGGACCACCACAGAGCAGGTATTATTTGAGTGGTTTATTATTGTCAGCACTTCAATGCCACTGACATGGCGGTGGTGTTTATGTTGTGCTGGTGTGAGTGGATCAGACACAGTGCTGCACCAGCTGAAAGTCCAACAGGCCACCAGCATCCTGTGACCACTGATTAAGGATTGAGGATGACCAACACTGCATCAACAGGTGAGTTGTTGTCTTTGAGTGGGTGGACACAGTGCTTAAAGCCATAATATGATAGATAATACATGAACTGAATTATCTGAATGAATATGATAATATAATATAGATCATCCATCTATAATAATAGCTATAATATCTATCTGTATACTGTATATACACATAGAGATTTATATGTAAAATTCCTCACACAAATGTAATCTCTCTCTATGTAGATAGATAGATAGATAGATAGATAGATAGATAGATAGATAGATAGATACTATAATATTTTATAAATATAGTAATACTGATTACCATACGGCGCCTAAAATGACGTTACTTGTGCCAGAGTCTTACATCATCAAACCGCGCCTCATATATGGCATAAACGTGAGAAAGTGAACTGGTCTCGTCTTAATGGCGCAACAAAAATCCTGAACCGGTGAAGATTCTAGGAGTGCTGTTACTGGTTTTCTGGGTAATGTGCTGCTATTGAGTAGTTCTGTGTAGGGAGTGTGTGTTACTGCTCTTTGCTGGCCGGGCTTGTGAATCGGATAGAAAAGCGCGGTTTCGATTCCGCAGTCAGTCAGTTAGCTTAGCACAGCTCACATTAGACTGAAATGTGTTTTGCTGTATTAGTTAACTAGCATTAGCGTTCGCTGTCTACTAACAAGTAAGCGCCAATATAATACAACCTACCTGGTCCACGTTTAACCGGCATTACAAAATAAAATTTGTGTGCTCATTGGTGTTGGTGGGATTATCTGAGTGAATGCTAAATGGCTAGCCCACGGGCTAACGTTACCTGGTTTATGCGGGCTGAGCTCTGAGCTCGTATATCATTCTCTCGATTTGCTTTTGTTTTGTTTTGGAAGTGGTTTCGTTTCCAGACCTCACTGCTCCCTTTCTCCGCAGGTTTCTCCTCTTTCTCAGTAATCTGCGATGAGTTTGTTTGGCTCAAGCTCCGGTTTTGGTACCGGAGGCACAGGAGTTTTCGGCAGCACCACGACAGACAGTCATAACCCAATGAAGGTAAAGAACTCGTTACAAAGCCGGTGTACTGGTCTGCAGGGTTACATGCATTCTCGTGTTTTTTGTTGTTTGTTGTTCTCACCTTATCTTACCTTATTTATTGATGAAGGATGTTGAGGTTACCTCCCCGCCAGATGATAGCATAAGCTGCTTGGCCTTCAGTCCCCCAACTATGCCTGGAAACTATCTGATTGGAGGATCTTGGGCGAATGATGTGGGTGGTTGTTGTTGTTATCTTCATTATAGATGTAACACATACTTGCTGTATTATATGGCATGGTAATAATTGTGCTCGGTGATCTCAGGTACGATGCTGGGAGGTGCAGGATAATGGCCAGACTGTTCCTAAAGCTCAGCAGATGCACACAGGGCCAGTGCTGGATGTCTGCTGGAGTGATGTAAGATGGATTATAGTGTATTTAATTTAGGATCACTTCTTTAAAGTAATTTTTGTGCTTTGAGTTAATCATTTTTAAACATAACATGGCATTCAAGTGGTACCATGCAGATTCTACTTTTAAAGAATGCTAAAGTGTTACAAATACAGTTTTCCTGTATTTATAGGATGGAAGCAAAGTCTTCACAGCCTCCTGTGACAAAACTGCCAAGATGTGGGATCTAAACAGCAACCAGGCCATGCAGATAGCACAAGTAAGACACAATTTTGCACATGAACACAGGTGCACTTCTAAGAAATGCTTAAGGATTATTCAGTCTTGGAGGTGAATACCCCTTCCCATGTTTACACATCTTTCTGATGACATACTAAAATGTCTGTGACCTGCTTTTGTTTAAAATACCACAAGGATGAAGCACCACAGGTCGCGTCTAAGCACATTCTGAACAGCCCTGTTTAGATTGGGTCTCTTCCCTTAAATGATAATAAGCCTCTACTCACCCGCCCAAGGGTTTTTTATGGGGTGTGTCAACACTAGTACATTTTACGTGTTTACCTGTTGATGTGATGAATCATCTTACAAATATTCAGTTAAAACTAATAGCATTAATGCTATAGTGATTTATGCAGTAAATAATGGCAAACACTGTCTAAAAAATGACATCTGTGGAGTGAAGAGTGCTAGTTAGTGCTAAACGGCCAAAGAAATACAAAGTCTAGAGTTTTAAAATACTTAAATTCTGTGTCAGCAATTTAGCCTTGGGGAGCTGGTACAGTTCCCAACCCAGGCTGGAAAGAGGGACACCTGAGAGGTTTTGTTTGCAGATTTTTCTGTTCCTTCTTAAATGGCACAACAGTTGTTCAAAAGGCCAGAATGTAACTGCTGCATTGAGATGGGAAAATTTGAACAAGAAACTGAAGAGGGGGGAGGGAGGTGGCATCCCTTTGCCAGAGTTGTTCTGAAGCTGTGGGAGGCAGTAGTATTCTAATGAGCCCACACTTGATGTCTGCAGGGGGAGCAGCCCATACAGAGCTGACTGGGTTGTCATATTTCACAGGTTTGTAGGTTGATAGGCACTCCAGATACCCAAATGAATGTGCACAGGAACCAAGGTTTTTTTTGTTTTTTTTTTTAATTTAATGTAATTTTTTTTTATATGTCCCGTTTAAATAAAATTAGGTTGTTTGTTTTTGTTTTTGCAATGTATGTGCTCATATAGTGATTCTTTTTTCAAAAAGCAGTTGACCCTGACCTCCACTGCCTGATGCAGTGGTGTGCCATCCATGTTGTATACAACTGCATAATCAACAGTGCCTTTTTTAAATTGTTTTGTCTAGCATGAAGGTCCAATTAAGACAATCCACTGGATAAAAGCCCCAAACTACAGCTGTGTCATGACAGGCAGTTGGGACAAAACATTGAAGGTATGTAAACATTGCAGTTAGACTAACTGCTTCTTCTTTTTGCTTTTAAGTGAGATCCTGATCCTTAGTAACAGGCCCAGTGATATAGTAGTCCATTAAATTTAGTTGCATGCAATCTGTTACAGCTATGATTAACACCCAATTGACTCTAATATTACTTTTTCTTCCTGGCTTATTGACAGTTCTGGGACACACGCTCCCCAAATCCCATGATGTCTTTGCAAATGCCAGAAAGATGCTACTGTGCTGATGTGGTAAGGAAATGATCAAACATAAAATTTGCATCTAGCTTTTTATTTTAAAAAAATCTGTTATTAGTAGGATGACTTTGGTTTTCGGAAAGGCATAGTCTTCTCTTTCTGGATGTAATTAGGTAAGCTGTGTCTTTGCTTTAGTGGTACACTAAAGCTCTTCCACAGGTGAAATTCATATTGTTGATTAAAGATGTTAAGCCACATTAAGTATTATCTGCAAGGGAATAAGAACAGTTGTAATGAAATACCACAATGGTACATGTTGTCATGCTCCCAATATGCCTGATTTAACTAATTAAAAATCTCATCTCATGAAGAGAACTGGGTGTGCAAGTGCACAGTAGACACTAAAAAATGAGGGACAGTTGCAGTTCAGGACCAGCATTGAGAACTACTGAAAAAAAGCTCAAGAGCTTTCACTTTGTTTAACTCAGTCCAGTCTAATGTTTTGGTGTTGGTGTTTTTCAGTTTTAAAGTTTGCCAACTAACTAATTATTGTGACAAAATACCTTATGAGGCCTATAAATTCTAAATTAAACAGAGTTAAAGAGTGCTGCTTTTTATCATGTTGCTCTCATAAAAGAACAGCTTCTTTTGTTTTTTCACTTCACTCTTTTGTCTGCTGGATCTGCCTGAGAATTGTAATCTAGGCACTTAAAGAATTTTGTTTTAACCTTTGGCAACAGCCATATGCTGAACGTTCTTGATGATATTCTGCATTAACAAATTGCAATTTTCATGTTGAAGCTCTTTTGCTTACCTTTTGTGCACAGGTATATCCTATGGCTGTAGTGGCCACTGCGGAGCGAGGCCTAATTGTATATCAGTTGGAGAATCAGCCCTCAGAGTTCCGGCGTATAGATTCACCTCTGAAACATCAGGTTTGTCCCAGTTTATCTTAACTGTATTGTAGCTGTGCACCGGAGGAGTTGACCAGAAAAACTGCAATTCACTAGAGAAGTTTTAAAAGAACTGTTTAGATTATTCTAGCCTGAAAACAGGTACAGAGATTTATTTAGTTAAAAGATAGCTCTGTCTAACTGTGCTAAATTATATTGGTGATTCGGGTAATTTTAGGTAATTGTGATATTACAGTTTTTTTTAATCACCCTATGTGTGTATTTTCATCTCTAAATATGTCTGTTTTGTACAGCACCGTTGTGTGGCCATCTTTAAGGATAAACAGAATAAACCCACTGGCTTTGCCCTGGGCAGCATTGAAGGGAGAGTGGCCATTCATTACATTAACCCACCCAATCCGTAAGTCCATAGAAAATTCCATCCTTTGCTACATTGAGTAGCTAGTTCATGAATAATATAAATTGCTCAATGCATTTTGTATTGTTTCCCTAGAGCCAAGGATAACTTCACCTTCAAGTGCCACAGGTCTAATGGAACCAATACAGCCACACCGCAAGATATTTATGCTGTATGTACTCTGGCCTGTCATCCTTTGTCAGCAGTTGCATTATATCACAATGTATTTAACTACAATGTAAAAGTTAACATATTCAGAGTTGCTTAAATCTGATGGAGGAGGACAGTGCTAGTTATGAACAGTCCATGCTAGCATTCTGTGTAGTGACTTAGTGCTTATAAATAATAGTTAATAGTAAATAATTTCTGTATGTACTTCATGTTTCTGTATACTATCTCAGGTCAACGCCATTGCTTTTCACCCAGTGCACGGCACACTGGCCACAGTCGGATCTGATGGCCGCTTCAGTTTCTGGGATAAGGATGCTCGTACCAAGCTGAAAACTTCTGAGCAGCTTGATCAGCCAATCACAGCTTGCTGTTTCAACCACAATGGAAATATCTTTGCCTACAGCTCCAGCTATGATTGGTCCAAGGTATATATAGTATTTATAAAAACTGAAATCCAATGCACCATGTATAAAACTATATAAAAAAAATAATACAAATGCCTTAACTAGATTTAAACTGTGTAAATATAAGTATAATAGCTATGTAAGAAAATTTCTCATTTTCGGTGTCTCAAAATGGACATTTCACATTTAGAGTCTAAACGAAAGTGTTCTTAGGTATAAAGAATTGAGGGGCAGCAGTCTTTTCCAGCTAGCATGTTTTGTATAACTAATTGAAGGCTAATGCTAACTAATTATACAAGTGGAATCCGTTGGTCGAGGGGGGGAAAAAGCTGTTTATAAATATGCATGTACTGAGCTCTGGTAAAAACATAATCGCGCACATGACCAAGTTCATAAATGTGTGAATCACTAAACATGATGCGTATAAAGATTGTTGAAATTTTTACAACAGCATTTTTGTTGAAATAAGCTTCTTATAAAGCCAGAAGAAAAAATATTCTGTTTTCTTGGCTTTACCAACCATATAGTCATATCTACAAACATCACGCAAATCTCATCTCAAGTTGCTGCACTTTCTCTGTTGTACAAATACTGTCACACACTTTTTTATTGGAGGGCTTCTTCTTCAGTGATTTCCTAAACTTTGTAGAGATACTGTGCCCGGTAACATGTGCTGGCTGCCTCAAAATAGCAGGGCTCTCTGTCTGAATTCGTAGTGTATATATCTATGGCTTTTTTGGACTTCTTTTGAAATGTATTTTCTGTTTCTTCCTGTTCTAACATACCTGAATGATGGTGTTCATTAATTATCATTATCGATATACCTTATTCAGATCTGTAAGCCTGGACTGAGAACAAAAAATCCAATTACATAAAGAACTGTTACCCCTTGTCTTTTTGCTGTACAGCCTGTGAACCTGTTTGTCTGAATGTTTGGGAGACCGAGAGCCTGTGATTTGAGTGTTGCCAGGAAAAATGAACCTGCAGTGAAGGCTCCTTTTTAATGTCTGTTGGTGTTCTTCATAGGGCCACGAGTACTACAACCCCCAGAAGAAAAACTACATCTTCCTGCGGAACGCGGCTGAGGAACTCAAGCCTCGGAACAAGAAATGGTGAGAGTGGGATTTCCATTGCCATGGAGGTGGTGTCTGTCGCCAGACAGGGCTGGGTTTGCCCTGCTTCTATGTGCTGACTCTCCTTTCTCTGCTCTGTTGCCCTACTTGGCATCCCAGGATGCTATGCATGCTGGAACAAGGGAGTTTTTGCTGAGGTTTGCTGCAGTTTAGCATTACAAGGGTGAGAATGTAGAACAGGAGTGTTGCTAAAAGTTTGCAGGACTTGTTCTGTGTAATGTCACAGTTTCTGACTGCCAGAACAGTAGTTAGGTACATAGCTCAGGTCAGAGCTGGATTGTGCTGCACACAGACTTTGTGATTACATAGATCTGTTTTCACTGGTGAAGCTGAAATGCTTAAGTAGTCTTAACCTTCAGTGATGGGAGCCATTGGGTCATTCCTGTTTGCATAAATTTTGGTAGTTTAATTCTGTGAATCAAATGGCATTCGTTTTAACAATCTTGATTGCTTACAAGACTATTTACAAAAATAACTGGAGCATGAATCCTTAAAGGGGATTTCCACAGATTTTCTTTATAGTACAGTCATCAAAATGTAAACAAAATTATTCAGAGTGGTTTGATGTAAAATGGTTTGTTGTAGCAAAGCATAACGACTGATGTGTTTACAGCAATCATGACCAGGGGTTGCAATGTCTGCAACACAAAGTGGTGTCATTTACTATTTGTATTTACCAGTGAACCTTAACATGTCTGAGTTTATATATGTATTGTTGATAATGGGAAGATTGTGGAAAGAAATGTTTTCACAACATTTCACATCAAACCACTCCAAATGAGTTTGCTTACCTCTCATGAATTTAATCATACAAGAATTTTGTAAAATCAGTTGAATTCTCGATTAAGGAGTTTACCAAAGATAGGAAATGAAATAAATCTTGTAGAAAAGTTGGACAGTATTTTTTTTTAGTGTTCAAATGAAGTGTGTACTTGTTTTGGGGGGTGGGAGAGAGAAAACAATAAACATGATTTGAAAAAGAAAAAAAAATCTTATGACTGACTTATGACTGACCACTACCCCTCCTGTCTTTAGATTCGTCAAGCTGTCGCAACTCGGAAGACCTGCGTTAGTGTGTAAATACGGGAGCGAGAGAGAGACACCTTATGGCTAACATCTGGACCAATGACGTGGCATTGCATACTTTGTATGGACCAGTCATGA
The DNA here is from genome assembly GCA_024036415.1 of Prochilodus magdalenae. NCBI lineage: Eukaryota > Metazoa > Chordata > Actinopteri > Characiformes > Prochilodontidae > Prochilodus > Prochilodus magdalenae. Next base: position 37,445 of record JAMWET010000981.1, read on the forward strand.
GGGGCCAACTGCCCCTACTTAATGGTGATGACAGCTAATGGCTTTGATTCGAACAGAAGAAGCCATGCTTTAGTGTTTTTGGTGTACCTTATATTGTTGTCAATTTTTTTTTCTCCTTTTTTACATTCATGACTGCAGCTCATTTCTTTCTTTTTTTTTTTTTTTTTTCCCTCATTTTTTTTATATTGCTTTCCAAAGAAAATTACATTTCCACCTCTGCTTTGCTGTCACAACATGGTGTAGAAACAAGTAATGATTATGTGAAACCAATAAATAAATCTCTGCAGGACTCTCTCCACATTTTGACAAATTTCTATTCTCATGTTCTAAAGGAAGCAAAGAAGGATTGTACTGGGTATGTGCCTCAGTTTATCTGTAGCATCTTACTCTAGATCCCTGGTTCCTAACCTTGGTCTTGAAGTACCTCCTGCACAGCACTTTTTTGTGTACATTTTCAGGCAGGGGGGACTTTGATGCCAGGGATGGGAACAGCTACTGAAGATGCATGTTTTTCAGGCTTGGTTCGAGGCCCACTGCCTTGCACGTTTTGGTGTTTTCTATGCATTAACACACCCACTTTAACTCAGTAAGAAGCTTGTTGGTTAACTCAATAGTTAGGTTGTTGGTTAGTTAATGTTGGCTGTTGAAAACGCATCTAAATCTGGCATGCAGAGAGCGCTCTGATGCCAGATTGCGTTCTCAATTGTTTGGGAGTCTTTTCTCTGCCTTTTTACACCTACAGTCAGATTGTTAGTTCAAGCTCTTCATGCATTCACTGATTTGCATTAGACCAATACAACGCTGGGTAGGCCAGTCAGCACACAGACCCTCCTGTTCAGAATGCCATTTTTTTTCTGGGGCAGTTTTAATTTTGCATATTCATAGAGAAGTTTTAGATGCTTAACTTGTGAAACTGAAGAAATTGTATTATTGCTTGTAGGTGCTACCGCGACCGTAATAGCTGTGATAAATGCTTTATGTAAGCTTTTCCCTCATATTTACTCTGAAATAGGAATTAAATGTTTCTAAAGAGAACGCCTCCTGCCGCACATGCGCACATCAGTTTTGATTGCCTTTAGATTTCATGTCCACTAGGGGGCAGCGTCCCACTTGCAGTCTTTGTGTTGAAGTGTGACTGATTTATCAAAGGACACAGATCAAAGTGATTGAGAGCATCAGGTGAGCCTGAGGAAAAGACAGGAGTGAGCCACTGGAGACTTATCGGTAGGATATGAATAGTGGGTCGAGTCGACCTACAAAGGCCTGGAGTGAGAAGGCTCGCATGCCTTGGGTGTAAAGGTGCGAGAACTGCCACCCCCCGTAGTCATTAGACCGTCACCTCACTGTCAGCTAGGCTCTCAACACTTAGCAGGGGCACTCCAATAGACCGTGGGAGAGGAACTGGCAAGACCAGACCGTCTTGAGCGGTATTCCTCCAGTCTTACATATCTGATGCCCATCAGTTCCTCCCAAGCGCTGAGCGCATGCCGTACCTCTTAGTGCCATGAACGTGTTGGTTCACCATGGTCCATCGGTGGCTACAGCTGGCACAGTCAACACGAGGGAAGGAGTGAACAGTGGAGAGGTACCCAGTGCATGGTGATACAAGCCCTGGCCTGTTCTGCTGCTGTGCGGAGGCATGGTTGATTGATGCTGTTCTGCATTGATGAATAATGCAGAAGAGGGCTCCAAGGCCTTTGTGACATGACCCTGTTTTGGGTCAAAACAGCTGAGGGTCACAAGCCGGGCGCTGTACAGTAGGCCATGCTGAGTTCAGCAGCTTGGTGTCTATGGCTCATCGTTTTCGTAGGTTTTGGCCAGACAGCGGATGTACTGAAAGCTCCATCTTTAACCCCATAGAGCACACATAAGGGTTATTCACTGTTGGTGGGTTATTTGCATTAAAAAGCTGCCCTTGTGTGTGTGTGTGGAGGGGGGGGGGGTGCTGTCTGAGTCATTGGGCAGGAGAACTGCCGGCAGTGAATCGTTTGTGTTGCCACTGTAAATAGTACGAGCATCAAGTGTTCGCAAGCAGACCTCCCTCCTTTAGCACAAAATCAGATTTAATGTTTGGCTCGATTTCAAACAAAGAAAGAATTAGACTACTGGTGCAGCACTACACAGCCTCAAAGAATGACCTAATCCCCCTCTTCAGACTGTGGTTTGAAGTTTTGCACGCCGGGGTTATTATTAAAAGTGGGCGACATAGATTAGTCCAGAACTGCAGTCGGTTTCTACGTCAGGTTAACGTTGACTAAAACACGACGTGAGGAATATTCATTTATAGGAATTTTGATGTGATGTCAGTTTCTTATTCAAGGCGCCGTATATGTTGTTTATTTTTAGTTTATTTTCTATTTTTCGAAAATAAAACCTTTTTTCGGAACGGTTTTCAATCGTACAGTCGTAGTTTTCCTTTGTTTGCTGCAAGGACACAAAGCAGGTGCGAGTGTAACCGGGGCGGACGGGGAGGAGGAGTCACGTGACGTCAGAGCAAAGGTTTCAGAAAAAAACGCGCCTTGCAATTGGCTCCGTCGTGGTATGGGCGGGGCTTGGTTTAGGAAGTATATATAGAGGAACCCCGGAAAAACGTGAGGGGAGGTAGTTTATTGCAGCGCGTGGAGCGGTGTACCGGGGACACAGAAGCGACTAGCACGGCGATGTTTAGTATTGATTCAGGAAAGAAAAGGTTTTTAAGTGTGAGGAGAGTCTGAAGCCTGGACAGCCAGCCTGTCGTACGACCTGTTTGACTCTTTTTCGTTACAGGACTGGGGTTTGTTTGTTTTTTTTTGTTTTTTTAGCTTCTGTCACAAGCTGAGGTGAAACAGCCAATGCTCTTACACCAGTTTATGAACGGCACTCTTGAAGCTATGCACCCAACAGGAATCCAAAAAGACACTACTTTCACCAAGATTTTCGTGGGAGGTTTACCCTACCACACAAACGATGCTTCGCTCAGAAAGTACTTCGAGGCGTACGGCGATATCGACGAGGCGGTGGTCATAACGGACAGACAGACGGGGAAGTCCAGAGGATACGGCTTCGTAAGTACCAGCTGCAAACTCCCAGCTCTACTTTTGCCTTCTAGTGTCGGTGTCTCGTTGTTTGCTTTGTTTCCTGAAAAAACCTAAACCTACTTCGCCATTGCGTTTGTTTATTTCCTCGCGCGTATGTACACGCGCGTAAATGCGCACGTGACGCGCTCCGTTCTTGTGGCGGGTAGATAACTGCGTCTGCTGTATTTGTTGGCTAGGGAGCGTATATAAGAGGCCATAATGATAACGGACTGAATCTTGAACACGCCATTCACTCGCACAGAGTTCTCCTCTAGTGGTTAGTCAAGCCTAGTTGCTGTGGGTGAGGAAGAAAATCAGTTTGGGACACAGCCTTCGCCATGGCGAGCTCTTGGCTAGCTACCAGCTAGCACGTGTGTGGTGAGAGGGCTTTATATGGTGAGATTTCTGAATGACGTTCCCAGCCCCCCCTCCACCTTTTTCTCTTTGAACTGTTCATGCTACAGTAGTGAGGGCCTGGAGCACTCAGCCGCTTAAGTGATGTTTACACAGTCTTAACGGCCCTCAGAGTGGCAGTTCATTTTTGCCTAAGATGGAGAGCTTGCCTGGTTTGCAGGTTCATAACAAGGTCTGCTTTTTTGGGCTGCCTCACGGAATCTTTGACCAGCTCCTTTAAGTTGTATTGAGTACTGCAGTGGTCAACAGCCCTCTTCTTGGAGAACCTTGAAGTTTGTTAGAGCCTAATGTGCTATACCTGATCCAGCCAGTCAGCCTCTTCAGATGTTCTTGATGAACCTGAGGAACATTACTGCCCTTGGGTTGTATTATCTGGATTTAAACTCCGGACTTTGGAGTAGGTGTTTTTTGGGACCAGCAGTGGGATGTTCTGGATACTCACTGAAGAGTTCTACTGAATTTGTTCACGTCCCCCTGTTTTTTTTGACACCCAACCCTCCAACATGGGCGTTGTGTTCATATTTGTGCCCTTGTGTGGGTTTATTCAAATTCCCTGGCTTTAGCTTGTTTGAACAGTCTGTCATCGTGATATCATACAGGAATAGTTTTGCATCAGCCCCTGCTGCCCACCCAGACAGGCCTGAAGAACTTCCCCAGGGAACTGGGTGATGAGGAACTTGTTTAAAATAATAACCCAACTTGTCGTTTTTAGGTTAGACTACATGTGGGCTTGTGGTCCAGCAGCAGCGCTAAAGCGAAGGGACTAGGAAGAGAGGGGTTTTAAAAGGACACTGAGAAACCATGCACTCAAGGACACACCGGCAGATATGCAAATATTTATCACAAACCAGGAGTGACTAGTCAGCCAATAGCTGATATTCAAGCCAAAGATGGGCTGGAAAACACTGCTAATGTGTCTGCTTGAGCTTTGAAACTGTAAATCAGTACATAGTGATGAGATGTCAGAGGGGAAAAGGCAGCACGGCAGGTCTGAGAGGTCTGTGCTCTAACGGCTGCTCTTGGCTGTGTGTGTGGCTCAACAGGTTTGACAGGCTCGGGGGTGGGGATGTGGGGTGGGGGGGTGTCTGCTTCTAGAGTGTAAGGTGGTCTGAAGGATCCTTACAAGAACTTGTTTCCCTAGTACGCATATTTCTTTCCTGATTACTGGATAAACTTGATAATCCTGTTTCTTTTTCTTGAAGCAATGAGGCAGAGTATGTACTGTGTTCTTGTAATGACCTCAAAATTAAAGTCAAATTAAATTGTTGGCATAAAGTCTATTTTATGTACTAGAGTTTTGCAAATGTTTCCTTATCGAGCAGTTTAGTCTTCCCTGAGTTGTGCTTCTTGCAAGAAATATTCCCACTGTCCGTGGTAGATGGTGCCTTGTTTGCTTTGTCAGCTGGCAGAGCTGGTCTTTGTAAATGCTGACAGTATTTTATACTACCTTTAGGTGACTATGACTGACAGGGTGGCAGCAGAACGAGCCTGTAAGGACCCAAACCCAATCATTGATGGACGGAAAGCCAATGTCAACCTGGCTTACCTTGGAGCCAAGCCGCGCAGCCTTCAGACGGGTGAGTGAGGACTATTTAAAAATCGATGCACACGTACTCCTGTCTTCTCATTGTGCCTAGAGTTGAGTTTTGTTCTGCTGTCACATGTCATGTGAGCACCAGAGTCCTGAAATACCACTTTTTGCATAATTTCATTATAGGGATATCTCTTGGTGTGCAGCCCATCCACCCAACCCTTATTCAGAGACAGTATGGGTAAGTCAAAGTCTTGTACGTTTGTGTGGTCTCTTGTTCATGTTATACATCAGTATTGTGTCCCTCAAACCCCTATGACCAATGTGAATGTAGGACTGCACATACAGTGGAAGCAGAACACATGATGCTTTGCACTTGGAAAGGGCTTTAGTCCAGCAATAAACCTATTAAATTTGTGGTAAAATAGAAAAAGTTGTCTCTCTAATTGTGTTTTGAGGACAGTAAGTCAGATGCATGAGGATGGTCAGCGAGTATGCAGTCCTCACTAAGATTTGTAACGAACGATGCTTGAGCAGTCGATTTTAGAGACTACCGTCTACTGGAATGCTGTCTCAGCTAACTGATCGTTGCTGTTTTAGGATCATGATGTATGTGTTTTCTTTGGAGACTCTTGCCAATAGTTCTGAACATTAGCTGAAAGTTTTTGGGGATATATGAAGAGTGTTAGGCTTCCACTGTGGAGAACACTTAAACTGGGTTGTTTGGTTTATTGCAGTTCTTGAAATGGCCATTGTCTTTGCTAAAGAACCCATGAACCAATTTTTGGGGCTGCTTTAAAGGAAAGCCTACTCTACCCTGGACAGGTCTAGTCCAGGATAAAGTTTTGGTTGAGTCATGCTATTTAGCCTGTGGTCTAAGTTTTTGTTGCCCAGTAAGTCCCAAATTATGCTGAGAATCCAGCTCTTGTGGTTATTTCATAGTTTTTGCTTGTGGACAAAGCCAGGATACAGGTAGAGTATATTGGTGTTTTATTAGCTTTGAAGTTAATACACCAAGACGCACGTTTCTTAGCAACTTGTTAGCTCATTACACGCTTTTACCTGCTTCTTAATGGGCATGGTATGGTCAGTTATACTTTTTGAATAGGTCTGTTTTTAATTGTCATAGAGACAGACTGGTTTTGATCAAATCGAAGCCAGCTTATAAATGTACTCATGTAAAAGGGTCCTAGACTGGTCCGTCTGTCGGTGAGTTGTTGCTGTGGTAACAAGGTGGAGCCTTGTTGAGGAGAGCATGCATTTCTGTCTGTATGACAGGTGTTGGCTCGTATTTCCTCAATTATACCCCTCATACACGTTCACCCAACCCCCCCCAAAACACACACTCTCTCACACACACACACACACACACACACACACACACTCACTCACTTGCTCGCGCACTCTCACATACTGGAGTTTAGAGAACACCTGTCGCTTTTCCCTCTGGAGCTCATTGTCTCTTTCAGCTCAGAAGCAGATTGTTATAGGTGGCAGTTTCATGGCAACTCTCTCTAGGCTTTTATCCAGCCTTATGCATTAATTCATTGGCTGTATAGTCACACATCCTGTGTGTTTATTTGTTTGTTTGTTTTTTTTATTTTTGACCTTCATGACCACCCCCCCCCCAACCCACATCCTCACTGTCAAACTGCTTCGTCAAGCCATTGTTGACACTGAAGGGCAGTAAAGTCCACAGAGAAAGCCTTCCCAATGCACAGGTCAAATGTCTAACCAGCATAAACTGACTTCTGTTACCACAGACCCACATGCCTGTTTGTTTTGTACAGAATTCCTATTTTCAAGCTGTCCACTACAGTCAATAGTTCCTTTTTATCCTTCATGGACTCTTTCCTCTCCATATTTGTACTCTTAGTGGTGGTGTGTGAAGTTTTCTAGCTGGGTGAAATCAGTCATGTTGTCAGGTTAGTGATTAGTTTGGGGCCCTGAAAAGTGACACCACAGTGAGAATGAGGTGTGCAGGCTGAGGGGGCAGGTGGTGGCGAGAGTCATGGGGTTAAGTATGAGTAAAGGGAGAAAAGGAAGGATTTGTAAGATTTTTTGCCAACACAGTAATAGTTTATGGTTTGGTTTGCTTTTTCTTTTTTTTTTGTTACAGATGGGGTGGGAGAGGCCTAGGTGAAGGGATAGAGGGGTAATCGCACTAGGCGCCTCGTGGGGACTTGTGTCCCACTTTGCATATATAAACAGTATGGCTCCTTTGAGCTTACTTTTGATGTCCTTCTTGTCTCTTGCTTTTCTGTATTTGTCTGGGTTTTCCCCTCCCCAATCTTGGACATGGGTGTGCAAGTGTGTACTGAGCAAGACTTGTGTGGCAAATATTAGCCAAAGACCACAATGAAATTGTGTGTATGTTCATAAGTTTGTGCATGTGTATGGGGGGGGAGGGGTGAATGTACAGTACTGTGCAAAAATCAAAGACTGCCATTCATGTAATTCAGTCAAATGCCATTAAGTACAAGCTATTCATGTTCAGAAAAAAAATGAACAGAAATTAACTAAATATTTTCAGTACTCTCCAGTTAAAACTTCTGGTTTGTTTTGCAAATATGAAGACTTTCAGGAGTAATATTTTCCTTGGATTTTCTGCTTCCTAATAAATTCTTATATAGGTTCTTCTGAAATATCTCCTGAACAATAAGACATTTTACTCATTTGCTCTTTACACAGGAAATTAAATAGACTTTTATACAGTACTATATAGAAAGCAAAAAACTATTCTTGTGCCATCTGTCTTCATACAGTGTTCAGCTAACCACCACTCTTACTTCTATGCTCTGTTGGTCACCCAGTTGATGGAGTGCATCATAGGGGGAAAAGAAGATACTGGTGCCCCTGGCTTCGCTGGGGCCTAATATGGAGGTCCAGGGAATCTTAAGGTGCCAGACGTGGATTGAGAGTGCAGTGCTTGAGTGTGCTGTGACAGTTTGAAGTGCTTTTTGTGTTTGTGAAAGAATGTGCAGGATAAACTTCTATCTTTTGTGACTATTGCATGGTTTTTGGTTTGCAGTGCTGACTGGAGTGACTTGTGGTGTGTGCGTGTGTAAAGGGGGAGGGGGGGTGGGTTCTGGGATGTTCTGCACATGTCCTCCACCCACATGCCCTTTCCTGTGCTCAGCAGAGGTGTGTGTCACCTAAGCACATACAGAAGACTTTTTGATGTGTCTTCTAGTCTCTGTTGTTAGGGCTCTTTTGATATTTATAATCTGTTGAATCTTAAATGAGGGGTGGGGGGCTTCTTTGGGACACTAACAAATTTACTACTTTGTGTAAGTGAAGAGAGGAATAAGAATAATTTGAAGAGCCCTGCATCTTTTTCCTATAGCCATATTTCCAAACACGAACCTTTCTATTTTGTGTGTACCTGGCTTAATGTGATGCAGATGGTTAGACACTCTCTCGCTCTGCTACTTTGGATGAGCCTGCTTTGTTTACTTAATTGGAAGGGTCCAGTGAACAATTGCCTTTTATATATGGCCATAATATTCACAAAGAAAGATGGAAGGAATCATTAGAGTGAACAGACATGTTTTTCAGTTCCTGCTGCCTGAACAGACGTCCCCTGTGACATTTCTTGTCATTTCTCATGGGGAGTTGTTCTGTTTGTTTCCAGCTGCTACCTACTGAGATCTTGGACCCCTCCCATAACTGTGCCCATTATGTGAAGGAAGTGAGTGTGCGTCTTGTATCATGTACCCAGCCTCCCCCCACCTCCCTAACACATGTGCATACACACATTTTCTGTCTAGAGGAAGGGACTCTTGGGGTTATATTCAGACCCAGATAATAATAGAACGTGTGTGTGTGTGTGGATTGTGTATGATGGGGAATAAATGAAGCTGCCCTCTGTCTCCACTGTTAATTACCTGTCTTGCAGGGTTACATTAAAAGCTCACCAGCGAATATTACTTTCCCTTGTTGAATGGCATTTAATATAAACATGTTAGTACTGGTGACTAGCATGGGCTTGCAGCACTTGAAGCTCACTGTTGGCAACTATAGTGCATGCATGCGTGAGGTTTGTGTGTATGTGTGAGAGACTTCAAGCCTTCTCTGAGCGAGTGAAAAGTAGCAGCTGTTAAAACACTTGTGGGTGTTGGGGGTGAGAGAAGCTGCCAGAAGCGTCTGTCTCTTGCTTCTCTTGCGGAGCACCCGGTCCAGCCAGCAGCTCTTCATACTGTTGAGTTTACACAGCACACACTTTGCCGTTATGGGATCGGGGGTGGGGGGGGTCTACCCCTAAACCTGCACAACAAGCTTCTTTTCCTGTGTTTTTTTTTTTTTTAATTTTTTTTTTTTTTTTGGGCCTACTCAAAGTGTGTGTGCTATGTCTCACTGGTTTAAAGAACAAGTCCAATAGAACTACAATTGTCATGATGTAAGCATTATAGTTGTGATAATAGTAAAATGTTGTACATGCATCGATGCAGCTTTAATTTGAACATGGAGATTAAACTCCAAGGATTTTGAAATTGATTTTGAACATTCATTGTAATGGCCATAATGAGACTGATTGCTATTGGGCTTGGGGAAATGGCTGCCAACTTACCATTTAATCCAGGTTTTGTGTGTGCAGACTGTGGTTGCTTACCTTTTTGTCTCTCTGTCCACAGACTTGTCCCGCAGTACGTCTACCCCCAGGCCTTCGTCCAGCCCAGCCTTGTTCTCCCCTCTCAGGTGGCGTCTTCTGTCAGCTCTCCTTACCTGGACTACAGTGCAGCCTATGCCCAGTACGCCTCAGCAGCCTTTGAGCACTACCCTTACGCCTCATCTCCTGGGTTTGTGGGTTACGGCTACACTGCCGCCACACCCACTGGCGGTCCCACAGCCTCTACCCCAGCCCAGACCTTGGCTAATGCAGCCACTGCCACCACTGCTTTCATCCAGTATCCTCCACAGCAGCACCTGCAGCCTGAGCGAATGCAGTGAGTGGTCAAGCCACGTTTTGACCTAATGCTCTGTGGACCCTGGGGAAACACGAGGATAGACTATCGCACTGTCATGTCAGGATTTTTTTGCTCCAGCCTCGGAGCCCAGAAAACAGTGAAACTGTGCAGTGGCTTCAAAGGGCTTCCAGAAGCACTGATGCCATTTTTTTTTTTTTTTTTTCCTTTTCTTTTCTTTTCTTTCAGTTTCCTTCATAATTATAATATTATTGTTACTATTATTCATGTTGCCATAAGCTTTATTATATTAGTGTTTCTCTTTGTTAGTATCTGTGTTTAATGTGCTCACAATGTTCAGATCAATCAAAGTAAGGTGCCTGGTTGTGGAGTAGTGGATAGACTAGGAGACTGAGCAAAAGACTGTATAACGTAAACACTCAGCGGTGACTCTCGAAGGTTTAATGGGGTATTGCTGCTTAAGATACCTGGGAGAGGGTTTTTAGAAGTTAGGAAGTCTGAGCTTATGAAAAGATGGACATAAAATCAGGGGAAAGGTAAAGGAAGAGTAAGGAAAGCACCCAATATGCATCTTAAGACTGAAGGTTCTTCCTCATGACTTTAAAAAGGACAAAATAGAGAACTTTTAAAGGTTCTCAAAAGCTCCTAGGACTACTTTTTTGTTTGTTTTGTTTTGTTTTTTTTTAATACCGAGGCCTTAAAACTAGACTGTCCATTTAAATTTAGATCATTTTAACATTTGTATACAGGGTTGACTGTGAACAAGCTACAAATTGCTTCCAAGCAAAAGACCCAGTCTGCAGTCCTCAGGCATGTTTAAGTCCAAGGACTTGGTATATGGTATTTTAGAGTAAGGGTGCTAATTGAAGATCAGCTCTTTGATCATGTTAAAGTCCATGTTGATGGATGTGACTAAATGCCATAAAGCAAAACTGATCTAAAAATAAGCGCTGTGTTCAGGAGATGCTGTGCATATAGCCCCTGGTGGAGATAATCATTATATGATGCAGTGGGCACAAGAGGGAGCAGGCATTAGAGTTTAACAGGTATGGTAGCTGACACTGATACCTACGGTACATCAGTTTTGTGTAACTGTTAAAACTAAAATGATTGAATGTCTTCTGCTTTAAATGGACATTATGTACAGCATTTTCAAAATGTTGCCACAGTTGAGTGCATTTTGCAGTATTTATGTTGGTATTTAAGTGATCTGTGGTACTATTGCTTTGTTTTACAAACTTGTGTCTCAGCAAGCCCATTGTAGGCAACACGCAATGTTTTAGGCTTTTGGTCACTCGAGAATGTGTAAATAGTTGATTCATCATTTACACCCCCCCCCCTTTCCTTTTTTTTTTTTTTTTTTTTTTTTTTTTTTTTTAATTTGAATAATTTCCTCACAGGCTATTAATACACATGTGCACATCTATGTTTTTTTTTTTTGTTTTTTTCCCCCTTACACTATTGAGTCGCAGCTTACATCTGCTGGCAAATAATTGCTTTATGAAGCATTTTTATGTCACGTCATTTCAATATCTGCAATGAAAGCCATACCAAGGAAAATCTTGGAGTAAAAATAAAGACTTTATACTAAAATGAAGACTGCAGTAAGTTTATTTTTGAAATGACATGCCTGTTCCTGCTCTTTGTACCTTTGTGTTTAAGTGGGGTGTAGATTCCGTTTTTGCATAACGTGAAATCCCAAATAGGAAACTTTGGATGTCAGACTTTGTGAAAACTGTGTAAGTGGGTTTTGAGGAGAGAATTATTTGTAATGATTGGTGAAACGTGAACCATTGTCTTGGTCTTTGGACAGACACCACAATAACATTTTAGTTGTGGAGTGTATAAAGGCAATTACAGCCATGTTGAAATAGATTGTTCCAAAGCATATGGTTTTCTTTTTTTCCCCAAGGTCACAGGGGTCTCTCTGTTGGCAATATTAAAATCCTCACTGTCATGTCCAGTGGGATTCTAATCAGGAGATTGTCTAGGCCCTGTAAGAAACCAGTCTTGTTCAGGATAGTTCTCGTTTTCAGAAGTCCAGTTTCTTTTTCCTGGCCCAGCACATGGCTCCTTTTTCATGTTTCCCTCAGTGAGGTTTAGAATCATCATGTTCGTATCTTGATGCCTACACTTCTGTACTCCTGTGGGTGTTAATGCTCATGTGCCAATTTTAGATATGCATTTTCTTTTCTTTTTTTTTTTTTTTTCCCTTCCCCCCAGCAAAGAAGTTTTGTATATAGCAAAAATGAAAAGGGGTTGACCGGGGTGCAGCCCATTTCTTATTGTTGTCTGTAACGGTCGTTCCTGCAGACACTTTTGAATCCCCTATAAATTTTAAGCATTTTTATATCTGTGCTTTTATGCGTATACATATCCTTCTGTAATTGCATTAAGACACTGCATGAATTTGAAGCGGACATGTTCTCATCCTCTTACTGTAAATGCTTGAATTAACTTTGCTTCTTTGACGCTTGGTTCCTCTGACAGAGCTCAGTAAGAGCTGTGAAGTTTAGAAGGGAAGCCCTCCTCCTCTTCCTTAGACTACTTAGATTAGTATCAGTGTGGTGTGTGGGTTTTTTTTTTTTTTTTTTATATTCCTTATTGTGACTAATGAGATGAAGAATGAAGAGAAACTGGTTTAATCATGGTGGCAGGTTGCTTGTGTTGTAAACAGTCGTTTAATTTTTCCATTTTATAAATGGTAGCCAGTGCATATGCAGTGCACTATGCCTGTATATGTACTGTTTTTAAACAGTATTTTAATGTTGAACATGAATGACGCACTGATAAGAAGTGGCCAGGCTAAACTGTGCCCATGTTCAGTAGAGACTGCGTTGCTATGCATATGACTTCCTCATATCAGCTTGCTCCGAGTGTATGTGACGTGTGGTTAGGGTCACGATGAAGGGGGCCCGCTGGTTATCAGCCTTTAACACGAGCACGTGCTGTTGCCTACCAGGACACTGGTGCTGTTGCTAGGGAGCATTGCCATTGCCAGACTCGGAGAGGGAGGGGGAGGGGCGCAGGGTGGCTTGTGTAAACATCACATGAATATTTTCATAGTCATTGTTATTTGCCAGTCACTGCTAGAATGCCAAGAAATGTTAATGTGCTCCAGAACAGGCTACTAGCACAAAGTTCCAAAGCAGCTCCTGGCTGAACAGGGTACTTCTTATTTTTGACCATGCTAAAGCAAAACAACTCCATAAATGTTTATCGTTAGGCTTTTGCCAAGTGACTTTAGATCTAAATGTGTTGAACTGCTACTGGACACTTTGATCTCGTTGTAAATGCCTCTCTCATGGTGATCTTGAGGTAGTTGTGTGGTTGGCTGGCTCACAGGAGATAAATGAGAGAGTAGCAATGTTTGTGCTGCTCTAGTTGTAATGGAGTCACAGTGTTAGCTTAAATAAACAGTGGCTTGCTCCGCGTGCATGCTGGATGTGCTCGCTGAGAGTTTATGCGACATGCTGATCTCTTTTGTCAGTGAAGGTTAGCAGAGTTTAGTGCGACTGTGTAAGCTGGGGCTCTGCTGAGCGGAGAGCTTTTAGCAGCATATGCCATGTATATTGTGTGCATAGTGATTTCTTGGTATCGTCAACCTCAAATGCGTGACTAGTGCATAGGGTTTCCTGCACAGTGTGGCATTCTGCTGCCTATAAATGTACCCTTGATGGTACCTCCACAGTGACAGTTTTTTTTTCCATGTTTCCGTTTCATTGCTGTCTTTCCTTTTCTTTTCTACACTCTGTCCTTTTCTATATTCTTCATATACTGTCCTCACTCTCTCTGTGTTGTCCTTGTCACAGGTTTATAATAGGACAGGAGAGGAGATGAGTGTCTGCTTGATGAACGAGGTCATATTAACTTCACAGAGAGGTTTATGCTGAGTCACCAACATACGCCAACGGTGCTGTCTTATCCATTCCTATCAGAGGTCAAGTTGGGATATTTCTCAGCCTATCAAACATTTGTGGCTTCTTGGTGAGCCACCCACCCTGATATCTGAAGGGCATTTAACAAAAAGTTTTTGTGTGCTTTACCATGTAGATTTCAGCCTCTAGGTTTTCAGAAATGTCACGTCTTAATATTCCCAAAACGATACCCAAATTGTAGTCATTCCCACAGCTGGCTTTATTTGCATGTTGGTGGGGAATGATGCTCAGTTTGACTGAAAGCCGTTCTTTGCGTGAGGTCCATTGCTTTTTAGGGCCTTAGTGTAATGTACCTGATTTACTTTATTGTATTGTCCTGTAATTTACCTTAACCCCCTGCGACTGTGGATCAGATATTTCCTTTGCATCTTTGCATTAGGGCTAGTAAGATCTGGCTAATGTCTGGGGACACTCTCAGCATGGTGTCACGTCAGATAGCGTCGGCGCTATATTTAGTGAACCACTCAAAGATGGTGGCACCAGTCCACTGTCCCACTGTGTTTCATTGTCTCTGACTGCTATCAGGCTGTCTGACTGAGATAAAGAGCCCAGGTCTGGAGTTCAGACTGAATTGGGTGTTGAGTGGGTGGCACAAACAAGTTAACTGTGGTTAAAATGAAACTGTTACACACATACACAAATAGTCATTCTGTGTCATTGTGTGTTATTCTTTGTGTACTCTTTTCTTTCACACCATTAGCTCATCTGTGTGTATACATGGTGTGTATTATTAACAGGATAAGGAAATATGAGTCATGAGGTTCATTTTTACAGCTCAATTATAGGAAAGTTGGGACACTATGTAAAATGTAAATAAAAACAAAATGCAATGATTTGCAAATCTCATACACGCATTTTATTCACAATGGAACATAAAACGCATCAAATGTCAATTATTAGCTCATTTAGAACAGGGCAGCATTGCATCTCAAAAACAACTGGGACAGGGCCATGTCCACCTTTGTGTAGCGCCACCTCTTCTCTTAACAACAGTCTGTAAACGTAAGGGAAGTAAGGAAACCAGTTGCCGAAGTGTTTTGGGGGACAAATGTCCCATCCTTGTCTGATGTAGGATTCTAGCTCTTCAATAGTCCTGGATTTTCAGTACTGAATTTTTCGTTGATGATGAAAAATATTTTCTAATGGTTAAAGGTCTGGACTGCAGGCAGGCCTGCTCAGCCCCCAGATTCTTCTTCTGTGAAGCCATGCTTGTTGTGATGGCTGCAGTATGTGGTTTAGCTTGGTCCTACTGCATTATTCAAGGCCTTGCCTGAAAGACACATTATCTGAATAGGAGCATATGCTGTTCTAAACCTCTATATATATCGTTCAGCATTGATCAGGCTGTTCCAAACGTAAGCTGTCCACGCCATAGGCACTAATACAACCCCATACTATCAGAGATTCAGGCTTTGTTCTGTGCACTGATAAAAAGCTGGATGGTCCCTCTCCTCTCAGGTCCACAGGACACGTCTTCAGTGGTTTCCATAAAGAATTTTAAATGTTGATTATTCTGACCACAGAACAGTTTTCCTTTTCCTCAGTCCATTTTATATGAGCTTTGGCCCTGAGAACACAGGAGCGTTTCTGGGTCGTGTTGACATATGGCGGCTTCTTTGCATGATACAGCTTTAACTTGCCGTTGTGGATTGCACAGCTAACAGTGTTCACAGGCAGTGATTTCTGGAAGTGTTCCAGAGCCCTAGAGTGATTTCCAGTACAGAATCATACCTGTTTTTAATATAGTGCCACCTAACAAGCATCCAAAACAGACCATCGGCCTCGTCCCTTGCGTACCGGAATTTCTCCTGGATCTTTTGATTATATTATGTTCTGTAGAGGGTGGGATATCCAAAGTCCTCACAATTTTGTGTTGAGGAACATTTTAATCAAAACATGATGCAGTTTTTTTCAGATTGGTGAACCTCTGCCCATCTTTGCTTCTGAGAGACTCTGCCACTTTTTTAATACCCAGTCAATTGACTTAGTTGCAAATTGCTTCTCCAGCTGTTTTTATTAGTACCACTTACTTTTCCAGCCTTTTGTTGCCCTGTCCCAACTGTTTTGAGATGTGTTGCTGTCATCAAGTATAAATGGTAAAATGTCTCACTATCAACACCTGATATATATTTTATGCTATGTTGTGAATAAAATATGGGTCTATGAGCTTTATAAATTACTGCATTCTGTTTTCTTTACATTTATTTACACTTTACACAGCATCCCAACTTTTTTGGAATTGGTAAATCTAATTATACTGAGCACTGCAAAAAGGCGGTGAGTAAGATATATTAGCAGAACTAGAATATAGTATACTAAACTAAATAAATGATTTCATTACTGTATAATTACCTGTAACTGCAACTTCTTGTTTTTTTGTTATCTTAGAATTAGCTCTTCAAACCTACATAGGAGGGCATCCTTTTTTAAGTAAGGCCAACGTGTAGAGCGACAAATTTTGCCAACAGAAGCCTAGAACGGACAAACTACAGCGACTGTAGAGAGTGCCTTTTGCATTTTTATGCTGAAGCAGCTGTTGGGATTTAGCGGCTCTGTAGAAAAAGGACCCTTGAAGAAATGTCTTACCATAGAGCGTTATCAAGAGCTTCATGTGTAAAACTCCAGGCAGGGCATTATCCAGAAGGAAATTATTACTTCTCATCCTTATCCTTATTAAATGTATGAGACTGAAGTCAACTTCTCATTCATCAGCTTCTTTTTTGAATTTTCCCAATTTTGAATTGTGCAGCAGATACATTTAAGCTCTTGCATTCAACCTCCTATTAATCAGCTTTTTGTTTGTTTTTTTCTTTTTGTCACCTGAAATAAAACATCAGTCACATCCTGGCTATAACATTCAGCTTATCATTTACCAGCTGCCTGTTAGAATTTTCCTGTTCCACCTTAAAGTGTGGCATTTGCTTTAACACCTTAGGTGCCAAAATGTAACTTCAGCACCACTTGAGATGGAACAGGAGCATTCTAACAAGAAGCTGGCGAATATCTTTACCAGCATTAAAAGAATAATTAGGATGCTTTGGTAGCCTAAATCGGCTTATCAGGGGGAAATAGTTTTAAGCTGAGTGCTAAAGATGGTTCTTTGAAGCAGTGTCATTAAAAGAACACCCCTTTGGCTTCTTTGAAGAACCCTTCTGTGGACAGAACCATCTTTGTAAATGTTTTGTTTTTATGAACATGGAAAGGTTCTACACTAATTAAAGGCTTTTCGAAGAACGGTGCGGTCTAGCTAGGACTCATTTTAGAGCCTTTATATTAAGAGCGCTCTGTGTACTGTACTCTAAAATGTGCTACTATATGCTATTCTATACTGTAGGTTGTAACGGTGTTTCGTGTTTGTTCTCTTCTACTGGAGAGTTAGGTAATCAGAAGCTGCAGCTTGCTCTCTGTCCCTCACACAGAGACGCTTGTCAGGGGGAACATGTTTATGTAGGTTTCAGAAGGGGGTTTTCTTGAATCTCTGACAAATATTGCTTATCTGGGGTCAGCATGTGTTTAAGTGCAGGCAGGGCGTCTTTCACAGTCCCTGGGACAACCCACCCTGAGCCTCTCCCTGAGATGAGCTCAAAGGTGCTTTCACAGTGTCGTACACTTTTTCATACAGAGGTGACGAACAGAAATACATTAGCTATTCAATAAAGACCCGGCATTTAGTATGTATGATTCACAGGTGCAGTTATGATTCATTAGGTCTGTTTCTTTGGCAAGTTTAGAATATGTACAGTACTTTGCAGAAGTGAGAAACCACTCTTTTGTTTACCTAATTTTTGGTTGTCATTGTTCAGTATTTAGTATGCTTTTTTAAACCATGCTTTTCAGGAGGCTTTCAGTGTTTCAAAGACATCTGTGGGGATCATTTTCTACACCTACAAAGTTCTGTCTTAGATGCTGGTTGCTTTTTCAGAGTCTTGTGATCTAAGTTATATAACACATTTAATAATACTGAGCTCTGGACTCTGTCCATTGTTCTGAGGACACCAGCAACCTCTTTGACTTCAACTTGTTTTGAATTTCTTTTTCTCAGTAAGCTTTCTCCTCTCTTTCAAACAATATAAGTACTGTTTATTTTTGGGGACATTCATTTTTACTTGTCTACCAAGTGTTGTGATTAGGAGTCCCATGTTCCAAACTTTAATTAAGTTATTGTCCTTTGACATGCTCTTTCCTTCTATATCCCCTAAAAAATCCATAACTTAATGGTAGTTTTGACTGGTAATGAAATAAACCAAGTCTGGATTTTAACATGTGCACATGACTACATGCATTATCAAAAGTGAAACTTTTGTGGTATTTGTATCATGGCGGGCTTGTACAGAAAGAAAACTGAAAGTCACCATGTCTTAAGTTCCTGGAAATGAGGGAGTCCCACTTAGTTTATCAAACCACACGCTCAGCAGCTGACCTAGTGTCAACTATGTACATAACTACTTCAGTCAGCACTATAGAGTAGGTGTAAATAGGGTGGGAATGCAGTGATATGTTATCGCAATCATGATAAATGACTTCACCATACATTGCTCTGAGTATATGACTGTGTAAAGTAACTGCATAGTGACAAGTTACATTTAGTTAAAATTAAGTTCAAATGTACTGAAACAGTACGGATGCCATATTGCTGCTATAGCTTCTTGGTATGTTAATTAGACGCAATGGTTATTTTTTTTAGGCCCTTTAAGAAAACATATAAAGTCTATAAAGTGTATTTAGTGTATCTACTTTAAACTCATGATGTAACTGTGAATTTTGTATGGAGAAATTAATAATAACACAAATTGCTTAAAATATAATAATATAAAACCTACATTTTACCCAAACAAGTAATTGAAAAAAGACTAAAACCTAAAATTTCAGAGCTAAAATATGCTTAGTCTGAGGAATATAAATAAATTAACCTGTAGTAGGACAGTCGAGAAATAATATCTTTAGTGTTATGGTTGTACTTACTTAATATTTTAAGTCACTCTAGGATTAGGATTAGGGTTAGCAGTGCAGTTAATTGGATATTTAGGAAGGCATTTAGAGACAAGCTGGGCAAAAATCTTTGACAATTTGCATGGTTGTATGAGTTAGATTAAAGTTTACTTTTTATGTATGCATATAACTCCATGGTGTGATTGGCCCTAGGCGAGTTGCTATGGACATTATGCTCCATATTTGCAAATTTAATTATCACATTATCACAAATTTAATTATAATTATCATTTATAATTTAAATATCACATTGCATATTGTGTAGTGTGATAAGACCTGATATTTCTGCCATACTGTCAATGCTTAGATGTGTAAACTTGTGTATGTGTGTGTGTTTAGGGGGATTATGGTGTCTATTTCACATCTGTCTGACAAGTGCTGTTGTAAGGACGACACCAACTGCATGCACCGCACACTGCTGCACACACCTGCTGTGACCAGTCAAACCTCATAGTGATCACAAAGGAGCAGTTGTCCGCCAGTGCGGTTTAATAGTCCCCCTCACCCATACGTGCATAAACAGGCATATACAATCAAAAAATAAAAGAGTCCTTTACATGACGTTTAGATTTTGCTCAATGAATTTGCTCAATGAAATTGCTCTTCTTTAATTTTTTTTTTTTTCATTTTAGAGACTGTAGATGTTGATATGAGCAACTTCGTGTAGGTTAAATGTTTCTTATATAGCTGCAGGTATGAATGCAAAAGACCCCCATGTGTGACATTATGAAGTGCGAGCACAAGGCAAAGCAACAGGTGGAGAGAGGATGAGGGCTACTCCAGAGTGCTTCAGTGTTGTCACTGCTGCCATTCAGAAACAGCTGCGTCAATGACCTCCTGTCGCTCCATATCATCTGGAAATGTCCTAAAGAGCAGTTGTACAGGACAGGCTTTGACATTTATAGGGTCATTGAGGAGGAGAATGATTGAGGTATAGGAGTGTGTGTGTGTGTGTGTGTGTGTAGGTGTGTGTGTGTGTGTGTGGCAGGGCAATCATTGGAGGACCAAAAGTCTAGAGGGAAAAGGAAGACATGAAAATGTTGACCTTGTCAGGGCATTGGACTGCTCCCCAAGAGTAATGACAAAATGTGTTCTGTAGCTTATTAATCATTATTTTAGCTGATCTTTTATGATGGATGTAATGTGAGCTAATAACATAGACTCAATGCTATGCATGTCTTTGGCCTACCCACCAGCCTATGTGCTTTATATTATACTTATCTGATATTTATTTAGCCCAAAAACAGCTGCCTAAAAACTTTGGCTAGTAAACCCCCCAAACCTGCTATAAAACACGATCATTACACCCTTAGGTGCAGGTTTTCTTAGCTACAGGTCAGACCGCAATTGAGGTCAGCATAAGCACTGGTAGAGTGGTCTGTATGTCCTTTTTATTATGTTATACTCATCATCAAATAGGTAGACAAAAAGCACATAGAAGGCATCAACCTACAGGAATGAAACTGGGTGGGTGGGTTAGGCATTGTGAGACATGTGAATAATTCAGTTTCATGCTCTGCCGTGCATGTGACATAAACAGGACTTATCACTGTACGTGACCAATCCGTGTGTACAGACACTGTGGTCAACGCCAAGAAGAATGTTTTGTTATCACACGCCACACATCCAGAAGGCCTGGTGTCACTCCATGTCCACCCCTATCGCAAAATCTGCAGGAACTGTGGGAGAATATTCAAGCTGCATGGGATGGATTATCACAGGACACCATTAGGAACCTCTACAACTCCATGCCGAGACATCTGGCATGTTGCACTAGCAAACATGGCAATCCCACAGCATACAAAAAGATACTAGTTCTGTATGTGTAGCTCAATAAATATTAGCCATATCAGTGTGAATTTATAATTATTTATTGTTTCTGAAAACCTTTATCTCCCTAACCAATAGCACTGCAGTCCCACACTTTCTGTAAAGATGAACGGAATTCCTTTTTTTTTACATCTATGGCTTTACATTATTGAAAACATTGATTCCAAACATTTGTGTGTTTATGTGTGAGCATGTGAGAGCAGACAGAGCTTCCCTGCAGTAAAACTGCTGTTTAGAGCTGTTTTCACTAAATCAGGATGTTTTAAACCTGCTTGGGTCACAGGGTCACGGGATGTGTGTGAGAGAAAAGCCTGCTTATTTCCCTTCGTCTGCTGTGGTTTATCTGTGTTTGCTTCTTTACTGCTGTAGATTTCTGGATTAAAGATCTGAGCAAACTGTTGTAAAGCTGCTGTTCTATATTATATACCCAACAACACATGTGAAATGGGTCATTTCTGTTGTTTCCTAAAACATACACAATTATGGCTGGTTTTATCTCTGTCAAAGAGCAAGGGCAACACAGCGGAGCCCTGCTATAATTTAAAGCCTAAACATGACAAAGTTTTCTAAACAAAAAGAACAAAAGAAGCCCCTGAAGGAAGCCATGTTGCTGTGTTACTGTAAATTCACTCACAGAAGCCAAACTCGTCTCTTTTTTACCCTGCCAGAGTTTCATAGTGTTCTTTATCTTCCTCCCTCCTTCCCCCATCTCTCTCTCTCTCTCTGTTTCTCTCTCTCCCACACTCTTTTTGTTCCCACTAACTCCTCACTTGATCTTTCCCTATTTTAGGCTGTTCCTCATGGTGTTGTATGCTCCAGTGAATTCATAGAAAACCTCCACTATCCCTTTCCTTTTTTTGAAACAAAAAATCTGAGGAAAAGCGTCTTCAAATGGATCGTAGCTGTGTGTGTTCCCCGACTGACAAGGAACAGCGAAGCTGAGGATACTACACACACACACACACACACACCAATTCCACCACAGTGCTTTATAAGGACAGAGAGAAAAAAGCCTGACCGGCACTAAATTTAGAACACTTCTGTCATGCCCCTCTCTCTCTCTCTCTCTCACTCTCTCTCTCTCATTCTTCCTCTCTCTCATTCTTCCTTTCATTGTTCTCTTTCTCTCTTCCTTTTTGTCTCTCCTTTCACTGTCATTCTCTCCTCCTTTCTGTTGTTCACTTTTACCTTTTGTCTCTCTTCCTCTCTTCGCTCCTCCTTTCTTTTGTTTTTCTTTTTGCTCTCAATCCTTTTTCTCTCACTTTCTTTTTCTACTCATGTCTTTTTTTCTCTCACTTCCCTCCGTTTCTTTCTTTCTCCTTTCCAATTCCTCTTTTCTCTCACTTTTTATTTGTCTTTCTCTGTTAGTCCTTTTTTATGTTATTTTCTTTTTCATGCTATCTCAATCCTTCTCTTGTCCTTCACTTTTCTCCTCTTTCAGTCCCTGTCCTCTTTCTGTTGTATGCCTAATCTTCTAATTTCAGAATTCTTCTCTCAAACTTTCTGCCTCTGTTCTCCATCCTCTTTTCTGTTTCTCTTCTAATTTGTTTATTTATCCCTCCTTCTTTTTGTCTCTCTTCCCTCTCTCTTTCTCTCTCCTCCCTTTCGTTCCCGCCTCTCTCTCATCCTTTCTGGGTTCTTTCTTTTTTTGTCTGTCTCCCCCTTTCTCGCTCTCTGTGGGTGGCAGGGGCGAGAACGCATAACTGATGATAATGATACAGATGATAATAAGCAGGCTAGTAGAGACTGTCTTTGAGTTCTTCTGGTCTAAAGACCCTCACAGCATGAGAGCATCACTAGCCCCATCAGTGTTATCTCTACACAAGCAGGCGTGCAGGAAACTAAGGCTTGAATTCAGAAGAGATATGGTCTTCAGGTCTGTTTACACTGATGACCACTGCTGGTCAATTCAGTCATGCTTTTACATGCTCTGGACATGTTTTTATATCAATACCTGACAATGCCCTCTGAAGATGTGCATGCGAAAAAAGGGGACTAGCAACAGCTTGTGTCTATCTGAACATATATTACTGGCTTCCCAGCTAACAGCATCTTCCTTCTTATCTTATCTATCTATCTTTTCATTGCCTTGACACAAACCATATAAGCCACATACACTGCAGAGTAAACTAATGGCCTAACGAGGAGACACAATCCAAGCTTTAACAGATTTCTTTATCTCTGCCTCATTACCCTAGTGACGCTAACAAACTGCAGTTGTGTGTTGGAAACGGTAGCTGGTCAACCACTGCCAACTCTGTCCTGATATGATGAACTGGAATGTGATGGGAGGAGGTATTTAAAGATGCTAGGTTTATTTATATGTGAGTGTGTGATCCCGCAGTACATCTACAAAAAGGGAAAAGCACAAGGGGATCGTGTCAATGCACTTTAGACAAAGCTAAATAAAAAAAAAAGTCAGATGGAGCTTGTAATCGAGAGCTTGTAAATTGAGAGCTTCCGTTATCTCAACTGTCCAGCGGGATTCTGAGTTAGTTTCAGTTGCTATGGAAATGTGCTTGGGATTGGGTTTATAAGCGATGAAGCAACAATCCTAAAAGAAAAGCATGACAAACGGCTCTATATAAAACACACATATTTTAGATCAGATTTCTGGTCTCGAATTATTATTACTAATGTACAGTTAGCAGGAATCATCACTCATGGCAGTTTATGAAATATGTATCTAAGATAAAATGGCAATAATAATAATTATAATAACGTTAACTGTGTATTACCTATTAGGTACCCCTCATTGTATTTATATCTATGTCTGTTTTACTTACCATATAGGAGCACTTTGTACTTCTGCAATGACAGACTGCAGTGGTTTGTCTCATTCACTGAACACTGTATTTATTCCCTTTCAACATGTTCTTCAGTGGTCAGGACTCCCACAGTACCACCACAGAGCATAGAGTTTTCTCTATATAGTCTCCCTTTCCTCCATCATAGACATATACACCACACGCTGCATCTAAAAAGCTATCACCATGTCCCCATGCACCCCTCACATGAATTGTGAAGAAGGTACCATAGCATTCGGGCCCTCACAGTCCAGATTCCTCAAATCAAATAGATGGACACCTACATTCACACACACATACATATACATAACAAATGACAGTATCTTACTCCAAGCTTCTAGCAATTCCAGATTATGTCAGAGAAACTGCATTAAATATAATTAGTGCAATTAGTACATTAGTTAGTTCCTGAACATTATCTGCTGCAACAACCAAAGTCGTATTCTGTTACTGTTGTTCCGGTTGCTACCTCAGTGATGGCTATATTCATATATTCCAGGCTATCTGCTATATTGTGCAATTGTCTGTCAATGTATGTTACATCCTGCTTTGCACAACTCTACATATTCTCAGTACCAAGTACTGTAAGTGCCCTGTGTCCTGTTTTGAATTTATTGTAAGTCTTTTGTATTTATTGCAGTGTACTGTCTGCACTGCGTATATGGTATTGATTTTTTTTTTGCTTCTGTATTGCACCATGGTCCTTGTTTCATTTCACTGTGTCCTTGAAATGACAATAAAGCCTGTTGAATTTGAACTTGAAAAAACACTGTGTCCACTCACTGTCCACTCTATAAAACACTCCTACCTTGCTGGCCCACCTAAAGACTTAAAGCAGGAGATGATAGCTAATGTTTTGCTCCACAGTTTTTATTGGTCATCCTCTAGTTCTTCATCAGCAGTAACACTGAGTTGTTTAAAAACTCCAGCAGCACTGCTGTGCCCAATCCACTCGCACCACCCCACACACTAACACACCAGCACCATGTCAGTGTCACTGCAGTGGTGAGAATCCTGTGGGGGTCCTTAACTTAAAAACAGGGTAAAAGGGGGCTTACAAAGAGTGATGTAGAGAAACAGATGGACTACAGTCTGTAATTGTAGAACAACAAGTGTATGGTATATATATGGTAAGTGGAGCTGATAATATGGGCAATAGGTTTAGAAACAAGAAGGTGTTACTTGGTGAATGTATACAAATATTTGATCTGTGTGCCATCACCATGGACACAGACATATTGACAACCTTGGTAAAAGTGAGTCAAAAAGGCTATGAAAATGTTTTGTGTGGAATAATTTAAGATAACTGAAGGTTGTATTTCTCATATTTTCTGCATAACACCAAGTTAATAATCATCTTTACTCGTCCTTGTATACACTCCTTGGCACAGTATGAAAATAAGACACACAAGCACACATTCATACTCACATGCATGCATAACCTACTTTGTTAAAAACTGCAATTCCATGCTTCCCACCTGGAGTAAGAATAGGAGGCTAAAAAACACCGTCCCCCTGAAAAAGAGAAAGTGCCATTTGCATGCCCTGTCAAATTAACTAGGAAGCACAAAAAAACCTTCAACTGCCAAGCAAATGATATGCAAATCGCATTCAAATGTCAGGCAGTGATGAGCAGGTTAAGGGGTGTGCCCTGCAATGGCCTACCTATAGGTGGATTACTCAGTATTCATGTGAGTCAAAACAAAGAGAGGAGGAAAACGGGGGAAGGAGAGATCTGAGAAAGAAGAGAATGAATGTGACACCTGGAATCCACTCTGATAGAGAGCAATGGCAAAATGGACAGGAAATAAGTAAACAAGGTGCTAGAAACTGCAACAAGACAGCAAGATAGCGTGTAACTGCCAATTACACAATACCACTTTTTGTGTCTTTTAATACTGATACAAATATGATATGTTTTCTTTAGTGTGGTCATAAACAATGTTGCACAAACTTCCCTAGCTTAACCCTTACAACTATTACAGCCTGAAGTCCAGCGGACTGTGTGCTATTGCTATGACATTGTGAATTTATTAATTAAGGCAATAATTAACCAAGCATAAAAACACCTGTGACCATTGTTGGTCACTATACGAATATGATGCCCCTAAAGAGTCATCCTGTTAGTGCCAGCACCATGACATTACAGATGGCTGCATGATGCAGGACTGCATGCAAGCACATCGTGACGATGACTTGCATTGTTCCTAACACCACGTCAATGTAGACTGAAATGGTGTCGTGACAAACTGTCAAGGAATGGCAGCGAGTCATCTTCAGTGACAAGCCTTGGTCGAGACGGCCAACGAACCCCTGTATGGAGGCACCGTGGTCAGTGCCACAATGAACAGTTTGTCACACATCACATGTCTAGAAGATCTGGTGTTACTCCACCTCCACCTGTGTTCAAATATTTAGGTTGCATGGGATGGATTATCACAGGACACCCTTTGGAACCTCTACAACTCCATGTCGAGACATCTGGCATGTTGCATTAGTATGCGTTAGTAGTACAAGACACTACTTCTGTATGTGTAGCTTAATAAATATTGCCGATATTAGTTTGAATGTACCATCATTTATTATTTCTGGTAGCTTTTATTTTCTTTCCGAATAGCACTGCAGTGGGACACTTTCTTCTTGGTTCAGCTATACTGTTGACAAGGAGTGTATGTATTTTATACTCATACAGTGGGGTACATTTGATCTAAATACTGGGAAGGGGCTGTCCCCTCATAATACATGCTGTGATTAATTCTCAGTACATGGTACACGGGATCCCTGCATTCACACAATGAAAACAGCATTACTAAATTGAACTAATTTACACTCTACAATGTAAACACCCTAGAATCCTACTGGAGGAAAGCACAGCTAATAGCATCATATCGCACAAGGTGAGTGTGTGCTATTAGATTGTTACAGGACTAACTGATCTAGCATTTCCTTTTGCTATGAGTCCAATGACCGTCAATAAAGATTTGCCATTTCTACCATCAATACAAACAAAATCATTCTCATTTGTTCCATTAACATGGAGACCATAATTTTCTGGGTGAATAAACAGACACTGTTGTGTGTGTGTGTGTGTGTGTGTGTGTGTGTTTGTCTGTCTGTTTACATGTGCACACAACGTGCCAGTTTATTGCCCAGTACAATCCAGCTCTGGTAATGACAAACTGTGACATCACAATTGTAGAAACATTCTCTTGTAGACAATAGAGCTCAGTGATGAAGACACATGAGGGTGTGGCCTTCCTTGCACAGAGGGCTCGCTCTCTGTTTCTCTCTGTGCCTCTCTCTCACTCTATCCCCTTCTGTCTCCCTCCCTGGAATGCAGTGACGGAGGTGGAGTAGGAGGAAAGCTGGAGAAACAGAGATGTTTCTTTCAAGCTCTCAGACAAAGATCCAACACACAGCTTTATCGTCACATCCATATGCATCTGTTGCATATTCACCAAATACAAACACGCACACACACACACACATATTAAAATATATTATATATGTATATATGTATATATACATATATATGTTTGTGTGTGTATATATATATATATAGAGAGAGAGAGAGAGAGAGAGAGAGAGAGAGAGAGAGAGAGGGAGCATAGGGAACCAGTTACATACTACAAACAATACACTATAAAAATCTATTTAAGTTACTGTAAATACGCTCACACTCTTACCTTACACTATGACCCACATTTCACCGCTCATTAGTAACTTTGCCGCCACTCATTCCTAACTGCCCGCCAGCAAGGCCATTGAACCATAGAAGGTCCCTACTTAGCATGAAGTGCATCTCTCTTCAGCTCTTCAAGTTTTCTCCCATAAAGCTTTAGAGGCTATGACCACAGAGCAGGGCCCCCTGGACACACATCCAACATCAAGAAAGTAGACTCATATAGAAGATGAACGTCTCTGTTAAAACACCTGTGCAACCAAATGAGCCAAAGGGCGCAGGCAAGACAAAGTCATAAGTGACAGAATCAACAAACCCCGCATTGTGACATTATCTCTCTAAAAGGAGGAGCTTCGAGTCAATAAAAAACTCAGCTGCACTTCTGTATTCATTTAAAGAAAACAAACAATACTCAAGCATAGCTCAAACGACTGGGCCTGGGGCTCTTAACCACCCATTCATTCATTCATGCTGTTGGCTTTGAACAAATTACAGAAGGTAGTTATAATTACATGTGGTTTTGATGTGAACACGGGCCTTATTTTTCACCAGAGTTGCACAATATAAGGAAATGTTCATAAGCTGCAGTTTTTAGACACGCGCCCCTTGGAGAGATGAAAACACAAAGCAGAGCGAGAGAGAGAGGAGAGAGTTGAGACTGAAGGATTGTCAGTTGTATGCCTCCTCCTCCTCACTCACTACTTTCCTACTGATATTTTCACATCTTATCATTCAGCATCCTGACGTCCCAGTCCTTTAGTTCTCCTTCTCTCACATTTCAAAGTTTACAGCCCTGTCACTTCCCTCTCACAGTTCCACTTGTGCTCTGTGAACTACATGTGAACCTTTACCACATCTTCACAGTCTTGACTAGCCTAATACATTCAGCTTGACACCAAACTAGACCAGTGTGGAATACTCAAACCAGTGTGTTTTGTCTGAAGAAAACATTTTCCATATATGCAATGTATCACAAAGTCCCCTAGGGATGGCCTTAGAAATCTGAGTTAACATAAGTCCTAATATGGAATGATGAGGCTATTATGGCTCACTCATCCGTAAGAGAGGAATTCTCTTGGAAAGTGGCATTGACAAATTAGCAAGTCAGCAGACCTCCTTTCTGTTCTCGTAAAAATAATGTATTTATAGCTAGTTTACGCTGCTATGAGGATGTTGCCACTATAACCTACAGTAGCAATACTATCAACAAATATAGAAATAGTACTGTTTGATAACATAAAGCAGCAGACACCAATCCTCCTCCTTAAGATCTAGCTGAAGATTTAAACTCCAACTACCCTGTAGGATTCCTCATTCAGGTATGTGATATCTCCTGAAGCCAGTAATTAGATGAATGAGGTGTGCTTGATTAAGGCAGAAGCTAAAATCTGCAGAAAGGTAGATTTTCATGAGCAGGTTAGGTGATCACTGACATGGAGGAACACTGGGCCTCATTCACCAATATAATCCTAAATATATATTCCTTTGTTCTTGAGGACACTCTTAAAAGCAAGTCTACATCAGATTCCTGACCTGTTTTTAAACCACAGAACTCCTTGCACCTTTGTGCTCTTGTATGTGCATAGATACTGCTCTCACCTAAGAACAAAACCCATGTCAGATTTTCATCCTTTTTAAAAAAACCTTCTTAATAAGTCAGTGTCACAGGTCATTTGGAGTGGTTTGAATTGAAATGGTTAATTAAAGAGGAATTTGCAGACTCTGATTTCTTTTCAGTGGTGGTAATGGAAGCCAGTGGTCACCATGGCACAAATACAGCCATTGTATTTAGCCCCTAAAACCACAAGTAAACCTTTATGTGTTTTATGAACGTTTATATGTAATTTTGATTATGTTAAAATATTCCTAAACCTGAAAATAAGATTAAGATTAAAGAATAAGATTTCTATAGGAGACTAATATATATATATATATATATATATATATATATATATATATATATATATATATATATATATATATATATATATATATATATATATATATATATATATATATATATATATACACCCACTTGTTTACATCTGAACTGATTTTTGTATTCGGTGGAGTTCCCCTTTCAGAACGGTTGGTGGAGAAGTAAAAACAGTGAGTTTACGCCAGAATTTGAGCCACTTGAGAAGAATTGGTTCCGGGCGCCATCATGTGGAGGTAAATATATCGTATCTGTGACTGAGGGGAAAATAAAGTTTTTGCTCTAATGAACAGGTTTTCTGCTTTCTAAACGTAAATCTCAGATGTAACAAAAAATCGCGATTGATCTTTGGACTTTTTGGTTATGGAAATCCGCTAAATACTCAGTGGATGTCTCCACCTTTACTCATAAAAATACAGAAATACTGAGAAATACATTAAAACGCTGATGTAGCGCTAAACCACATCAGCATTTTGCCTACAGTGCCCGCTCTACTTAACTGGTACACGGCCTTGTTATAAGTTTGTCACATACTACAGCCTAACGCGCTGCTGTTATGGAGACCGTAACCAGGCGATGGGAAAGTGTCCTCGAGAGCGCACGAGGACTGCGCAGGTGCAGCGCGAGCGCCCGACTGAAAGATATGATCGTTCTAGCGTCTTGGTCACGCAGACAACCCCATGTAGCGGCGGGTTCGGCTTCAGTTTCTTTGCAATAGATAGCTGCTTCTGTTCGCCAGTCGGGACGCCGCAGCAGAGGTCGAGGGGGGTCTCTTACCGGACACGGAAACGTGCACGAACCGGCAGCTGCGCCGTCGACCTCCAGCAGGCTCGGCTTTGACATATGTTGGCACGCGCCGCTGTGGGGGGCCTTATGGCGCCACAGTGACAGTGTGGTGATGAGATGTGAATGGCTGACGGATATAGCGGTAAAACCTAGTATTCGGAGCTTTTCCTCGTATGTTCAGATCTTTTTTTATCTCGCAGAAGAAATGATTTAAAATAGGTATGGATTGTTTCCGCCAGTTTAGACACAGGAAGTCTAGCTCATGAAGATTGTTGTTACTTTGAAAACACTGACTTTCCCTCTCTCTCACCTGAGAGGTGACAGCAACCATTATGCTTTTCAACACCAATAGAGACACGCTGTCTCCATTTTTTACTACCTCTGTTTCCGTTTTACAGATTGTCTACCACCTGGGTATGCCATGGTTGCGGATTTACATAATTATTATCCCTCCTTATCCGTCTTATAGGTCGTTATCTGGTGCTGGGACGTGAAACTGGACCGTCAGCTTCTATTGGCAATAAGCTATTACAGCCAGGAGCAGCCCTGTAGAGAGAGAGAGGGTCAGGCAAGATATGACAGACGTGATCGGTGTCTGGAACTTTAGTTAGGCTCAAAGTCTGCATGGAAGCCCCAAAGCTGAGCAGGGCTGGACATCCTGGCCTGAGGGATGAAGGGGACATGGGGGCAGACAAATGTCCTTTGTCCTGCTCTGAGGTTGGTGAGTAAGCGAGACAGTATACAGACGGTCATTTTACCACCTGTGTTCAGGAGCCTTTGGTCACCCAGCCAAGCACAGACACTACAAAGTACTATGATTGATATGTGTTCAAGGGAAGGGTGTTTAATAAGTGATGAGAGTCACACTTCAGCATAACAGTGGCCTAAAGGTGTGAGGACTACAGGATTAAGACATTAAAGCTGCATGAGACTGTTGTCTTGATCCTGAGCCGAAGCTGTCAGGGTTTGGACTTGAGTTACTGGCTTAACTGGGGACTGGAAAGTTCATGTTTTCCATCTCATTCACATTGTGTACGGCTTTGCTCGGCTTATAGTCATCATAATGTTATACAGCACGTATTATTTTCACTTTAGGTTACCCAGAATAGGTTTGCAATGACGCATAAAGTACTGGATTTTTTGTGATGATGCTTAATACAAGTAGATCAGATCAGTGTGTCACTCATGTGTTTTGATACATAGTGGTATATAGACAATAACACCTAGAAGACCTGTCAAATGTTACAGCCAATAATTTGTGGCCATAAGAGATCCGGTATAAACAATATGGACTTAAATAAGAACTCCATTCTTTTGGCAGCTCCAGAAGGAAGGGTGCGCCGCAGTGTCCTAAACCTCCCTGCCATCAACCCAGACCGGTTACGTATGGCCAAAGTCCAGGTGGAAAAGGCTGTTAAGGTGAAGAAATCAAGTAAAGTCAGTATGTTTTACAATGTTTGCTTTGCATGCAGATTTGTCTTTAACTCTGTTTCCTTCTTTCTTAGATGCGTAAGATATTCTCCATCCAGGGACCTTACCCTGTGGTTAGGGCAGCTTTGAGAGCCAGAGGGTGGGTTGAACGGCGTCTGCCAAGGCCTAACCAACATCTGCTTCGTCGACGAAGTGAGGAAGATGATGAATGTAATGATGGAGACGAAAGTGGCGATGATGACGACGATGATAATGGTAAATCATTTTATAAAGTTTTAGTTTATGAAATAAGTTAATGTAGCTTAAATACACACTGAGCTTAGAGCAGATTTATTAGACATGCCTGTATGGTATGAATGACTAGTACTTTTAACATTTTAATTACGTATTATATTGTCTGTCGTCAGAGGAAGTAGAGAAAGAAGAAGATGCCAATGACATCTATGACCTAATGGTGAGAGGGACCCTCGCAATCTTATAAAACAGCATAGAATTTAACCACTATGGTGCACAATGCTAATCTCTTCTTATCGTAAACATTTTAAAGCTGTGGCTTGTCATTTTTCATTCATAAGTAGCAAGTACAATGTTAAAAGACTTGAAAAAGACATGCATTGAAAGTATAGCAAAAGCAAGTGTCTGAATGCTTGTTCCTCTCAGTGTAGCTAATGTTTTTAATGTTTTACCCTGATCAGTCTCGAATGGTCAGAAATGAGATGACATATTTGTACTGGACAACACGAAGAGATTCCATAGACAATCGCAGTCTTCGAAAAGAACAGATGATCAACCATTATGCGAAGTCTGGAACCTTCACTACCAAGGTCTGACCAGTTAAGCTTTGCTGTCTTGCAATATTCATTGATTT
The DNA here is from genome assembly GCA_024036415.1 of Prochilodus magdalenae. Lineage (NCBI taxonomy): Eukaryota > Metazoa > Chordata > Actinopteri > Characiformes > Prochilodontidae > Prochilodus > Prochilodus magdalenae. The sequence continues at coordinate 69,638 of JAMWET010000981.1, forward strand.
AGTTTCTTTCCAAAGTATTGTCTTTCTGTCCAACTACTCCTTCTTCACTTCAGTCCAATTGATTTGTACCGCACTTTCGTACAACATTCATTGTCACAAAGCATCTTTACAGAAATATGGATCCAGAAAAACCTGATCATTGTACTACAACACTGTGCTGTTGATGTTTACCTGAATGCAGTTACATGCTGATGTCCACCTTCAATTCCCTTAGGTGGGTTTGTGTGTAAACTTGAGGAATCTGCGTTGGTTTGATGCAGCTGATCCAGACACATTCTTCCCGCGATGCTATAGGCTTGGGGCTGAGGATGAGAAGCATGCCTTTATTGGTGAGGTTTCTACTTTCCTGCTCACTCCAGTCTTTATTTTCTGCAACATCATCCAGTCTTTAAAGCTTTGTTAGTCAGTCACAAAAAAGGACTTGTATAATTGGTATAATAAAATGTGCTGTATCCATGTACCTTGGTTTTTGCAGAGGATTTCAGAAGAACCGCTTGTACAAGCCTTCTTCAGTGTATAGTTGAAAGACATCACAGAGGAACGGAAGAGGGTGGAAAAATGACAATGTCTGAACAATTGCTTACAAGTGAGAATCATTACATCATCACAGTAGTTACTAATTACAGTTACACATAGTTTTTGTGTAATGACATTTAAAACAACAAATCAGAAGCAGACAGTGACTTGTTCCTCTTGCAGATCAGAAGAAAGGATGTAAACGGTTGGCCCTGTCAGTGGTACCTTCCAGAATGATTGACAGTGCATTACAGGTGTGCCGGGACTATTTAGACAGTTTTGAACACAATGATATAGACGTCGCCTTGGACTCAACGCCCACACTAACGGATCAACAGTGGTCAGAGTTCATGCATAACTATTATCTGGCTGTCCAGTAAGCATAACATTTTCTTTGCCTGGTGTATTTATTATGCTGTACAATATCATCAATAAGCTGTTTCCTAAATTTGCTCCTGAAAAAAATCTTTAGAAGGAGTCTACAACAGACTTAGGACATATACTTAAATCACAGAATTGCTCACACATTTTGCTCTTTAGTGTGTGTAGATTCTGTAACTACTGTTATACTGGCACTGTCGTACCACTTTTATTCTACATCTTAATTTTGCTAGTGCCACACTTTATCGCCCTTATTGTCCTCAGTGTCTTTACTGTCTCATTATGTTTATCTCAGGCTCCTTATTTTATTTTATCGTGTGTCTTGCGTTCATCTATTTTATGTTTACTAATTAATATAGTCAGTATACTCATGTTATTGTTTTAGTTGTAATCTATTTATTGTTAAATGTTTATATGCTGCAACTCATGTCAGAGAATAATGCAGTTTCAATCCTCTGTATGTCTTGTACATATTGAAGTACTCACAATAAATCTACTTTACTTGACTTAACTGACTTATCTATGAACAAATCCCGAATAATGGGAGAGTCTTTGTGAAAAGGACGTAATTAGGTTTTAAGATTTTTTTTTATCTCAAAAGGTGAACGCAGACTGCTGCCTTTTATCAATGAACTTATTACCACTGCTATTAGTATGCAAAATAAATGTGTTTTGAGATTGCCTGTACTTTTTAAATAACTCTTTCCTAATTGTAGTATTCTAGTTTTGTCATTTAAAAGGTCTGATATGATATATTTCTCCCTGTCCTTGTCCATGTGTCTCAGTGATGGAGCAGAGATAGAGAACACTGTTCGATATGTGGAGAGCTGCCAGGCTACACTGGGTAAACTACGAGAGATCAGTCCACAGGTGGACATTGATGGCATTCACAACATTTGGATCATCAAACCTGGAGCTAAGTCTCGTGGTAGAGGTTAGGCCCAGTAAAACTCTGTCCGATGCAACATACAGTAAAATTATTGTTTGAAATATGCTAATAATAATAATTATATATAAATATAATAATTATTATAAATAATAATAATTAACAGTGGTAATACTAGCAAGTATTGTCTTAGGAATATTATCAGGAATATTCATTTATGAATTATATAATGTAAACTGACCCTTATTAATTTATGTTGAAATTGTGTTTTGCATGCTATGACACTAAAAGGTGCATAAAAAGTGCACAAAAGGTGAAAAAACCTGTACCTCATAAGGATCATCTTATGTGCTGTAAATGTCCATTTTCAGGCATCATATGCACTAAGCGTCTGGATGAGATCCTGAAACTAGTGGACAGTGATCCCACGCTTATCAAGGACAGTAAATGGGTGGTGCAGAAGTATATAGAACGTCCCTATCTAATCCATGGAACCAAATTTGACCTGCGACAGTGGTTTCTTGTAACAGAATGGAACCCTCTCACCGTGTGGTTCTATAGGAAATGCTACCTGCGATTCTCCTCCCAACCTTTTTCAGTGGACACACTAGACAGGTAAGAATACAAAATAGGGTGTGTTTCTAATCAGATGCTCATATGTTAGCTAGGGAATTTATTTGAAATTTTAAAATTTTCAGTTTTAGCATTGAAACATGAGTCCATATCGTGGAGAACTGATGTTTTTTAATCACTTTTTGAAAAAAAGGTAGATGTACTATGAAACCATTGTTTTAAAACTCACCTTCACACCTCAGTGTATATGATCATATATGGAAATTAAAAGGCCTGTTTCATATTCATTGTTTTTGTGATGTCAGTCTATTCACATAGATACATACATTCACATATTCTATGACATATCAGTACATGGCAGCTAATCCAAACAAAGAACAGTTGAACCTATGTCCTTATTAAAAGAATATTACCAAAAACAAGGATAAAAGAAGCTGGGTGATGTAAGTTACTTATCTGCTCCTGTAATCTTGACGCCTTTGATTTTTATTACTATTTTAGACTTTACAGAACAGGTGAAACAGTGCGTATTTTGGCTATCTGCAATAGCAAAACACCATCTTTGTTATTCTCTCTCTCTCTCTCTCTTTCTTACTCCCTTTAAGTTCGGTACATTTGTGCAACAACTCCATTCAAAAGCACTTCCGGCCTTCTCAGCAGCGCCACCCAGAGATTCCTGAGGACAACATGTGGTCCTGTGAACAGTTTTGCTCTTTCCTGTCCAGCCAAGGCAAGGGGGCCCAATGGGCAAGTGTGATTGTTCCAGAGATGAAGAAGGCCATAATTCATGCTCTACAGACTGCACAGGATCTGGTGGAGTCAAGACGGGGGAGTTTTGAGCTGTATGGGGCTGACTTTATGCTGGGGCAGGATTTGCATCCCTGGCTGATTGAGATTAATGCCAGTCCCACCATGGCTCCATCCACAGCAGTTACCACCAAGCTATGTGCAGCTGTCCAAGAGGATACTCTCCGTGTAGTGCTGGATCGCAGGCTGGACCGTGGGGCTCACACTGGAGGCTTTCAGCTTATATACAAGCAGGTGCGTTATCCAATCGTATAAAAATTTTACCACTGTTTGATCAAATTAGAATTTTTAAAGGAGACATGTGACTGGAGAAACTACTTACATAATCAGGAATTGCTACTTGCTACATTTACTAATTTTGTATATTTGGAAAAAGCCTAGGAGTTTATTTTAGACAAAATAAGAGGCTATGTTACTAAATATAATTAATTTCAACATCTAAGAAGTTGAATCACCACTTACATATAAATGCTTTTTGAAACTCCTACTGACTATAGCGCTCTATTGTCTACTAGAGAGGTTGTTTACTTTCCATGATGGCTGATACCCATTCTCTCTTATTTGCTGTAGGCAGCAGTTGAAGTGCCACACTATGTGGGGATAAATCTCCTTATTGAAGGCTTTCACATCAAAAGGCCCCGACCCCCACCTCATAAAGCCTCCTATCCAGTTGAACTGCGTTCGGCCCATTCTGGACCTGTTGCTCCTAAGCACCATCCACCAGGCAAAGAAAATGAAACATCAATTGACAAACCCAAACCTCCAGCTAAACGCTGGATGAAGACAGTAGTTCGTCAGTTGACCTTCAGTGGCATAAAACCTGCATCTGAGCGCATTGCTTGGAGGCTCCAGCGAACCCGCCTCGGAGTAGATATGCCCCAACTGTCACCTCAAGTGCCAGTTTGCTCTCTGGAAGCTTCCGTCAAAAAGCCTTTACATTGTAGCCTTCCCACTGTAAGGCTGAAATCAGGACGAGGTCATGGGTCAACGGAAGCCCGTGGTGGCCCTGTGCTTTCCCTGGGATTCATTAGCTTTCAAGAGCCAGAAAGGGACCCCACTCTGGTAGAACCCAGCCCAATGTTTCCATGCTCTGGTGTCCGCTTTCAAAGCTTTTCACGGCACCACAATCGCAGGGTTATTCAGGCTAGCTTTACCGGAAGGATGGGCCATAAGATCTAAGTGTCGAACTCAGAGGACTGCTTGTTCTTGATTTGCACATTGATTTAACCACTGTACCTCTTAATAAAGCAGTATTTATTTCAGCCAATGAGTCTTTGTTTTTATGTATATTTTTGTGCTGTGAGACAGATTAATATTATCCATCGTCCATGTAGAATATGATAATGTTATTCCACAATGTTATAAAGCAGATTATTAAACAGGTTGTTTAACTAGTGGCAGAATGTCAAGTGTATAGGCTGAAGAGCAACAACCTATCCAGTGTGAGCTTGTCACCTAAACACTTCTTAAGAGACATTGGTTGCACATCAGCAAAAAGTGTTGCAAGATTTAAAAAAAAAAAAAAAGCAGAAAGGTTTTTGGATTTGGCTATTAAGAAGGGATAAGAGCTGGGGGGAAGCTTCATAGTAGAAGTACCCAACGATGTAAATCCAGCTCCAGGGAGCAATGTGATGACTTTCCTGACCACTGCCCAACTATCTGGGTTTATAAGGGCGAAACATCAGTGAAGGATGACATCAGTAAGAATAAACTGATATGTCAGAACAATATTTAATCATTTATTAATTGATCTATGTTTACAGGCGGTAGAAAATAAAAAATTAGAAGAAAAAAAATTGGCCCACAATTTCGCTGAATGCATGTCTGATAATTACATGCAAATTGGGAGTAAATATTTGTATTTGTAACAGAGTAAATAAAGATTTTGTTACAGATATTTTATCTAATACAACCTGACTTCAGAAAGTTGGGGTGGTAGATAAAATGAAAATAAAAATAGAAAGCAGTGATTTATACATTTAGAAACACTGACCTGTATTTGTGGGACAGCTTAAGACACTGATTATTGTAAAATGTGCTAAAACAACTTAAAGAGGTGAAGCCATTCTGTGTGATATAAAATTAGACTTCAGGAAAATCCTTAGTCCTGAGCGAGAATGACTGAGGCCTGTTACGTTGCCAAAATGCATCAGCACAACGATTTATCTTCACATTTATTTATCACACTCTCTATCTAACCTCTCGCTTTCCTTCTTCTAATTTAACCATGATCTCGCTGCAGCAGCAACGCTTTTCTACTGTAGTCTGGGGTTAGTCTCTTTCACCCTCTACTAAATTTAAAGCACAGTGGCGCGCACGTCCGCTTTGTCGAGAACGGCTACGTAAGACGCGGGAGCGCGCGCGCTGCTCTACACTCTCTCTCAGTTTGCCAGGAAAAGATGGCAGCGTCCGTGTGCCGAGTCGGGGGAGCCGTGGGTCGGGCCTTTGCTAGAGCTCGCGGCGTGAGTAAATCCAATACTGCGCTTCTTGAAAACGTCGGTAAAAGTGTCTGTAAAAACGTGTATTGATGTTAGTTATCTCTTACTTCAGAAGTCTGTTTGTCATTCGTGTGACTTCCGTAGGCCTTAGCAGGCTGAGTTGCAGTTAGCTTACTAGCTAACTTTAGCTCCGGTTTTCGGTGAAGCTGGAAGGTCAACAATCACCGCGGTAGTTAGAGAAGCGGTTCACAGGTTACATTGTAGAGATGTACCGGTGTAGTGACTTTGGTGATGAGTGTATTTTTTGCTTTTCAGTAAACAACGCCCTTACATCTTGTTTTAAATACCTGCCGCTCACAAGGTCATTCAGCGCTGCCTTGCTGTTTGGTGCAGCTGGGTAGGTTGTAGCTAGCACAGAGTATGGCCATTGGGTCGAGCTAACGGTGCCTTTCTGTGTTTTTGCTTTTTATTTGCTTCTCCATCCAATTCCTGTGCTTGTCTAAGATTAAGGGATTCACAGTAGGGTGGACACTATAGGACACATTCTAGCTAGACTGTCAGCAGAGTACATGTCATCAGCACAGGTAATGTTGCAGACAGGTAATGTTCCTGTCTTGTTAGCTCAGTGTCCTCATTGGTTTGAATTAACTCCTGGGTTGGTCTTTTAGTTATATAGAGTTCTCCTGGTTTAAAGGAACACTTTAAAAATTTTAAAGGACTTTTGCGTTTAGTTCTGAAGCTCAAGGTGCCGGCGTGTTAATACGGTAATTTGTAGGCTCTTTCTTATTTGTATTTCTGCAACCCCAAGACACTGAAGTGATTCAATATTGATTTCTACTTCCCCCCCCTGCCTTTTTTCTCTTTAGCCTGCTCTACTGTCTCTGAGACGAGGCCAGGCAAGTGTGACATATGCCCAAAGCCTGTTAGGTGCTCCGGAGACGCAGCTCACTGCCCTGGACAATGGACTGAGAATTGCCTCTGAGGAGACTGGACATGCTACATGCACTGTGAGAAAACACTCTTAATGCTTCTGCAAAGAATCTTTTTAATTTTAATAATGCTACATGGATAAATGTAGCTGGAACAAATAATGTAAATATTAAGAAAAATCTGTGTAAATGTGCAATATTTACAGAATGCTTTCATGTGAGTAGAGTTTAAACAGGTTTTTAAATGGTAAAAGATGGTGTACGCTGATGTTTCCAGGTTGGCCTGTGGATTGGTGTGGGTAGCCGGTATGAGTCTGAGAAGAACAATGGTGCTGGGTTCTTCTTGGAGCACTTGGCTTTTAAGGTACAAAAGTGATTTTCCCTCAGGGCTGTGTTTTATTAGTGCACTGTCCTTATATCCTTTCAATTGTATTTGTTTCTCCTGTATTATTTTCAGGGCACGAAGAAGCACCCACAGTCTGCTCTTGAGCAAGCAGTGGAGTCGATGGGAGCTCACCTAAGTGCATACACTTCTCGTGAGCACACTGCATATTACATGAAGACCCTCGCTAAGGACTTACCAAAAGGTGTGACCAAAATTTGACTCGTGTGTTTTTTTTTTTTTTTTTGTTTGTTTTTTTTTGTTTTTTATATTAGATAATATTGGAATGTTAGCATGTGTAGTGCAGCAAACTTGAACTTTGTACTGATACATGGTTGCTGCTTAAACTATTTGTGTGATTTTGTGCATGGATAAGAAGCTCATATTGCAGTTCCAGCTATATCCTTGCAAATATATCGAACAAATGGTTGGATCTGCACCATGTCAGGGTGAAAATAAATGTGGCTGTGCTGGTGGAAATGATTGTTCAAGTTCTAACATGTATGAACAACTTTTAGTAGTATGTGATGGTATGTGCAAGATTTGCAACACAAATCTGTATTTAGAGTGCTAGTAGTTTTTTGTTTGTTTGTTTGTTTTTTTTTTTTTTTTCTCATTTTGAAACAGCATGTGAACATGTAATGGTTTACGTTACTGATGTACTGCATGTATTTTTTGTTGTCAAGATGTCATAGTACTATTTAGATTAATGTTATTCTCTCTGCAGCGGTGGAGCTGTTATCGGAGGTGGTGCAGAGCTCAGCTCTGAGTGAGGCTGAGATTGAGCAGCAGAGGGGGGTGATACTTAAAGAGCTGGATGAGATGGAGGGCAGTCTGCAGGATGTGTGCCTGGACCTGCTTCATGCCACTGCCTATCAGGGCACAGCACTGGGACAGAGTGTAGTGGGGCCCTCCCAGAATGCCAGGTATACAAATCTAGACACTTCAGATACACCAGAGATTGTAGGTTAAATAAATTGTCTGATTGTCTTGTGCCTTTGTTACCTATGTTGAAGAACTCTGACTCGTCAGGATCTGGTGGATTATATTAACAGCCACTACAAAGCTCCACGCATGGTCCTGGCTGCTGCTGGAGGTACTGTCTTTCTGTTTTTCTGTCGTATGTCAAAGTTTGTGAACATCTGTTCATTTAGTGTTTTTTCTTCTTGCTTTTTCTCTATAAAAACAAGGCTATTCACACACCTCTAAATCTTTGAGAAGGTTATACACTAGTTATTAAATTATTATGCATTTGATTTAATCTTAAACACATCTTGAATGACCTGTTGGGAATCAGACCTGGATCAGTTCCAGTGCTTCATAACCTAGTGTTGAAGAGCATTAGAGCATTGGCATTCAGCATGGTGACTTTAGACTCATGTGTGACTACATCGTTAAATGTATGCAAGCTATGGGTGCACCTAAAGTCTAATTTCACTAATTAGTAGAGGTCTCTGAATACTTTTGAAATTATGAGCCGTCATATAACTGAAGACTTTAATAAGAAAGTAATGCATCAGTATTGATGAGCTGTATGTGATTATTGGATCTGTTCTTGTAAAGGTGTGAACCATGAGGAGTTAGTGGGACTAGCCAAGCAGCACTTCAGTGGTGTTTCATTTGAGTATCAGGATGACGCAGTGCCAGTGCTGTCTCCCTGCCGCTTCACTGGCAGCGAGGTAAGAAGGCTGTACACAATCGAGACACTTTTATGCTTGCTTTTATCCAAAATGTGAAATATTCTACTCCCTACTGTAGAATACTAAGAAGTTTTTAAACAATATACATCCTGTCCTGCTTCTTTTATTTGCTTATGCACTTTGGTCTTATCTCTTACAGATCCGAATGCGTGATGATGCAATGCCTCTGGCACACGTTGCAATTGCAGTAGAGGGAGCAGGGGCTGCCAGTCCAGATATTGTGCCTCTAATGGTTGCAAATTCCATCATTGGCAGCTATGACATCACCTTTGGAGGTGGCAAGGTTAGTTGTGCTTCTTGTGCTTACATTTTATGTAATATGGTATAGTGTAATAATGAAATGCTAATGGACATGCCCTGAAATTGACCACAAGGCCATGTATTTGTGTTTAGCACCTCAGCAGTCGTTTGGGCAGTCTGGCTGCAGAGCTCAACCTGTGCCATAGTTACCAGGCTTTCCACTCCACCTACAGCGACACTGGACTGATGGGCATCTATTTCGTCACAGACAAGCATAAGATTGAAGACATGATGCACTGGTCGCAGAATGCTTGGTCAGTGAACATATTCAGATTATACTAATAGAATTTAGTTGTTTTAGTGCATCAGGGCTTTGGAGAGTCTTTGGCAGTGTTTACTATTTTGTCACTGTCCAAAGCACCATTTCAGTTAGTTTAATCATGAATTTATAATTTTGTTTCTCTTTCTTGGGATTGCAGGATGAATTTGTGCACCACAGTGACAGATAGTGATGTGGCCAGAGCAAAGAATGCCCTGAGAGCCAGTTTGGTAGGACAGCTTAATGGTAAGAGTCACAGACATGCATGCGTACACATCGTTGCTGCAGTATTACAGATATGGTCAAACTAGTTTACTTGTTAAGTACTTGCTTTCTCCTTTATTCATATTCTGATGCTTAATCTGCCTGTCTCTACATATGCACTGTATGTCTATAATCTCACTCCTCCTGCACTTTGCTTTTCAGGTACAACTTTGATCTGTGATGACATTGGCAGGCACATTCTTAACTATGGCCGTCGCATCCCTTTGGCTGAGTGGGATGCCAGGATTGAGGTGAGCTCCATCTTTATGACTAGACATCTGTAGAATAATCAGTAGTGACCTTCCACATTACAATAAATTCATTGTGTCTTATGTTCATTTGCACACTATAAATGGTCTTATGAAGAAGATAAAACATCAACCAGTAACTGATCCCTTATAGTTTCTAAATGTGTGTTTCTGAGTACTTGAGTCTTATTTGCTTTCACAGGCTGTGACACCCAAGATGCTTCGTGATGTTTGCTCCAAATACATCTATGACAAATGCCCTGCTGTAACTGCTGTTGGTAAGTTGGTTATTGTCTTTTGCCACCAAAAGATTGTGCTTGGTGTTGTTTTGTTTATTTGCCACTCACAAAATGCAAAAGTCTTATTGTAAACGTTTGATGCCTGGGCCTGTATGCCTACCTTTAATTCAAAAGCTTAAGGATGATTGATATATATTTGACGTTATAAACACTGGACATCTTTTAAAAAACTGACCCCAGTCCTGAAAAACTTATTTGTATTTTGTCTGTTTCTCTTTTCTCTAGGCCCAGTTGAGCAGCTTCCTGACTACAACAGAGTGCGCAGTGCCATGTACTGGCTTAGGTTCTAAATGATCAATGTTTCATCTGTTGTCAGCACTCATCTCTCTCCTTCTTTTTGTATTCTGCCCCTCTCTCTTAAGCTTTCCTTCTTCCTAAAAATATTCATCACCTGCCACATTTCTGCACTTAAAATGGAGCCTACATCCATTCTGGTCTTTTGGTCTGACTCAGTACAGTTTTAAGACATTTAAGGTTTTTATGGCAGCATTTGTTCATGAACCTAATGAGCGACTACCTCTTGGTAAAGATTGTTAAATTACAGTGATGACAACAACAACCTTGTGTGTGGTGTGATGTAGAATTTTTTATGCAGAAGCATTGTACCATGAAAGTATGAGAGTGGGTGGGGAGAGAATACTATCAGATGGAAAGAGCTATGAAAATCATGGCAGAGTCCAGCATATGTCACAGAGCAAAACTATTTATGAATTGATGTGACGTTTTGTTTCTGTCCTATTGTACATAATAGAAGCTCTCATTCCGACTTCCAATAAAATGCCCTAAAATAAAGTTTTGAACAATGATTGCCATTTCACCACAGAGCTTAATATATCAAAAGTAATGCAAAATCAAAATGTTCTATTATGTAATGAGACACTGTGTCTGAATGTTTAGGCACTTTCATCGCCTTCAGCCACAGAAAGATTTGAGGTTTTTAAACGAAGATTCCCAAAGTAACTGATTTCAGTGGTTGTATCTTGGACATGCACTTTCATATTTACTGGTAATTCTGGGGTTTTCAACTGCAGTTGCAAGGACACTCCAGCAGGGGGATGTTTGTTTTTCTTTTCAGCATGAAAGATAATTGTGTAGCTTTGTTTGCTGTGCTCTGTGGGTTTGTAAGTGCACAGTGTCCATTAAGAGTTGATGCACTGTGTACACAAGAACATCAACTTCTGTTTCTCAAAATGAAACTGACTTATAAAGTAGAAATAATATAAGAAACCCATTAAGAGAGTAATGTCGGATGATGGGAAAGCTGGAGTTTGATTCAACATAAACATTTCCTGGTACTCCAGTTGCCAGGCAGAATGACTTTTAAGCAGGTCCTCTACCACTTTGGGTGAATGAGCTATTACTTTTGCTTGTGCTGAAAGAAACAGATGATGCGTACAACGTTGGTCAGCATGCTGTGCAGCCCGACCAGCTTACTACCACAATGAGAACACTTACTTTAATGTGTCCGTTCTAGGACTACTCGGATTAGCGCAGTATATGAACATGGCTTGCAAGTTTGGCGTATGATGTTATTTGTGGATTCAGCATGAAATGCATGTTTGGGTTGTTTATTTTCCCTCTAGCAGCAGCCCACCCCCGACCGACTCCCCCAACTTACAACTGCTGTTATTTGACAGATGTGTAGCATAGCATCTCTCTTAATTAGGGCTAAAGTTACATTCCCTTTGCTTTTTCTGACTGTCCCTTTTGCTTTGAGCATAGGACATGTAAGCAGTAGCTTAATGAGACAACAGCCCAGAAAATGTTAACTGTTATCTTAAGGCATCTCTGGAGTTGGATAAATGCACTTTTAGATAAATGTTCTCAGCTTTGTAGTTTGAGCTGCAACAGTGTTTAGAGAGAGAGAGAGAGAGATACTTTATTGATCCCAAGTGTTTCAGGCTTCAGGTGTGCATTTACAGCAGCCCACAGTATTTAACAAATTCCACTAAAGAGTTAAAAATGCATACCATGCCCACATGTCTGTGTCCTGTTAACTTGAAGTCTGATCATGAGCTCCCAATGAGTGAATGCTGCTGATTTAAACTGGATCATAAAACATTTTACTGTAAAATAAGGAATGCATGTTCATTGTTTAACCAAGCTTACTATGGGTTACTGGTTATTGCAACATCTGAACTGAGTCTGATACATGAATCAAAGCTTTTTAAAGACAAAAGAAACAAGTGCTCAAGAGTGAGTCCAAACAACCATACCCTGGATGATTCTTTGAAGTACAGTTATTACTTTTATTATATAGATTCACCAGGAATTGTTCACCTACCTAGTATCTACATTCATTATTTATCAGCTCTACTTACCGTATAGAAACACATTGTAGTTCTACAGTTACAGGCTGTAGTCAGCCTGTTTCTCTGCATACCTTGTTAGCCTGTTTCACCTTATTCATCAGTGGTTAGGACCCCAACAGGTGGATTAGCAGATGGATCAGACACTACAGTGCTGTGTTTTTAATACTGAGTAGTGACACTGAGGTGTTTAAAAACTGCATGTACCAGGGCAACACAACATCATTGTTACTGCAGTGCAGAGATTGATCCACCACCCAAGTAACACATGCGCTGTGATGGTCCTCCAGGGGTCCCAAACATTGAAGAACATGATAAAGGGGTTAACAAAGTATGTGAAATATGCAAAAGAATGAGAGGCCACAGTCTGTAATTGTAGAACTATCTAGTGCACCTCTAGAGTATGTTAAGCTGATGAAATGGACCATGAGTAAAAGATAAAGATACCTAATAAACTGATGAGTGAGTGTTTACCATTTAAAGGGTTTCTCTAGAGCGTACAAGCCAAGAACCGTTATTTGCAAATATCTGATACTGAAACAAGTGTCCGTGGTGACTAACAACATATTGCAGATTAGCAGTAGATCAAGTGTTAAGAGTCTTAGAAAAAGATAAATCCTCCATATTCTTTGAACAGAAGATGATCTTGATTCAAATATGGCACATTAAACTGCGTAGGGACAGAGCTGCGTTATTAATTAGCCCCTCCTGCCTGCCTGCCCTCCTGCAGGAGTCATTTAAGTGCATTTAACTGACGAGACAGCACTCATCTCAGTGTGATGTCACAGATGTGTATGAGGTGGTGAAAGCTGGTGGAACGATGAATCACTGTGCTTTTGGTCTCAGCACTGGGTACTGAACGTGACTTTGAGTGGAGCTCATCATTACTGTTCAGCAGAGCCCGACTGCCACTGCAGCCACAGACCGTCATCACTATCATTGATGATATTCATAATCAGATCAGAAGTAAACCCATATCCGACAGAGATACTTGCAAGATTGCCTAGGATTCATTTTAGTAACGCAAGTCTCCGTTAATGCTATTATCTTCATCTGACCAGTTTCTGAACCGTATAAATATACAGCATACAATCTTTAAATATATACAAATTATATATGCATTTCACATGTCAAAATAAAGGTGTGATCCATGACTAGAAAGAGGTGTGATATAACAAGGTAGCAGAGAAACCACAACAGCATAACAGTCTTCTGGGTGGACTTGCTATTCTAGAACATTTCTAAATACAGCCAGCATTATCATTATGAGTGGTGACCGACTGCATGCCATTGCATCCAATATATCACATTCTAGGTCAAAACAGTAAATAGTGTTTACTACATTGTACGCATTCGCTATTTTGTGTGTGGTGAACTAAAACTTAGAAGGCTGTTACTACATGCTGTCATATGCAAAACTTTAGCGCAAGTGCAAATCTGTTCGCTTTACAATATGGGTACATTTTATATTAAGGGTGCTGGTAAATAGTGCATGGTGATGGATAATTAATCAAAAGTGATGAGTTATTGATCGGGAACAAATTAGTAAGTCATTTATTACGAAGCGAAAGTTTAAATTACTCCGCATTAATTAATGCATGTACTAATGAATGACTTTATTCAATATTTAAAGTTATCAGGAATTTATATCTTAATTGAGCATGCAAAAACAATTAAGTGCATATCGGCATACAGCTAATAGTTCAGCTGACTTATTTCTGTTACCAAAGTCATACGGCAGGCCATACCAATACAACATAAATGTTCTGTTGTGTGTTATTCCCTGAAAACAGTAAATGATCTCATATAATATATACCACTGTTATTATGAAAAGTATATAGGACATACCAAATCAAAATCGGATCATCTTTTTTTTAAAACATATTTATATCCGAAAGTTTTAATAAATGAAAACACAGCATTTCGGACCGAAACTCCACAGCTGGAAATGAGTTTTTTTCTTTACCGGTAGGTGGCAGTATTTGCAGTAGTTGTTAGACGTTGAGTAGTAGCAGAGTCTCAAGTGCATATTGAGTATTTTGTCCCCTACGTCCTCTCAGAGTATCATGTAAAACATGCAGCTATATCCACTTAAACAGAATAGATATTCAGATGCTGTTATTGGTGATGTCATTCTGAAGTATTTCCAGTAAAAATGTTTAGTTTTAAGAGCGGTAAGAAGTTTGTGTTTCTCAGGAGCACTGTGTAATTCTTTTAACACTGCAGGGTCAGGGACGTCTGCTCTGTACGAATCGAAAGGTGGTCATGTTGATTTTAGGCTGTTCGGTTGATTTGTTCAGTCCCTTTTAAGGGACTCTTATTCTGAAGAGCTGAGAAAGCGAGAGGACAAGGTGACTTGCCATGTTTTCTTTTTAGCACGCTGTTCTTCATTTTGTTTCAGTAAACCTTACAGTATCAGCTGGTCTTAGACATTCCTCACGCTACAATATGAACATCTCTGTGACGTTAAATATCAGTTCTCTGTTTTACAGAGGTTGGTGGCTCCTCTTCATATGAGGCTCTGTTTTCACTGTGCTGAACTCCTCCACCAAGTGATATTAAGTATATTGCACAACACCGATCACAGATGCCCGAATGCTAGACCATCTCACCAACACCTCGTTCTGAAATCAACTCCTCCATATCCCACAGGAATACATTTAATACCAAGTTCTCTTCCAAGGCTGCTACAGTTCAGTTACATTTCAGATTCAGCTCTCGCAGATTTCTGGACGACTGTTTCTCATCATGAGAAACATGTCCCTTTACAATGCTCTTCATTAATCCAAACACTTTCTTAATTCATCCTGGAATCCCCTTGGGGTCAGTCCTTCTAGCTACAGGTAGAAACCGCCTAGAAATTCAGCCCAAGTTCTGTCAGAGTTTTTCCCCCGGCCACAATCAGGATTACCCCTCACACAATCAGGATTACCCCTTACACAATCAGGGCACTCTAACCTGCTCATGGGCCCTGGGGTCTCTGCCATCTCTGCCATCTATTACTGCATGAACATAAACCACAAGCCAAACTATTGAAAACCACAGAGATCACTGTAGGATATGTCCACTGAATAGCCAGTCCATTCCTAAACAAAGCTGAAACAAAGCTTTTACTTAAGTCTCAAATTCATGAGACTGGCGCATGGATAATAAACAAAAGGCAGTTGCAGTGCAGAAACTGGGGGACAGATAAAAGATACACAGTAAAAAAAACACTCACAGTCGTAACCAATTCGGCTTATTAAAATATTCTTTCTTCATTCGATTGGATGAGCCTGTGGTCAGTCTGGGTTCTTTAAAAATGTTAGTCATGGTCCTAACCATGGCTGGGCATGGTGACTTTGACATGTTTGACAGTTTTGTTTTGTGTGTCTACTGGAGGCAGAGCTGCCGTTTAGCCCAGGGGCATGAGTCTTACATTTCAGTCGAGCAAAAACACAAAAGCATTCTGGAAAATGCTGGACTGAGCATTTCATTACTCAGATGAGGATAATCTCTTGATGACCATGGCTGGAGGAGACACTTGAGAAATATACTTTTCTAGTCTTTCTCTCTCCTTTATTCTTTTCCTTATTTAGAATCCATGCTTTTTAGTTTTCTCCAATCTCATCTCTTTAGCATTCAGTTTTGTTTGCCGTCTGTGGTCATTATAGTCCTGCTGGCACTTTGCCAGTCGTTTATTGAGGGGACCCAAATGGTATATTAACTAATTTAAATTAAAGGTACACATGTACTGAAAAACGGGTTAGTGTTTTCTGCTGCCTTGTTTATAAAAAAAACCACATGCAGCACATATACCACAATAAGCCAAGTGTAATGCCAGACATTTCACTATCTGAACATGAAAGACATCACTGTTAAAGCCTGTTAAAGAGTTTTGTGATAATAATGCCAATGATGCTGACACTAGCCTGTTTGGTTAGATGGAAAGAAAAATGGCCTATACTTGAAAGCAGTATTCTCAAAGCCTGCCCTGAGCTCCACTAGGGAGCTTGAACCAAGAAACCGCCTTAGATCACAAAATTCAAAGCATCATTAGTGCTGCTGGTGTAACAGCATCTCTGCCATGAGAAAGTGTCCCTGCAGTACAATGTGACAGCAGTATCTAATTGGGAGGCCTCTAATCAACAGGTGTTTTCACTTCTGGAACAAGAAAGAGCAAAGTAACCGTAGATGCATGTTTTAATCTGTTACCAAAGGCAAGTTAGGAGCAACATCACCTTTAAACCTGAAGTAGATGTCACTGCGGGGCCAAGCCATCACCCGCATCTCTGAGCAAAGCTCTGACTTCAGTCTTGGCCATGTGGTGAAGAGCACTAGAATGCATTTACAGTGTCAAACACTGAAACATGTTTTTGCAAAAAAGAAAAAAAAAGAGGAATCAAAGCTAATGTGCCAAAGAAGTCCTTTACCAGGAAAAATGAATATTACCCTGAAGTAATATTCTCCAGTGCCACTCGGTGACGAGCACCTGATGACAGCCAGGAAGCTTTCTTTCTCTTATTCTCCCAGCTGATACGTGTACATGAAGGTCCAAATACCTTCATCAGTTATATGAATGCTGTTTGAAAAACAGCCTATGAATAGGCCCGCTCGGAGAAGGTAGACGTCATTGGATGTTTATGTGCTAATGGGACGCTGCGGGTTTGGATATCTACAGTCAATGCTTCTACTTTAAGCGAGAGGAGAGGACAGGTTGCCCCTTTCATTAAAGCTCAGTCAAGAAGCATTGTGGAATATCTGTAATCACTCCGATATGTATTTTTAGACAAACAATGAGATGGAGATGAGGGAGGGGGAAATGAAAGGAGGGAGAGGAGCATGAAGGGGAGAGATAGAGCAGATAAACAGAGTAGTGGTGGGGAGGGGGGGTAGAAAAAGGGGGTGATGCGGCGGTGGGCGGAAAGACGTAGGCAAAGAGAGAGAGGATAAGGGTGGGAGTGAGTTGGGGGGTGACAAGGGAAAGGGGAAGAACTCCACATGAACATTTGAGAGGTCCAGCTTTACCCAGCTGTGCAGAAGAGCAGGACAAGGTGACCAGCAGTCGGAGCACAGCTAAGGGACCGACGTAAAGGAGCGAGGGAAAACCTTTTCACTGCTACATATAACATTGAGAAGAAGGGGAAGTTTTTACAGTCCGTTTCAGGTAAGACGGTGGCTGAGCAGTAGATAATGGATATGCTGATGTAATTATTGCCAATAATCATCAACTCTGCAGGAGATTTTGATGCACAATTTGCTCGCTTACTTCACTTTCACAAATTAAGGTTCCAAATTGTGAAACTGACTTGAACTTTTGGTTCTAGGATAATTCTTTGCTAGAACTTTTACATTATGCAGAGGGTCTATAAAAAGTACACAGGTTATGCACACACATACTTTCATTAAGACATTCTTTATGAACCTGGTTTTTTTCTTTGCCACTGTTTCAAAGAACCTCTATTGGAACCATTATTGTTTCATGTTGTTTTCCAGAATTCCAATTTACTGATTCTCCTAATTCATATCAAAAGAGGTGAAGTCATGCAGTGCTATGATAGTTCAACAAAAAACTTACCAAGGTCTACATGCCACCTACAGAGATTCTGTTATTTACAGTCATTTGCTTGTTACTGTCCATGTTGACTGATCTTTCATTTTCTTTTTACTCTTCACTCTGTTCTTTCCTCCCTCATCCTCCAACCCTTCTGTCCTCTCCCTTTGCTCTGCCCTTTGTGCACAGTGTGTGGGATTGCCCAGTCGAGAGGTGACCATGTGTAGGAGGGTGCTGTGTTTCTACCTGCTGCTGCTGCTTTTTGTCAGTACTGCTCTCTGTCAGAGACAGAGTTATGCTAAGCTGCAGCACCTGCCAGAAGGTGGTGAAGAGGAGGACGAACGGGACTCCGTGGCCATCAACGTAGTGCCTGAGGTCCGACACGTCCGACTCGCAAGACCTGCAGCCCTGGCTCCCAAAAGAGCGACTCAGGGGTCTCGGTTCGCCCTATCCCTTGATGTGCCCACCTCCATCCTGAGCGTCCTCATAGACCTAGCCAAGAACCATGACATGAGGGCCAAAGCTGCGGCCAATGCAGAGCTGATGGCACGCATTGGCAAGAGGAAATAAGGCTGGGTTTGAGAAGGACTCGGGGTGGGGGGGCGGGGATCCAGGGGTAAAGGGAAACCTTGTTGCTTATGCTCAGTCTCAAATGGCTTCCTACTACATAACCTACACTGCCAGTTTTCAGTTATATAAAACCAATTTTGTTGCAAACGAGGGAGCCATCTGAGAGATATGCAGGAGTCCATTGACAGATAATAAATATAGAATACTGTGAATAAAAGGTTCTCTGATTTGTATTTCTTTGCTAACTTACCTTTAACATGAATCCACAAACTACTGTGACATCTACTAGAACACTGTGCTGTCTCACTGAGTCAGAATAAAGGTTTAGTTTTTTTAGAACTGTTTGTTGGAATAGCATGTTGTATAGTCCAAAACACCAGCAGAAAAAGATGAGTCTGCTGTTCAGATCTATGAGTTTGTTTCTCTGTGTATGCTTGTATAATAAATTCTGACACTTGACAGTTTGTCTCTGCTCGACCTTATGACGTTACAGTTTTTAATAACAGAGGTGATGCATTGCTAAGAGTGAATGGGTGTGTGCTGGTGTGTGACGGAGAACAGGACAATGTGGGGGCGGATATTGTCCCCAGTGCTATGATATGTATGGTACTGACAAAGATCATTATTAATTAACGGAACTCATAAATATGTTGGCCCACAAATAGAACCGAATGAAGGGTAATTCAGCAATGATAAATAAAAGTGCGTGGGTGCTGCCTTATATTTAGCTGTGTGTGTGGAACATGCCTGAAGGATAACAGGAAAACAAGAACATCTGACATCCCAAATGATAAACACTTTGTTCCTTTAGATTTTATAAGATTATTTACTTATTTCTAGATGTTTTTTTTTTACTTGTTTTAGGTGATTTAAGTAAGCCAGATGATCTTGCTATACTGGCAAAAATTTAGCTTATTTTAAGAAACAAGCCAAATTATTTGCCAGTAATAATGAGATAAGATTATTATAACCAGATGCCCAGATATCATTTGTTGTAGTGTTGTTAGTAAAGAGTAGGCACGTTAACATTTAGCCATTCTACAGAAAACAGAGGTCTATGGAAGGAAAATAAGAATTTAGCCATCTGTGTTTTGTAGGAAGATACAATCTAATTTGTGGTCACTGAAATGCATATCAGATCTGAATGAATGAATACCATGTCCTCTGCATAACGTGCATTACATGCATTTTGTTTGTATATTAATAAAAATAAATTTGTGCTGAACTATGCAGACAACTTTTGTAATTAAGTTAATTAAAGAATTGAGCTATTTTAAGGTGCACCGATTGCTAGAGTTCATACTGTATATTCCATTGTATGCAGCCCCCCAGCACTGGGCTTTGAAGCAGCTGAACTTCTCTGTCATGATAGAGCGCATTCTTTTGGGATGAGCTGAAGTGGCATTTGTGAGCTAGAACTAATTGTCCAACTTCAGCAGCTGTGGCCGAATGCAGTCAAATTCTCACAGCAATGTTTCAACATCTACGGTAAAGCTTATCCAGAAGAGTAGAGGATGTTATTAATACCACTAATTTGAGAAGAAATGTTGGATGAAGAGGTATCTTCAAACTTTTGTACATACATTGTAAGGATGAGTCATGGTGCCTGTGGGTTGCAGTTACTTCACTTCTTTCCGCAGCGTGGTGAGGACACAGTGGTCCTCTGGACTTACTGTTCCAGCCCTGCAGCATCTCCCTCATGTGTCTATGTGACATCACAATGCACCAGCCAAATACGAAATATAGCTCAAAAGTAACTGTCAAACAATGCTATTACTCAGTTAACAGTCATTGACCCTGACTGCATTTAGGGATGGGTGACGTTTCTGATTTTCTTTTAATGTAAAACAGTGCACAGACATCATGAGAGAATCTAACATGAAAAAAGGCAACGACCCAACCCCAGATTTTAAAGGTCACTCATCAGCATGTACCTGAAATGTGCAAAATATTGGCAATATAACTAACAACAAATCCGTAATAAATCTGTAAATTGTTCGCAGCATCTATCTTTGGCCCTTTTATAGTAACACTCTCACACTCAGTCATTACCACCCTCATATGTACCTGTCTAATGTGTCTCTTGATGTTCATCATGCTCTCCCTCACTCTCTTCTCTGAAGCCTTGTGGTTCTACCTCATTATAAATTGAGCTATTAGAATCAGAATTAAGGATATAATTGTCCACAGCATTTTCATTTAAAATTACTAGGGCATGGTAGAATTACAGTTTAAAATAGCAAATACCTTATATTTACTTGGCCAGAATTCTAATCATTTTATCTGAAAAAAATAAAAAAAAATAAAATAAAGCACTGAACACTTTAGTGTAGCCAGCTGAATTGCCATGAATGTAATAAGTATGTGGTTTTCCTTTGACATGGTTAACAAAGTACCATTAAATCTACATTCCTTTTTTCCATCGATAAATGTATTGAATCTCCAGCATCAGAACTGATTAATACTCACAAAAACATAATGCAACAAGAAGAAGTTATTAGAATCAAATGAAAGTTACAGGAGTGCATATGGTGTGATATGACACAGAAACACAATACTCATTATTTAGAATGTCTTCCTTCATGTGTTCAAAGGCCTCTAGAAAAAAATCAGTTGCTGGTTGCTTCAGTTGTGCCTGCGAGGGGCAGTCCATGATGATATTTCTTTTTGACATTTTTAACTTTTTGAACATTATTTTTGGCTCCATAGATCTTTTTCACAACATACACATACTTTCATTTAATATAGGGTTTTGATTATGATGACGCTGAAAACATGTTTCCCAAATAGAAACGGAGGCTGGTGGTCCATGCAGAAATAGACAGGCTTTAAAGGATTTCTTGTGAACTTAACAATGTCAGTAACCAAGCAGACACCTTTGTAGTTTTCTTGCTGCTACAAAACAAGATTCCCACCACTACCCTAGCTCTAAAAGGTGTGATGATTTTTAATTCTAGAGACCTAGATTACCTGACCTCCATAAGGCATAAAGTTAAAAATGAAGCATTCTTTTTGACATTTAAAAAATATTTATATTAATATTACTTAGCTTTTAGGGTTGTGGCTTGTTTACAATCATTGTTTGAAAAATCGAATTGGTAAAATTTCCTGTTTTCGTAAGTCTTGTCTTAACAATCACCAGCAATGGGCACACCTCAGTAGCTGCCTAGCACTCTACAAAAATTCTAATTATTGAGGCTCACAAAGCAGCATGAGGCTGTAGGAATGCATCACATCATTTTCAGGTAGATGTTTCCTCAGTTTGTAATGTAATTAAGTAATGGCAATTAACAGGGCTGGTGGAGCTCAACCGAGAAAAATGAGACACTGTAGACCTAGTTTGTTAATGTGCTTATGACAGACCTTATTATTTTACAAATAAACCATATAAAGAAATAAATTGTAAATTGTGTTAATTTACCGACAGAGGAAGACATTATCATTTAGGGCTGATAATCTGAAACATCTCTCTTCTGCAGTCAGTCACTTCTTGGATAAGAGCTGTAACGGAACAGTGAAGAGACAGTCACTCAGAACAGTTGTTACACTTCACCTACCTGACCATGGTTTTAAATAAGAAATTCCTGTTGGAGAATTTTATAATACATGCACTATATTAAAAAATGATGTTAATTTACATATTAGATGCTACACAGTACATATAATACAATACTCCACTGTACATAATAACTATGAAACACAAGTTACATGACATAGGAAATGTTATCTACTAATTATTTTAACAGTATCTAAAACACTTAGAGGCTTCCACATATAGTAACTAATGTGGCTTTCAAAGATCTAACTTTCCAGATGTTTTAAAACAGTTCCACTGACTACCCAGAAACATTCTAAAATACATACAAAAGTCAGGTTAAATCTGCAAAACCTTTCTGAGTCAACTAGAAGACTGGAGTTCCCTAAAAGAATCCTAAAAAGGATCTCACATATTTAGCATTATATCAGTTACAATACTGATAAACAAAACAGACTGGCTCAAATGTCTAACTGCCTAATCATCAGGAGATTAAGGGGCCACATAGTCAGAAGTCCAAGAAGAGGAAGCTCTTAGCCATCACCCACAGTCTTCCTTTAACTACACAAGACTGTGAACATAAGTGATTAGCTAGAGTCCTAGGCAACTCAAGGAAGTTGGAAAGTTCTGTCTAGTCTTGTCTTGTATGCCCCTTGAACACTTTATATTCAGTATTTAATCAATAGTCAGTATTAATCTACTAGCAAAGAGTTGTAACTAAACCTACTAGGAGCTACTACAAACATACAAGCCTTAGTCACCCATACAGACACACAGTCAGTCACACAGTGTGTTGTGGCCCTTTAAGAGTCTACTGAGAAAGACTTGAGTCAGATAGCTTGTTTATTTTTTTTTTAAGTTTAAAGAGTTTCAGTAAAGTTTCTCCTTCTGAAGATTTTTTTTTATAAAGCCTGGGTTTGCCAAAGTGACATTCCCATATTCCTCAAGCCTACAAGCACCTGCGTGAAGAAAAAACACATTTGGAATAAAAAATATAAAATTACAATAAACTATAAACTCACTGTCAAACACTGTAAGTGCAATTTCTCGCTTCTCCAAAGCACCAGTTACTTCTGCCATCAGCCAGGGAAGGAATTCTGTCTCTATATCTGAAGTACAGAGGGTGAGAATATATTTGAATAAATATAAGGATATAGAGTAAAGAATAAAGACAAATTTAATAAATGTAAACTATGTAATCTAATTCAGAAAAAAACAATAGTAATATAATATATAATAATATGTAGTATAATGTAAAGAAAAACAACTATTTGTTAGTTTGTATGTTCTCAAAACCTTTTTAGATCACTGTATGGTATCTGAAGTATGTTTTCATATGTAGTATCTGAGAACTGGGAGGCAGGAAACCACACCTCTCTGCACTGGGTTGTAGAAATAGCCATTGTCCCTCAGAGTGGTGTAGACTGAAGGAAGCAGGTCAGTAAGATAATGCTGAGCAAAAGCTCTAGCCGCAATTTTTTCTGCTGTTTCTTTCTCCTTTGCCAGGACTTCCCTTTTCTGCTTAATTCTGCGCTCCTGCATGAGGAATAAAGCACAAAAAGGCATAAGAAGTCAAAAACAGGCATAAAAAGTGAAGCAATTCTTTTTTTAATGTCTTTTAATTGTCTGCCTGTCCTCCAGTGTTAATTTGGATTTTGTGTTGGTTATATAAAGTATATATACCTCATATATAAATCAGGTTATTTATTAATTATTTATTTAATAAATACAGTATATCTAATTTTCATTTTAACAGGTCCCCTAGGCAGCTACCCACCTTTGCCCAGCAGAAAGTGGTTCTGGTTAACAGGTTAACAGTACCTTCTCCTCACAGCGGCGCCTCTCCTGCTCTTCCAGGCGCTGCACCTCTACCATCTCAGCATTGCGCAGCTCCTGGAAAGCGCGCTGTTGTGTCCTTAAGGCAGCAAGCTCTTCCTCCTCTAAGACCTCCAGCAGAGCCTGCTCTATGGTCTTCCCTATCAGAACCTCTAACACAGGCTGCACTTCCAAATCAAAGTTAAATAGCTGTAACAAGAAAGTGATTAACTGACATGAAGAAGCAGCTTTAGACCATGTAATCACTGTGAATAAAAATCTACACAGTTTGGAGTATTCTGTGCCCCAGCACAGCTAATACAACTCATTAGCTTATTTTTAAATGGGATCAAATACTTTGGAGCAAAAAATACTGTGCAGGCAGTGGGTTCCCAGGCCTGTAGCAGAGAACCTTTGTGCCATAGTCAGACTGCATATTTTATTATTAAAAATAATTTCGCTCACGTCTTTATTAATGAAGGACAAAAGAAAAACAGAAAATGATTAAATATTACTACTATTACTAATAACAACAACACAATTTTTTTTATAATAATAATAATAATATCAAAAAATAATAATATCATAAAAATCTATATCTAATCTAATATTTGTCGTTATTTAAGCTGTTATGCATTAACGCTGCTCTTATTTTGAATGTTGCTTGTGCCAAGTGCTATTCTTTACCTGGCACTGATATTTTTATGGTTGTGCATTACTTTGTTATCCAATGGTATAGTCTTCTTCTTCTTTTTCTTTTTCTTATTCCTATTCTTCTTCTTTTTTTGCTTCTTGTTACACATTTTTGTCTCCTCACTAGTCCCTAGGTTTCAAGATACCAACACTATTACAACTCCAGAATGTCCAATGTGAATCCGACCTACAGTTTTCAGAAAAACTTGCCATTTTTTTCCCTTTAAGAATGAATGTGATAGAAAAGTATATTTACTGTACTTTAGCTAGACCAACAACCTGTCTGTTTTTGTCCATTCCTCGTTTCTTACTTAGTGTCCCATTAATTTTAGCCCCAACAATTGATTGACTTATTGAGTGGGGTGAGAAATCTCATGTTAAAAATGATTAGTATGTTCTATCTGTACCTCGCCTTCCTCTATCTGTGTGGCTGCGTCTTTTCCAGATTTGGCAGGAATAAAGAGAGGGGTGGCTGGTTTGTCCAGGAATGCATCAGTCTGACATCCTACACTGGCATCCTCAATATGATCACTCAGCTCCTCCAGGTATAACTCTAAGATAGAAATAAGATAGAAATTTAGTTGAATACAAAACTCTGCCCATGCTGTTTAATTCATAACAGTGTGCTTTGCACCAAGTGTTGAATAAACAAACATACACTATATGACATAGAGCTAAAACACTTAGACAAGGACTTTGAGACAAGTCCGGAATAAAAGTTGTAGTTATGGACCAGTGCTATGACCAGAAAAATTTAAGAGCATTCTCGTATATGACCTTAAATGAAGAATGAACATCGCTAAAGCTCTTCTCTAATGGTCATTAATATTCACTGGAAAGGCTGTTACCTCTGCAACGTTTTCATTTCTGTATACTGCTACCGATCACATACAGCCATAAATGCACATAAATGCAGGATGAGTTGGAAGCACTTTCAACCAACATAACATTATGAACTAATGATTGTCCCAATTACATGTCCACACCTGTTTACACTTTGTATGAATACATGTTTTTAATGATAGGGTGGAAAGTTTAAACTTTAGGATTTCACTTTAAAGCTGTGTATAAACACCCTTGGGCCCAGTGTGACATTTGTAGGTGGTCAAGGACTGGCCATAAATTAGGCTTTTGAAAAAGAATGGTCATATGGTGTGCCTGGCATAACCATTTATTTCTCAGCATCCAGGTTCCAACTACTTGTATAATACCAATTCACAGACGTGCTGCAGATGGTGCTGTGCATCCCCCTACCCCCATACTTGCTCTGTAAGGTTCCATCTAATATGCTAGCTGTGCCCTAGGCAATGGTCATACTAGGTGCTCCTGACCATTGAAAACCCACTGCACTCAACCAGTTGTACTATTCTTTCACAGCACTGACTATGTACTCACACAGATGTTTATTTCTTCAATTTTGATTGTGTCCAAACAAGTGGCAAAACATATTTGTATCAAACTAAGAATGCCAGAATTGAACAAACATTGAATACAGTTTCTTCTTGCATACAATTAAAACATCTGTCTTTCTTAGCTGGAGTTTCTGAGGACTGTAAAAACAACATGTATTGAAAATGACATGGAAATAAAGCAAGTTTTATTAGAAAAAAACAGGCTAAACACCGGGTACTACCACTACTTATTTAAAAAGAAACAAGTCACTGACTTCTCATTATTATTATTATTATTATTATTATTATTATTAAAACATTACATTAGGAAACAGCAACAACATGGCAGTCCTTACCAGTCTGCACATCTGTGTGTTTTCTCCCCTGAAGTGCGTCTGGGGTTCTTGAGTGGATCTGCTCTTTAGCCCGCTTTTTTGCCATGGCTCTCCTGCCAGCCTCTTGCTGCCTTTGAATCTCAATGAGGTCGGGCTGAGAGGTCTGTCAAAGGCATATCGAAAACATACTGATTATAGACAAAGAATTTATTTATTAATTCAATAAAACAATAAATCTTTTGACTAGAAATTGCTGGAGAGATTCTCCTTATGTTTAAATTAGCACTTTTTTTAAAATAATTAGGTCCACGCCATTTGTTGAGTACATAAATACTTGCAATTGGCAGAATGTGTTGTGCATAGGTATTTCCTCTGACGACACGTCGATCATACATAATGTTTCCATAGACACCTTGTCCTTCATTTCTGTAACCCATGAAAAAAGACAAAGTTAGGCAATATAATGTAACCTAATAATGAACTAAACATAAATGTGCAGATAAACTCTAATGGCTTACACCAAGCCCTGAACTCCACTGTCTTAACTGAATGACACAGGCACAACTCTATATTTCCAGCAAACTTGTAGGTGTGATGGTCAGATGTCCACATACTTTTGACAGTATAGTATATCTGCCTATTCAGTGTACAGCAATTTAACCTTTCCCTTTCATGCTGAAATTATAAACAGTGATTCAGTCAAAAGGCTCAATACTGTGCAGCAGAGCTCATTTACATACACCGACCGGCCACTTCACTGAGTGAACCAATTTGTTTCTATATTCATTGTCCATTTAATTAGCTCTTATTGCCGCAAATGTACGCTTTAGAATTCTACAATTATAAATCGCAGTCCATCTGATACGCTACATACTTTGCTCTCTTCTTTTACCCTGTCTGGACCCCCACAGGGTCAGTATATTTGGGTGATTGATCATTCTTAGCACTGCAATGTCACTTGACAACGACAATGTGTCCACCCACTGTCCACTCTATTAGACAATCCTATTTTGCTGGTCCACCATTTAGATGTGAAGTCAAAGATGAAATCTCATCTGTTGCTGCACAGTTTGTGTTGCTCATCCTCTGGTCTTTCATTAGGGGTCACAGGATGCTGCTGGCTGGATAGCTTTGGTTGGTGGATTATTTTCAGTCCAGGAGTAACAATGAGGTGTTTAAAAACTCAAGCAGCACTGCTGTGTCTGATCCACTCACACCACCACAACACAGACTATTATAGACTATAATTATTATTACTGAATTTCTGTAAAGCTGATTTGAGACATCAGTTGCAAAAAGCGTTACATAAATAAATTTAGTTTGATTTGGTTTGACTTGACAGATTTGACATTGGTGTCACTGCAGTGATGAAAATGATCCACCACCCACATAAGACCTGCTCTGTGGTGGTGCTGTGGAGGTTCTGACCATTAAAGAACATGACGACAGACAGTTAGGAAAGCACACAGAGAAACAGATGCACTACAGTCTGTAAATGTAGAACTAGTGCTGCTATATGGCAACTGGAGCTGACAAAATGGATAATGATTGTAGAGACAAGGAACTGTACCTAAAGAAGTGGCCGGTTGGTGTATATCCAAAAGATACAGTAACAAAACCAGGGAAGTGGGAAATGATTGAAATTAGTTATGACTGTTTCTGGTGGAAGAATCCAGAATAAATTTAACTCAACAACGACTGCTGAAAAAAAGGATTCTTATCTCCAGACTTTGTCTCTCTAGCTAACCACAAGTGTGATGCAGATATCGTTATCATGCTGGCTGCCGATGCAAATTTCAGCCACAGTATCAGAATGAACCAGGTAACACAGCAAAAGGTGATCGCTTACTGCATCATCGAGCGCTCCTTGTATCTCTGCCGTGCTGGAACAGGCCGAGGACGACTGGAGAAAATATACGTTTCATTGGGATTCTCACTATGAGGCTGTAACGCCGAAGTCATTCTCGCTTACTACAGTACTGGCTGAAAATATGTTAGAAAATTATACAAAAATAAAGAAATCTAACTGAGAAATCCACTTTAGCTACAACGACAGGAACCTCTGTTATTGTTGTCGAAAGTTGCCCAGGCAACAGTAACCCGTATGAGGAAGTAATTCTCCGGTCTATGCCATCTGCTGGTTGCGTTCCAAACATTAACATTACCGATGTAATAAATAAATAAATAAATAAATAAATGTTTTTGTCATTTGTCTATGTAAGGTTTGTATGTTTCCTATGCGCAAATATATTAGGCAAATGACGATCTAAGAGAAGAAAAAAGGTGTATAAGTTACAAGTGATATAAGATGAACTCAGTGATAATGTAAAATGGTATTGGGGACAATGTGACAAAGCTTCACAGCTCGAAACTGTTCATGAGCCAATTTGTTTTAGTCTGTGTACTGCAGTACCTCTATCCTGATGGCAGTATGGTGAAGAGGCTGTGTGCTGGATGACTACGGTCCAATTATATCTTTTATAATCAATCAGAATCTCTTTATTTTGCCAAATATGTTACACATATCAACATGCAACATACTGAACAGACCAGACAAGCGCATCGACTAGAAACAAATATTTAACTAAAAAAAAAGTACAATTAAATACATGAATACTAAAAAAACTGGAGTTAAGAGAGGTGTGTGAATATGTGAATATCTATACTATATATGTATGTGAACACTTTGGCCAGCTTTGGGATTTTTTATTCAGTTCATTTACAAATGAAAGCGAATCATATTTCATATTTATAATTTTTCTTTGGGAAATAAATTTTGCTACAACAAATGTCATTTATTGCATGATGCATATAAACCATTTCCACTTCAGTCTAGAAATCTAAATAATACATGATTAAACATAAATGTTAAATCTGCACAAGTTTTAATTAAGAAAATTGTTTCAGCCAAAGAACAGGCATATTTTGAAATAATAGCAATAAAGTTGTTTTCCTTACAGATGTGTGACAACATCTTAAGGTTTATGACATCAAAGACTATGGTAGAGTAATGGTATTACTGGTATTTTGCATCAAGAACTAACTGCAATTGATACAGTTTGCATACCATGAGAATGTTTTATTTCACCTAAAACTTCAATATTGATCTGTTTTTGTTAATGTGAGGACTACTTTTAACTGATTAATTGAGAATATATTCAGCTTCAGCAATACTTGAGTAAAGTACCAATCATATATATATATAATACTTCAGTAACAGAGTGCAATTACTATGAAATATTTTCCTGAATATACTACACTGCAAATATCATCCAGTCACAAACTGTTCTCTCTTTTGTTCTTTTTTTATTTTTGTGTGTTTTATATATTATTGGTTTGCATCCATGCATTGTTTGGCTGAAAAAGAAAGAAAGCTCCATTTAATTATTTGGATGCGGCCTCTGAGCAGGACAGTCTGCTGTTAGTTTCTTTTCCAACTTAAACTTGATACTTGGTGCCAGAATTTTCAGCTTGTGTTTTTGTGCATCTCCCTTATATTGCTAAAACAAAGCATAGCGAAATCTGGGAAATCTAAGTACCACATTTATATGTAGCACATTTCTGATTTTAGATTGTGCAGCATGACATGGTAACATGTATATTGTACATTAGCAGTTAGTCACCTAATATTGATTCATCATCTAAACCATTTATCCTCCTGGGTTGCAGGGAGTGCTGGAGCTTATCCCAATGCTCACTGAGCAGACAGCTAGTCCATCACAGGGCATTCACCCAGACAAACACAGCCAGACACACTCACACCTAGATGCAATTTAGTATCTCCAGCTTGCCTGACCGCATTTGTTGCTACAACGGAAATGTATACCATCGTCTAATAGTCATGTTTGCCATGAAGTGAGCTTTATTCTAGTCTCTGAACTTGAGCCATAACTCATTATTACCTTAACTCAGACAGGCTTTGTTTGCCGCACTGGGTTTGGAGGAGCTCAAGCACTTCTCTCCCTTTCCACAAGGTGGGGTTAGTTCCACTCCAGCTAAAGCAGGTGGTCGCAATCTTGCTGCAGAAGGCGGCGGATATGACAGATGTTGTAAGGAATCACTTCTGACCTGCGGCCTATCACTACTTGACTTTGGTGTTGTCAGTCGATAGCAGCAGTGTAACACCCCAAGCCCTTCCCAGGGATAGTATGAGATGAAAAAAAGAGCAGAGAGAAGGGGACAGCAGGCAAAGCCTTACTGATATTTGTACGCTGACGTCTGTGACTGCATTATGCCAGCCTAGTACTTAGTATGCTTCATTTCATTTGATCGCCCCTTTCATTTTTTGGCAGATTGGTTATCATAGGTTGACCGAGTCTGACCCCCCTTTTTTTCTGAATTGGTTCAACCAGCACTTGGGACAATTGACGTGATCAGGGGGTTATTTGTTTGGCGGATGACCATTTCTGGAGTACAGCTTATCAGGGTTTTTAGGGTGGTTTAAGTAATGCCTTTGCGCATCACTTAATGCAGTCTGTGTGTGAAGGAGAGAGTGAAAGAGAGAGAGAGAGAGAGAGAGGGCAAAGAGAAAGATTGAGAGAGAAAGCAATAGCGAGAGATAGACACAACAACAACAGCAGGATACTGTCATCTTAATGCACTTAGGCTTTTATCCTACCCTCCTGCACCATCTCCTCCCCTAATCCCTGCAGATATTCTCATTACTCTGCCACGCACAACAAACGCAGCTCTACAGGTGTAGGCGTGTGTGAAGAGAAAGGGAGAGCATGTATAAACACCTCTATGAGTACTGCTGTGTGCATGTCTTTATAGACCACACTTCCCCACAATGCTACAAAAGCTTGAAAACTAGTTTTTCTTGCCAATTTCATCCTTCATTTGAAACATTAAAAGCTTTTAATTGCATATAATATAACATTTGGCTAGTGGGCTTTAAACAATGGCGGCTGGTGGTCAAGTTCGGATTAACACATCCTACAGAGAACACGACTGTCACTGTATATATTTTAAAAAGACAGGTTTGTGCCACATATTGTGCCTCCCAGCATATATGAACCAATAAAATGCATTTTTTACATCTTATTTCTGAAATGTCACATCCCATCACAGAAAAATCTCCATAATTTAGAATGGTAAATAATGATGTTTTATACAAATGGTATTTTCTTATTGATCATAAGATAAGATTACATTTGATCATAATATTATCAAATACGATCACATATTGTCAAATATGTGCTTTCCTATGTGTAAAGCTTTTAAATTGATGTTTACACTACAATTAGCAGAGAAAATGCTACAGTATATATAGGATTGTTCCCTGTAGAGAATGTGTAATTATTTCCCACATTGAAAAATCAATGACACTTTTAATATTATCTTGGCATGTGGCATTAACCAGTTTAATTAGTATTTGAATTTAAATTATATTTTGAAATTGGATTTATAGTGTAACATATAAGGTTAATTGTTATTAACTCTTTTATTGTTGTGTCTGTTTGGCCTACAGCCCTCCACAGACGTTGCATTTTGGAATTTTTTTTAGGTTCAAGAATTCTATGGTTTACTTTATTAAAATTCCAAACTCTTAAGTTAGAAACACGTGCTTAAACAGAGGAACAGCTTTTTAAAGTTTCATATGAAGTGAAGTTTAATCTAACAAAGTACATGATATATGGTTTTCTATTCCTCTCTGAACATTATCAATAATCATTTGTTTTCTTTATGATTCGCTACCATTGTCCACCATGTTCCCCTTAAGCAACAAAAAGATATTTTAAAGTGAGGGGGTCCCACAAAAAAGGTTTTGCAATGAAATGTGCATAGAAATGATATGAAATCCTTTCATCATACCTTATTGAAACATGTGTAGTAGATAATAAAATGTTTTATTGATTTTTGTTGCTTGAAGTTAACATAAGTAAATTCATCCAGTGCAAGAAACAAACTTTTATCACACAGGTCACATTCTATGTTTTCTCAGTATGTTGAATGCAACAACATTAACGTGTTCTCTGTATAGGATATGTTAACTTCTTCTTGGAGGTCTTACATTTAAGGAAGCTAAACCTTTGCATATGACTTTATTATGCATTATGAATTCTGAAGTATGGATATGTTTATTTCTCCTTATTGTTTATTGTTCATTTTCTCTTTTATATGTAAAAGCTTCTGGTTTAAAATCACTTAGTCTTTACTGACCTCTTTGTGGTTTTAGGCTTCCTTTCCTTCTCCTACAAAATAACAGTAACTCAGTCATTCTGTATTGCTTCCTGAATAATGACCTTAGTGTGGACACATACAGAAACGTATGGGGTTATATTTCAGGCTGGGTGTAGATATATGTACAAGCATGTAGCCCCAGTATTGCAGCTGCAACCCTCCATCAAGAAGACAGTATTGCAAGGGTGGGTGTGTATGTGAAACATGTTTGTGTGCAAGCGTGTGACTTTTTGAAAATTCTCCGGGGTCATAGACTGTGTGAAATGGCTTGGCCTTAGAGAACATCTTGAGAAAGAGACACTCTACTAGGCCAAAGTATTGCCTGTGGGGCCCAGATCTCCTCTAGGATTGGCCCAGGCTCAAGAGGTCATCTGAGAGAAGATGAGGAGAGGATGATGTGGGTTTTATCCCCTTCACGGGGTAATAGCATGCTCC
Source organism: Prochilodus magdalenae (assembly GCA_024036415.1). Classification (NCBI taxonomy): domain Eukaryota; kingdom Metazoa; phylum Chordata; class Actinopteri; order Characiformes; family Prochilodontidae; genus Prochilodus; species Prochilodus magdalenae. Next base: position 102,420 of record JAMWET010000981.1, read on the forward strand.
CCAATGCCCTAAAATCAAACACTCTCTCCCCATCCCTCACTCAACAGATTAATCTGATCTGTCAGTCATCAGACCCTGTAGCTCTCGCTCCTTCCCAGCCTGCTCTGAAAGTAAGCTACACGGCATGTTCAATACGAGCTCTTTATTTATAGTTTACCCACCAACACTGAAGGTCGTGTTTCATAAGAGCATGAGCATCGATTTGCAATTGCATTCTTCTTCTTCTGTTTCAGAGATTATATAAAGATAAGTGTGTAAGCTCTGCTGATTGCACATTAGTTGCCTGTTGAAATGGAGCTGAAATAGAAGGCCACGCATTGGAGTCAGAGTCTACATTTTTTTTGTCTGGTGACAAGGCAGTGAGCTCAGACTTGTCTCTTTACAGAAAACGCCAGATAAGAGACACCGTATATGGAAATCAGAATGACGAAGAAGATGACCTGTGTTTTATGATGTCACAGCTGAACTTTCATCCTTGCATGATTTGCTGATCAACTCTATGAAGTCGTTCTACAATTTCTTAACCTTTGTACACACTAAGTATTGTTTTTTCACACTCCTTAGTACATGTCACATGAGTGCGTACAATGTGTACTCTAAAGGAGTGAATGTATTGTTGTATTTCTCAGTCAGTATTATGCAATAATTAAGCCATAGAGAAAATACTCACAATAATAACAATATATTGTATATCATCCTTTTAAGGCTGGCTAAATTATCTGTTTCTGCTGTTGTTTAAGAAAAATACATCTAATGGCATTAAACTTTTTCTCCTCAAAGCTATGACTATGGACTCCTGCTATTCTGTTGCTCCGATTTGTTGCATAAGATACATTCCCCATATCTGCACCCCCTATTTGTCCAAAGATGAACTTCACTAATGTTATTCTGAACATGAAGATTTCTCACAATACTGACTTTAAAGGTGTGAAAAATGATTCCACAGTATAACAACTTTTATTTCTCTACTTATTAAATGTTTTTTATTTTCTGAGACATCCAAGCCAATAAACATTTAGGAATCTTTATATTGACAAGTATTAATATGATTATAAGTGCCCATGCTCTAATTATACTAATCATGATGTCAAAACATGCACAAATATCTAGATATGCTCACTAATGGTCTTTGAAACACAGCCATCAACAAAAAGAAATGAGTAACGGTTAACTGTGGTGCTTTTGAGAAGATCTCATATGTGAGGCGGTGCAGTGTTTGGAGTCGTGAGAGGCTGCCAAGCTGTCTTGCCTAACACAGCTGTAGACCCACATCCTCCCTGCTGTCAGACTGGGGCAAAGGTGAAAGCATGAGTGACGCAAGGACACCACAGGACTAGAAAGAGGCCAGCGCCACAGAATACAGTGACATTTCAGCTACACAGGGCTCTGACTGACCTAACAGAGGAGCGAAAACTCACAGAGGAGTGATACTGAAGAGCAAAGGCCAGAACAGTGAAATCAAGGTAGGTTATGTTCTGCGCAGACAATTCAACAGTTTCTTGAATATGTCAATGCTTTATTGGATTTAGAATAATCCAGTCATCAGGTTGTTACATATTCCTTTATTTGGGCTGGCAGTGTGGGTTGCTTGAAGAGGTTTTACTGAAAACCATGATTGGGTTTAAATAAGGCTTTCTATGAAAGGCTGTAATGTTAAGGTCATGTCTATCAGATTCAGCACTGAAATATAATAAACAAATTTAGATGAAGACATCTTTGAGCGGATAGGAGTAGCAATCCTAAAAACAGCGCCAATAAACTCTTGGGTTTGGCAAGTCCCACTTTCTTGAGAACAGGATATTCTTATTCAGATTAAAGCATGTTCTTAGGTGATGATTAATGGGATAGTAAAGCTTATCTTGTTTACCCTTAAAGTAGTTATCTCACTGCTTAGATTATCAATGATACACAAACTGCTGTTGCACAGACTGTTCCCTTAGCTGGCTATTGAACGCACTCCTCAGATTCATACATCTACTTCAAGATTTTTGTTTGTCTTTCATTCTGTTTTTATTGCTTTTGCTATTTTTGGTTTCCTTGTTTTTCCAAACTCAGATCATACGGGTTGAATAGGATGGACTATGCCAAGAAGTCTCTCAATCTGTTCTCGCCTTCTTCTCTCTCCAAGTGAGTGGCTTGCCAACCTCTTTACAGTAAATTCACTGTTCATTAGCGTAGTTATTTGAGGACGAGTGCACCGCTTTATTCAAGCCAATTTTCTGTCTATGTACAGTATATCTCACAGATGTGTATCAGCCAGTGCTTCTGTCCTCCCAAGTTTCAGCCCCCGCCCCAAACCTTTCCGGGTAACCAACTCGGACCGGTCCCTCAAGAAAGGCATCATGGCAGATGGGCTAAGAGATCTACTGAACAAGGTAAGGGGGGGGGGAGTGGTAGGGATGGGGTGGGGGGATTATAGGGTGTAAGGTCATTTGAACAAGAAATCACATGGCTAGTCCTTTTTTGACAGCCTCTCAAAATGGCATTCAACTGCCAAGTGAGTCAGACAGGAGAAAGAATAAGGGAGAGAAGGGATGAATGAGTCAGGCATAACGAGGCATAGAAAGCAAACATGAAGAGAGAGAGAATGGGAGTGGGTAATAGTCAGAGCTCGATACGCTCTGAGTCAGCTGTGATTTACATGTGGTGTTCTGTCACTCCTAATAACACGTGTCAAAGAAAATCACTACTAAAGCATTCACTCAGACATTTTAGTTTGGCTTCACATTTTATGACATAACATCCTTTTGATGCAAGTTAAATCACTTGTAAAGATTAATGCATCTGTGATTAAAGCTAGAACATGATCTATGTACCCCAAGCAGTAATTATGTAAAGTACTAAACTGTCCACTATTATCTGATATACAGAATGATCAGGGCTGGGATGTAAGATTATATATAGTATACCGTTACCGTTAGAGTAATAACTTAATAACTATATATATGTGTGTAACTATAATAACTATATATGTGGTGTGAAAAAGTGTTTGCCCCCTTTATGATTTCTTATTTTTTGCATGTTTGTCACTCTTAAATGTTTCAGATCACAAATTTAAATATTAGTCAAAGACAACACAAGTAAACGTAAAATGCAGTTTTTAAATGAAGGTTTATATTATTGAGGCAGAAAAAAATCCAAACCTACATGGCCCTTTGTAAAAAAGTGTTTGCCACCCAGTTAAAACATAACTGTGGTTTATCACACCTGAGTTCAATTTCTCTATCCACACCCAGGCCTGATTAGTGCCACACCTGTTCTCAATCAAGAAGTCACTTAAATAGGACCTGTCTGACAAAGAGAAGTAGACCCAAAGGGTCATGTAGGTGTTGAAGACAAGACTCTGTCAAATACTGTCTTGGTTACATATGATAATACTTTATTACAGACAGCATTTTACAAGCAAGTTGCTTGGGGGACGCCTTGTCCAATTCTGGCTATCCTCCGTTACAGCACAGTTACTTCGTCTTATATAGGGTGTTTTTCAGCATGTAGAAAACACACAACAAACGTTCAGATACCTCAATACTCAAAAGCTAGACATCATGCCAAGATCCAAGGAAATTCAGATACAAATGAGAAAGAAAGTAATTGAGATCTATTAGTCTGGAAAAGGTTATGAAGCCATTTCTAAGGTTTTGGGATTTCAGTTAACCACAGTGAGAGCCAGTCTCCACAAACAGCGAAAACGTGGAACAGTGGTGAACCTTCCCAGGAGTGGCCCGCTGACCAAAATTACCCCAAGAGCACAGAGACTCATCCAAGAGGTCACAAAAGACCCCACAACAACATCCAAAGAACTGCAGGCCTCACTTGCCTCAGTTAAGGTCAGCGTTCTTGATGCCACTATAAGAAAAAGACTGGGCAAGAATGGCCTGCATGGCAGAGTGCCAAGACATAAACCAGTGCTAAGCAAAATAAACATTAAGGTTCGACTCAGTTTTGCCAGAAAACATCTTAATGATCCCCAAGACTTTTGGGAAAGTACTCTGTGGACTGACAAGACAAAAGTTGAACTTTTTGGAAGGCGTGTGTCCCATTACATCTGGCGTTAAAGTATCACCAGAAAAAGCACACACCAGCAAGCCAACCTCTGAATGGCTGAAGAAAACCAAGGGAAGACTTTGGAGTGGCCTAGTCAAACTCCTGACCTAAATCCTATTGAGATGCTGTTTTTTGTCCCTTAATAATAAAAACCTTGATTTGAAAACTGCATTTTGTATTTGCTTGTGTTGTCTTGAAATAATTTTTAAATTTGTTTGATGATCTAAAACCTTTAAGAAAACCTGCAAAAAAATAAAAAAATCATGAAGGGGGCAAACACTTTTTCACATCGCTGTACTTAAATTTACATAAAGCTGGGTAAACAAAGTATGCCTTCAGTTACACTTACCATATTAATATTTCATGAATTATATATGTGTATATGTGTGTGTGTGTGTGTGTGTGTGTGTGTGTGTGTGTGTGTGTGTGTGTGTGTGTGTTTGTGTGTGTGTGTGTGTGTGTGTGTGCGTGTGTGTATAAGTGTAACTGAATGCATACTTTGTTTACCTAGCTTTATGTTTGAATTGCTGTAGGTAAGCTTTAACATCCTGACACCTGTCAGACCATATTTGTCCCTCTCACTACATGTGACATAGCACACAGGACATTTGTTCACACGTCAATATCGATGTCAAACACGAACCTCACCGATTTGGTCTGTGACCCTTAGACAATGGATGCTTTCCATGTGTCCTGCATCGCCGGTCTGGTGCTTGATGAGGATGGGACAGGAGTAGACTCAGAAGACTTCTTCCATACTCTAAAGGACAGCACTGTACTCATGGTCTTGGAGAAAGGACAGAAGTGGACAGCTCACCAGGTATGTGACTTGTGACATGGGAAACTGAGCTAAACTCGACGACACTTCCAGGAAAAGCCTTTGGAAACTGAACTCACTCGGAACATTTGGAACACATTCGTTACTGATGAATGTTTTTTTGATTGACAGCATGTCAAAACAAACCTCACAATGCCATTCTGAGTCCATTATTTCATATGAGACAGCAAATAGAAGAATTACAAAGTTTTACAAAGTCACCAGCTGAGGTGTTCCCCTAAGTTTTTCATAGCCTGCAATGATGGATTTCAGGAGCCGAAAGTCAGAGTAATTATTTTGAGAATTCACTGTGGTATGTCGCACTACTGAAAAATAGCAGAGCCACAGGCCCGACGGCAACAAAGGCTCGCTCCGCCGAGTTCATTTCCTCTGCACTAGTCTGGCCAGCACTCTTTAATAAGAGCAGCATTTAACCAGCACACTGAAGCTCCTCGCCTTTGAATGGTGTTTGTCCAAAGTAGGTAATTTACATACGCGCTTAATTATGTCTGTAATGATTTGCAGGTACCTGAATACCATTAACCTTTGTGTTTATTTGGTTTCTCCCCTTTTTAAACTGGGATTGTCATATTTGCATATGTCATTTCCTCCACTCTCTCTTGTTTGTCATCCGCCACCGCCCATCACTTTGAATGCATTAATCTGTGTCCAAGTGCAGATTAAATTAATTTTTGGGACAGAGAGGCTGGTTGAGTGGAGAGTAGGAAGAGAATGGTGAAGGACATATTTGACCCTATTTCTTATGTACATCCATCACATTTTGGCAGTTGGCAAAGCCCAGTAAGGTAGACACACATACAGACTCAAACACATGCCAACTTGAATTTCCAGTGATGGAGTTTTTACTCCACAATGAGCCGATGACACTTTTCAGATGTGGTATACATTAGTAAGCATGTTAAAAAATATGATGATATTCAATCCCTGTCCTAGAAGAACAGGACTGTCTTCGTTAGTTCAGAATTTATCTGAAATAATAATGTAAAATGCACACTCGTTTTTCTTCATGTCTTCACAGATAAGTCCACCCGTGAGTCAAGTTGGAGAGCGAAAGACAAAGCACAGGAAGGACCTGGCCAAACTGACTCTTGACTTTTACAAGAACCATCCTAAAGAATTCATTGGCTGCCTGAATGTCCAGATGACCCTCTATGGCATGTACTCCATGTCATACGATCTGCAGTGCTACCACGCTAAGAGGATGCTGAGGTGAGCAGAGCTTGTTGACCCACTTCTCTATCGTTCAAACTTCAAAGTCAATGCTGCGATGCTGAGTCTGACTTGCAGTTGATGTTTTGTGATGAATTTTGAAGCAAATCAATAAACACTGAACTGTGTATTGAACACATTCATATTTCAAGCAATGTTACCTAACACTGTGGATATGTGAGGCATGTAAAAAATGCCCTTTAATATTTTACAGCTATCTAAGGGCTGAAGGGCTACAAAGCATGACCTGATGCTTATGACATTCTCAATATTTCCTCTAAATGAATACACAGCTATATCCATTAATTATGCATGTTTTTGTCTCTCTGTTGGCAGGGAGGCCTTAAGATGGACTCTTTTTAGCATGCAGGCCACTGGTCATATCTTGCTGGGCACCTCCTGCTATATGCAGCATCTAATTGATGAAGACGAAAAAGCTGAGGCACAACTGGCTGCATGCGAGCACATGAACAAACCATTACAGGCTATCCAATGGAAAAAGACGCCAGCCAACCACAGAGACTAGAGACTTGAATGTGGACAGGCCCATTGGATAATGACCTGACTCTATTTTTGCCAAAAAGCTTTGTACTGTTATTGTACCTATGTTACTGAGCATAGGGGCAGGCTCATTTGTGGTATGCAAAATAACCTGGACTTCACTGTATTTTATGTAGCACGCAGTCTAAGTATACATTTTGATGCAGCTTATGATGTTGTATTTTGCTGTAGTCCAGCACAATGGAGCTAAAACGAAACAGCAACCATTGTTTTATGAGTAAGAGAAATTACAGAAGGCCTATAAGTATAGGAATTATTCTAGATGTGTTTTAGTTGCTGTCCTGCTATGTTTCAGATCTGGATTTTACAGTTCTAGATGTAAGCCCCTCACCATACTGGATCCTGTTGGCTGCCATATGTATGTCAGAGCACGCTCTGCCAAAAGTTAAATTCTGCTGAACCTTTAAAAGAGACAACAAAGTGCCATTTTTTATCATTCCATTAAGTTTAATGTAAACGTCTTGGGCTGGGGGGTAGACTAAATCAGTCATACCCCAAACTGTTTGACATTTTGTTAATATACAACAATGCACATTTTATTTACCTACACTTGATATTTTTAGTATATAGTACATATATGTGTTTATTTGTTTGTTTGTTGGTTTGTTTAGAAAATGTGTCTGTGTAATAGTGGAGCTGTTCATATTTATTCACATTTCTGAATGCTAAGAATGTCTGCTCTTTCAGTTTTTATATTGTTTATTGTGCCTGTTCTTCTTCCAAGTATTTGGATTAAACATCACGTTTTCATGCTTCTGGGGATGTTCCTTGACTTTCAGGTCTCAATATGGTTGTGTATGTATGAGCCTTGATCTTTTTGCAAAGTGCATGAGCGTTTGTGTGTGTATGTTGCATGTACCCTGCAGCTGTAAGCCGAGAGCTAGGAGAGGGATGACATGCTTGTCTGACTGGCCTGGGCTGTAATTGGCCTCCGGACGGGTGCTTTCCCACATCCCACACCAGCCGGTAATTGCCTGTGAGGAAAGGAGAGAGCGAGAGAGAGAGAGAGCGAGAGAGAGAGAGAGAGAGAGAAGACATGAGAGTATTAGAAGTCTGTGTTGAGGGAAGAAGGGGGTGAAAAACAGAGATTAACGAAAGGGGAGAAATACAGAGAAAGAGAGACAGACCGAAAAAGCAGAAAGGCACAGCTGGAGGGGGGTAAAGTGGAGGGGACGGAAATGATCCCTTTCACAGAGAGGAGAGTGGATGACGCATTTGGATCCTGCACCTACCACTCCACACCACTCAGTGCCCTTTCCAAATCATGCTGTTTCACTCACACACATCGCTCCCACTGCAGCCTCACCGCCAACTGGCATCTTTGTTAGCGACTACCCTTTAAAAAAAGCACTGACGAACTGATGATTAGCCAACATGAGAGTATAACACCTTAAATTAGAACATGAAGCGTTGTTTTAATCAGGTTTCCTCACACCTCAGCAAGTAGTGTTATGACTCAAATTAAAAGTAGGCTTACGAGTAAAAGGCTAGACACAAATTCCCAGCGTGCTAGATCCCACAGTGTTGTAACATCAGGCTATTAGCTATTCCTGACAGCAGTGCAGTCATCACCTTAGCTATCTCAATGCTTCTGGTGGTACAAAACAATAGCAATCAAAACCACAACCAACCAACACTTGACTTCAGTAGACAACAGCACCCCTCACTATGATCTCTAAGTTCGAAAACTGTGATGTGCAAAACTTTAATCGTCTTATGCTTTTATTAAGAATATTGCCACTGCAAGCATTATAAGGGTTTATAGACAATTTATGTCTTTCCTTTGACTCTAAGCATTGAGCATTGTAAGCATCAAATTCAAAGGCCACTAATGTCAATGTTTTTAAATTTGTTTTTGGATCTGGATGGGTAGAAAAGAACTCTACTCTGTTGGGGACAGGACCTGAAAATTATATTTCCCATTAGCTATATTGTTTTAACACAGTTGGAGCATTAGTTAAAACTTAAAGCAGACTGTCTAATGATAACACTCACAGGCAACAAATCAAATTACACTATCTTACACTGAATGCTATATTTACCAACAGGGGCAGAAGTTATTGATGTTCAATATTTTTACTGTGATAAACTCCTTACAGTGGCCACTGGTTTCACTGGTGACTCATTATCATTCAGACTTTCAACTCTGTTTCACACTGCCACTCCAACAATTATCATTTTTGCCTATTCCATATTGCAAAAAAAATCTTATACTTGTTTTTGTGCTTGTCCTGCTATGGGATGAGTTCTCCCTTTTGAGTCTTGGTTACCTTTCAAAGATTTTCCTTACTAAACTTGCCCTTGACCAGCTCTTTGAAGGCTTTCACAAAGATTCTCTGTAAAGCTGCTTTGTGACAATATCTGTTGTAAAATTCACTATATAAATGAAAAAGTCCACCCATGCCAATCTGTGGCCACACTCTGGGAGATACTTTAAAATAGACAGCCCTTCAAAAAAGGAACTGTCCAGTTTGCTGAAATATATCACTTATCATTCTGAACATACACACAGATAAATATATCTTCAGGAGAAAACAGTTCCTAACTTTAAATGTACCTCACTTAGTCCAATCACTTTGGGCCATTTCTTTTGGCTGTTCATCATGAAACTTAAAGTAAAAGGCCGTTTCAGTATATGCACTAAACTCTGGTTTCTATGTGTAAATCAAGTCACGTACTAAATGCAGTTGTGTCTTTAGTTCAGGCAATCACTCTACAGTTTCTCTACAGCAGGGGGGTCTCTGGAGCTCTAACACCCTGCAGAGTTCCAACAAAACATGTGCACCTGAATCAGGTAATCACAGCCTCAGAATCATCTGAATGTCACAGCCAGGTGTTTCAGAGTGCAGTGAAATGAGGGCGGTCCCTGATCTGTAACGCTGGGCAGAATAGCAGTTACTGGAAATGAGCTGTACAATAAAACATTATTACTTTTTAACATTGTTTGAATAAAATCCAATTTCAATGTTTCATTCAAAATTTCATTTCGCTATAGTAAAAGTAGAAGAATGTACCGCACACACCACAAATGAACATTCTCACACTTACACATGTCTCCCATAAGGATTAACTATTCCTAAAGAGACAGGGCAGACAGATGACTTTTGCCACTGCAGCGTGAAAGTGATCCTTCACAAAGCTTTTAACTAATTAGTTATTGATGTAAAGGACGGAGAAACACGGTCACTTACTTCATTGATCTTCCTTTCGGGCTCAAAAGAGGCAGCTTGTCCATTCTTTATCACACAGTCACCAAAGACGACTACATATAATTATTTTGCTCTCTCGTTTTCAATGGTGTCTGTTTTAGCTCTTTTTAGCTACTGATGTGCCTCAATCCAGTTATCTATCCTGATGTTGCATATCAATGATTAACTTTAATCACCATTTCTAATTATGTGGAGGCCTTAGCTCACAACCTACTTGGGTCCCTAAATAACAACCCTATGTGACATCCCATCTGGGGACCCTGAATGATCCTTTTTGGGGACCTTAAGTGACATCCTACTTGGGGACCTGAAGCAACATCTTATATTTAGGGACCCTAAGTGACATTATATTGAGGACTGTAAGCAACATTCTACTAGGGGATCATAAGCAATAACCTTTTCAGGCACCCTAGGTGACATTTTACCTGGCAACCTTAGGTGACCCCCTACCTACCCCTACCTGACACTAAGTGATATCTCTCCAGACGATGTCAAGTCAATGATTAACACTAATGGGAGATTCTAGCTATTTGGGGCCCCTAGGTGTCATTCTACTTGAACTCATCACACAGAGACACCTCACAGTAAGATATGCGCTGTTGTGAACATCTCCATGTCACATCCACAGGCATGCAGACGTGCATTATAGATTTTTATTATGCATGTGTGCACTGTCTACATTGTGTGTTAACTGTCAAGGCAGGCATATAGCAATCTGTCTCATATAGCAAAAAGGATCTTGATTTTAACCACTGTTAAACATAAAAACTAATATTTAAATAATCATAAGATAAAGTTTTAATATTCTTTCTCATGTTTTTCATGACCTCAGATATTTATTGTTCATATTTCAGAGGTTACAGGTTTGCAGCCATAGCTTGTATATCCACGCGTGGATGGAGCTGGTGACAATCAATAGGTTGTATCTGCATTAACTATGCAGTGATGTGTTCATCCACTGAGGTTGCATCAGTATTGTGGCAGGCAGTGCACAGCAGGCTTAGTGAAGTGATTGTCAACTAAGTTTTTCTGCACCCCTAGGCCAGACCGAACATCCTCGTTATATCATTTGTTTACATTAGGTTCACTTTCTGATTTTTTGGGGTCCCTAAGCGACAACCTAATTGGGGACCCAAAATGACATCTTATTCGGTAACCTGAGGTGACATCCTACTTGGGGGGCCTTTATGACATCCCACATTGGGGACCCTTACTTATTCTATGTGGAGACATTAGGTGACATTATACTTGAGGGCTCAGGTAAGACCCTAAGCAACATTGTACTTGAAAGCCTGAAGTGACATCCTCCTTGGGGATCCTAATCAACAACCAGCGTCTTACTCATGTCTCAATGTCTGCCAATTCAGGAACCCTAAACAACATACTACTTGGGGTCACTGAGCAAGAACTTTATCCGGGACCCTAACTGACATCCTACTGGACAACACTAGATGAGAACCTTTTTGTAGACACTCATCAAGTAGCACTTGGAGACCCTAACATCTTATTCCTCAAGGGTAGTGCATATACTACCTGCAGCAGGAAGCAGCCCTGCTAACGTTGACATATGTGCGGATGCAGTTACTGGCAAACATTGTGGGACATACAGTAACATAAGGCCCTCATTACTCCATTTTCTTTGATCATAATAACGCATAGTTTTCTTTACACCCTCTCTCTCTCTCTCTCTCTCTCTCTCGCTACCTCTATTTTAACATACACACATAATTGATCATACATGCATCCAAACACACATATGCATCCACATATGTACATATACATCTTGCTGGAATGTGTATTGCAGCCCTGTAGGACTCCTCACTGCTCTGCGTAATGCTCTTTGAGACATTCAGTTAGCACTGCTCCTGAGAAGCGAGCAGCAGTAAATGAAATGTGGCGGACAGATTGCTATCCAATTCCATCCAGTCCAGACGTGTTCCTCTGCACTTTGATTAATAGCATTGCACATAGCCATAATATAACATGTCGTTTAACAACACTTATTGCCTTAGAGGCAGACATTAACCCTAACGCTCAAGACCAGCCAAGACTATGGATTTTGTTATTAAAGAGTATTTTAATTAGACTAAGATCGGTGTATAACTAAATATAGCTCTGTTTAAGAATAGTAGATAATCTCACTCATAATCAAAAGAATAGTTGTACAAGTAGCTGTCACTCCATGACAGTCTGGAACAACACCATTGCAGCCTTGAGCGAAGTTGACATGGTGTTAAAGGCAGTTGTCATAGTGGTCTGCGTGCATGCAGTCCTGTGTTGTGCTGCTGTCTGCCAGTGGTGCTGGCACAAACAGGATGACTCATGAACGGCATCACTGCTCACTGAATGTCCACAATCGTAGCTGTTGGGTCAGTGGGGTAAAGGGATAATGCCCATCCCTGCTTACATCACATGGTCATCCAAGCATAACCCTGGAATCATTCGCGTGTCTCATGATGTCAAACCTACCCACCAAATTTCATTCCTGTCGTTGCTTCTTCTGGGTTAACTCTTTTTGCACCTGCTCTTTTGACAGTGACTGAATTTTGTCCTGCTGTAAAGTACATGCTATAAAGCATGACTAGCTTAAGTAACCATCTAAAGTGGCAGTACCGTGTAAATGTTAAGATGTCTGCCTGTCCCATCCTCAGATGTAGCTCTGGTTCATTCAGTTAATGCCTCTTTTTCCAGAGGTGGTATAAGTTTTATTTTATCTTTTGACTTTTTTCACTAAAGGACTTATGAATAGGCCTGTTTGTGTAAGATTCAAGTGTTATTTTAGAAGTCAGCATGAATAAGATGTTTACTGAGTTTCCGTACTAGAGAAACACATATGCAAATAAAACCTTTTTAGTTAATGTATATTTAATTTGCTGTCTGCCTGAATACTGAAATGCATAGCATAATATTCTTTTTGCACTGCATCACATCGTACTGTGTAAATTCACACTTTACTTAACTCATGCTGAATCACACTGCATCACAATAGGATGTCATTTTATTGTATCACATTAGCAGTTGCTATTTTTAATGTATCAGATCATTGAGAATGCATCAAAATGTATATCACATCAGCCTCAGTGATGGAGATCCACATCTCTATTCTGTGTGCTGTTTGTGCAAATCCTATGCTATTCAGGGTCTCTCTCACTCTCTCTCACTTTCTTCTCACATTCTCGTGTGCACATGCCCACAGGAATATAGGTGTCACATTCAGGTGTCAAATGTGCACATTCAGCCAACATCAGCAACTTTACAAAGCTGATGAGAAACACGTCCTATGTAAACATTTGTTTTTCATTTCGCACAGCAAATTTCTATTAGAAACCCCAATCTTTACAAAGCAGCAGCAGCTGCTCTAATCACAAACTGCTCTGCTTTACTGCGCATGCCTCGAGGCAATGTGATTGCAGGGCCCTTATTTATTTATATATAAATTTTTTTCTTGGGCCAATTTGCATTAGATCTACTGTAGTGTACGAGATGTAGTGTACTTGACTGTAGTGTACAAGCTGCGACTGGAACGCATCCCTCTTCCCGCACCTGCCGGATGATTCGGAGGGAAACCTCTGACAGCGACACGCGACATTGGGCTACCTAACCGCATAAACCGTTTCCATCAGCCGCTCAGCACCGCAGCGTGTCTTGCAGCGTTCACACATCTTCACCCTTGAGGTGTCTTGGATGACCTTGTGTAGATTGTGGAGTCCCTCCCTCTTTCTATTCCTCCTCATCGTCCCGCCTCCCTCCTCCCTTCTTCCTCCTCCCCATCCTCCTCCTTCTGCTTTCCCCTGTATTGGACGGCCAACGCGAAGTCTGCGTGTCCACCCGCTGGTTCTTTTTTTCCCACCCGTTGTCAGACAAGTCCCGCCCTCTTCCCCAGGATTGGCTCGTAGTAGCGGGCTTTCCCGGCTTGTGTGATTGGATTGGCTAGTAGTATCTTTCCTTCTGCGTTATGATTGGCTGATATTGTAGCACCTCTGTTGGTTTTACTGGCTAGTAGTGATCCAGTCCTATGCTATGATTGGTTTATGGTTCATACTCACAAACCGCGGGCTGCGTGTGAGTGTGGAAGTATTAGCCAATCCCAGTAAAAGTAGCGGCTCCAAGCCAACCGTGGCGCATAAGGCGGGACATGACGGAAAACGGGTGGGTTTTAACAATAATGCATTTTTTTCCCACCAGTGCTGGCGAACACCGCTACTCTCACCGCAGTGCATGTGGTTTGAAGTCCTAATAGAGAGATCTGCAGGTTGCCGCTCAGCCGCGCACACACGCGCGCAGGACGTGGACATTTTGTCATTATTCTAACCTTGTCATTAGGCTTCTATAATGACACGCTACAAACTTGCAGTGCAGCCCATGCTGATGCGTTTTTCAGTATGTTACATTTAAGAAGACGCCTGTCGTTGCTGGGGCTCTCGCCACACAGAGACACCTGTCCGGGCATGTAGCGGTAAGTTATGCACAGTTGTAAACGGCTCCGTGTCACATCCACGGGCTAGACATTGTATATGACAGTGGGCACGCAGGACAGAGCTTAGACATGCATTATAGAGATTTACTGAGCATGCATGTACTGTCTGCGTTGTGTGCAATCGTCAGTGCAATGGTACAGCAAAAAGTGCCTTGATTTTTAGCCTTTGGAAAAAGGGGTTAAAAAATAACATAAAGCTGTTTATGTTCTTCATTGCATCTATTGTTCTTCTGCCAGAGGTTACAGGTTCTCAGCCATGGCTCGTATTTCCAGTTGAGTGCTTGGGGCTGGTGACAATCAATAGGTTGTATCTGCATTAGTTGTGCAGTGATGTGTTCATCCACTGAGGATCTGACAGCACTTGCAGCAGGCTGTGCACAACAGGCTTAGTGCATTGAATGCTGTTCACTGGATGGGAAGTTTTTCTGCACCCTTGGGACAGACTGAACCTCTCAGTTTCGTCATTTGTTATTGTTGTTTGTTATCTGCGAATGGGTGTTTGCTGATGCTGTGATTCGTTTAGTTGTTTAGTGTGTATGCTTTTTTGGAGCCTACACTGCTAGCATAAACTTCCATAAGCCTTAACTTTACATAATCTGGTGCATGCATAGGAGCAAGGGTGCAATTTATTGAAGTGGATTTGAATTGGATTTCTGCGTATTTTGTTGCATGCTAAGTAAATTCATGTTCCTTACAGAAACTAAATAGACTGCTGTTTATTACATGTTAATAACATGTGAAATTTGATGTGGCAAAAGTAGGTTAGGTCCCTGAAGAGATGTGCACAAACACATGGTGTATACATCCGCTATGGTAAACAGCATTTCCATAGCCAGAGGGCTTTGACTTGTGACTACAGGGCCCAGAGGTGCCGCTTCTCAGCCCACAGACTGTGATTTTTTTTCCCCATAATCCTTTGGGACTTTCTTCTCCTGTCCCTCTGTGGAGCGAGCAGGAAAAGGCTTTTTCCCCCTGTAAGCTCAGAATCCTGCACAACACTACTTTGAAAAGTAAACAACTGGAGGATGAGTATCCAAGGCGGAAAAGGCTGGATGGATGTGGTTGGGGAATTGTACTAATTGTACACAAAGTGATGCATACTTTAAATTGACCACCATACTCTACATTATTCTTTAATTTTATTTTTTCTTCTTAAATGCCCAGAGTCTTCCTTTATACATGCACCTCTCTTTATCCATTGCCATTGAAACAAGCTGTTATGGTTTATTGTGAAAGGTGTTGTTGTAGAGAAACATATACAAATAGATTTCTTTACAGTGATGGTTAGGGCCGCACAATATATTGTTATAGAATCATTGCAATGAGCACATGTGTGTTACACACAACACAGTACTTGCAATGTCTAGTCTCTAGTTAGACAAATTAAATGAAACAGGTCATGCTACAGCTTTTTGCTGCTCTACAGGGTTCCTGGACTCTGATTTAAGGCTTCTCAGATACACAGAGATTAGTAGTCATAGTGCTCAAGTTTTGGGTTTGGTGCGCTGAAAATGATTTTAGAGCGTTAAAGTTCCAGAAGCTGGTTCACACTCATAGTGTTAAAAAATTATTTCTCAGATTTGTATTATTATTCTTTTCTAATCATCAAATCATATAAATGTGTTACAGTGAATACTGTTTTTGAATAATGATGTTTAAGTCATCAGATAAAAAATCCTGAATATTTTTTTTTTCATATTGGAATTTATGTTGCAAGGAAAAATGGCAATGTCAGTTTTTTTCCAATATTGCGCTGTCCTAGTGTTGGCAGTGGGAACCAGGAGTCACAACATCTACAACAGCCACAGTCAGGCACCTTCAGAGTTTTATTTGTATTGTCTAAAAGGGGATATAGTTTTATTTTGGTCTTATTTTCCTGTCCAGCACCCTGCATGTAACTCACTGCAAAAACAATGCTATGGCATTAGGCAGTATATCTGTTTAAAACCTCCTTTGAGGGACGTATTAGACTCTTGAAATCTTCATATGTCTGATTCCTGCCATCACCCCTATCAACAAATCTGTTTGAAACACTTCACATAAATACACTCTGATTTTCATTTGTTTACATCTTAGTTATGCAGACATTTAATGAATTTCCCTTTAAGACTGATATATCTTCGCTGTGTAATGAAAAAAATGTATCTACATTTTTGTCAATTTTTACTGCATTATTTGAACACAGCAGCTGCGGTCTACACTGTGAAAATTTCATGAGGAATGAAAAACAGAAGAACTGAAAAAAGTGGTTCTATTGACTTACGTTAAAATCAAATCAGGTTTCAAATTTTCTTGACATTTTGGACAGTAATTATTTGTACTGTACCTCTGCTGGTTGTCCTGTATTGTACCTCATTCGAAAAAGCAATATAAAAACACTCCTTATAACTTCATGTGAATTGATTGGCCTAACCTGAGATACGCAGAGTAAGCAGACATACACAATGTAAACAATTCGTTTTTTTATGATGTCACAACAGCAACTGATTCAAAGCTGCTCTTTTTGCAGCTCAGCTTTCCTGTTTTGACATTATGGACTGAACATGAATGGTACATTTTGAAACCTCCTACACAATCTACACATTACAGCACATAATTCCAAAAATGTCACACATCCTTTAATCACTGATGCTGAATGTTAAAGATTAAAGCATGCCCTGTCATATTTCAGGAGTGCTTCTTTTCCCAGTTGCAGAACCTCCATCAATCCGTTACTGAATTTCTCCATGCATCAATATTCCACACCCTGCCTCCTCTCATCCCTCTGTTGTTTTGCCTTTACCTACCACATACCAGAAAAAGGAAGATCTGTCTTCTTTCCTTGCTTGGTTGTCTGAGGAGTGGATGGTGAGATGAAAGTGGTGTCTCATTTCCCTCTCCTTCACCTGCATAGAGATATCAGAGCGAGAGAAAGAGAGAGAGACAGTAAAGTTCTTGAGACAGTGAGGGCATATCAAACGAGTGCAGGAGAAGAGGGCAAGAGAGGAGAGAGCAAAAGTAACACAGATAGCTCCAAAAGGAAAGGAGTCTGGGAGGAAAGCAGGAGATGAAAAGATAGAAACAGTGGAGGAAAGGCAGAGCGTGACGGGAGGAGGTTAGATAGAAGCGGATGAGGTGAAAAGCGTAATGAGAGAGGAGTAGAGTCCTGATGAAAAGATCGCTTGCATGTGTGCTTTCACTTTGAATGAAAGTTAACCTCTTGACAGACAGAGACATCTATTACCATGAAAACATCACCTCATATCTCTCTCTCTACCCCCCAGCCCCCCCTCTCCCTCCGTTGCCAGGAGATGAATTAGATTAATTGTGTTGTAATTGCCTCCTTCTGTAGATAGGAAACTTCATCATTTCAGCCAAATCTTCGAGTCCAAGTCTCTCTCTCCCTCCTAATCTCTCGGTCTCTCTGTTTACAAGCCGCATGTTTCCGTTTTTAAATTCTACGAGATTTATGTAAAAGCCTGTGGCTGAATTATTAATGTGTGTCCAGAAAATGACCACTCAATATCTGAAGATGCCTTTCTCTTGGTCACCTCGTAGTTCAGTAAAGAACATCTCACTAACTTCTAGATCCATGACTTCTGTCATTCTCTAAACACGACTTAATTGATTATATGGAAGCCATATAGCAGTTTACTTTCTGCATTATCAAATTGCTCTTCTGTAATCCCATATCAAACACTTTCACATGGCGCTTGCAGGTACATATCATGACAGCTCACAAGTGCTTGCGAGAATTGCGGCCGGTGGCTGTAATCTGACATTATCTCTCTAAGCAGCGATGCTGCTCGCTGGAGCTAGTCACATCAGTGGTTGACAATGATGAGAGGTCTCTCCATGTACACAGCAGGTGTCACAAGGCTGGTACTTGTATTGAGCGGCTGTAAAAAATCTTGTCAGTGGGTCAATAATCTGAAAGCATGAGAGCAGACATCAAACCCCTCGTTCTGTTCCTCAGCGTCTAATGGGCTTGCCAAATATATAAATACTCTTTAGAAGCATAATATCATATTAGCTTATGTGTTCACATAAGGAAAGCCTGTAGTTGTAAGGTCAGATTTGGCCTCAGTGAGTTTTGAATGCTTGCTATTATTATTTTGGAATTAGACCAAATAACTTTCATTAGTTATTTGGGGTGGAATGGCTGAGAAACCTGACAAATTTGCGTAGACATGTACAAAGTCCTCCATGTACAAAGCCAAGTTGTGACAGTAGGTAAAATGTAAATTAATACAGAAGGCAGTGGTTGATGTGTAAATCCACTTTGACCTTTGTTTACTCATAAAGGTGGACAAGGACAAGATATTTATTCTTTTATTATCATTCTTTTATTATTATTCGTAATAATATTTGATCAAGGTCATTGTTTTTGTAAAATTATGTCTTTTTTGTAAGCATTATAAATGAACATCCAGGGAAGTCCAAGTATGCTTTTATGTCTTTTATGTGCAAGGATGCGTCTAAATTGGCTTTTTTGCTAAAATGTATCAACAAAAAAAAGTATAGGTGATTCACTCTCTACAGTGCAGAATGTCATTAACAGATTCAGGGAATCCAGAAGGATCTCTGCGTGTAAGGAACAAGGCCAAAAATCACTGGAATGACCATGACCTTAAACCTTTCAGACAGCACTGCAATAAAACCAGCACGCCTCTGTGATGGATATCACCACATGGGCTCAAGAATACTAACCCAACCATAGTTGATTAACACGGTTTTTTGCTGCTTCCACAAAACAGTCTAGTTTCACACTCAACTATGCATAATGGGTCGTATATCAACAACATCCAGAAGCCTTTCTGACTTCTCCTGACTCAAGCTCATCTGAAATGGACTGATGATGTTCAGTGGGCTGCGGTCTGACAAAAGTCAAGTTTTTAGATCATGTATGGAAATAAAGGATGTCATGTTTTCTGGTGGAAAAGTTAATACAGTAAAATACAGCTTGAGCAGAATTTGCTAGCCACTGTTTTAATTGGCATTTCACATAGTACACTTTTTCTGAATTGGGTTTGTACCTCTCAGTCAGTAATGCATTTTAAAAATTACAATTAAGTCCAAAATTGATTTAAAATATCATAAAACTACATCTCCAGCATCAAGGAGCAGATTCTAGAAATCTCTAGGCTTCTTTACAATTATGCATTTTGCACTAAACCACTCTAAAGCATCCGTCTTAACAGTTTAATTTGGAAAAATCTATTTGATACGAAGAGAATTATACCGTTTTAGAATCTGGTTCATTTGTAGATTGAAAATTGTTTCACTCCATGTGCAAATAAAGATGTTTGATACCTGTATATATGTCTTCCCTTCATATTTAACATATTTAACAACACATTGAATTGAGGTGAGAAAAACCGTGTTCATTCAGTTTATTCTGTCTCCAGTCTGACATTGGACTTTCGGATTGTATGGACTTGATCAGTGTGTCTCCAGAACATGATTAGAGTTTAGAACAAAGGAGTGATGAAACTTTGTTTTCATTTTACCATGATCAAAGTTGTTGAGGCATGTAGGCGCTCTGTCATGATTAGCACAGTCTGTGTCAAATGCATTCTCTTTCTTTTGACGAACGCCGCAGTCCTGTCCACAGTTTCCTGCAGATAACGAATGAGTACAGCCAGCATCAGATTTGGTTGACAATCGCTCATTTCCAGTCCAGTGAATTAACTTGACTGCGTGGCCTTTACTGCAGAGGCAGGAAGAGGCGAAAACAGGTATCAACTTTTCCCTGTGCGCATTTAGTCAGGACAGTATTGTGTAATTGGATTTTCTGTTTCTCCACACTGCAGATGAAAAGGTCATGACTATTCCCAGTGTGTGCGTGTGAACTCACACTGGTACTTTCTGAATGTGACTGGAGATGACTGGAAATGGCTGAAGCGTGCCTTTGCTTTTAAGTCCACATATCTGCCGGAGCTGTTATTTCTGTACTAGGGACAAAAGGAGCCAAATGAGATTAGTGAACCTTATCTGTATTGTGGAATTCGCACATTAAAGAGGAAGAGGAAGAAAGAGGAAGAAGAAGAAGCTATTTTAGGTTAATGTTAAGACTGGGGGTGAAAATATAAGCCAGTGTACCCAAAGAGCAGCAGTTATCCCTTGAAAGCAAATTGAGTGTAAGCAACTATCTGCCATGCGTTTGGGTTGAGCCACACAATATGCTTTTTCAGTATGCTCATCCAATCATACTCGTCCTGCTTTGTTGCTGTGAACGCACGTCATACGTGTAATCTATTCACAGCTCTACAAAAAGAACTATACCGCCATCTTGGTGTCACAGCGGTGTGACAGAGTTGGATCCCAATAACCTATTAGCTTGAAATATTGTGTCATAGCACGTTATGCTGCAGGGACAGTGACACTAGAAGACTTGTTGTGGGGGCATTCATCTGTGCGTAACTGAGCTCTGTGCTTGTCGGAGCTAATTACCTGCAGAACAGCGTACAGAATTGTGCTGTTGTGGTTTATAGTGATGTTTCTATCATCTGTTTCGGGCACTCATTTGTGTGTGGTGTTTTATGGTTCACACAATGACAAACTGAGAGACTTATTGAGTTGCGTCAGTCATTAAGGCGGACGCGTTATTAGCAGTGTGATATACTGGACTGCCTGCTCTGTTCAAACACACAGTGTTTTATGGTGTTGGTATTTTCCACCGTAAGGATGCAGAGTGGTGTCGTGTCTTATGGTTGATAGTTTCTCTGCTGTGATGAAATATTGCGCCTGCTCGTCTGTGTGGGCTGCTCTCTCTCTCTTTCTCTCTGTCTTTCTGGAAGAGATTTATGAGTAGGAGGTGTGTGGTGGTGCAGAGGGCAAAGGAGTTCAGCATAACACTATACTTCCATTTTTCCCTCTCTGATTATCCCTCTCTATTATTCTATCCTGTACTTGGCCCTGCTTGTACATCGACATCAACAGTTTAATACAGCCATAAGGCCTCAGGTGATTAAAATGAGAAGAATGAGAAGATGTGTAGAAAGCCATCTTATGGAGTTACCGCTCTCTCAATTCCACCAGTGTTCCAGCTCGTTATCACTGAAGCCAGGCATGACATCCATTTTGTCATATAACAGTACTTACGTCTATCCATTCACGGCTTTTATGCTCAGGAGTAAATCATGAAAACTGGCATCTGTTTCGTGACGCTCTTTTGCACGCATGCATTCAGCCCTAAAGAATTGGATCTTAACTGGCACATGAAGAAAACTTGTTTGTACTCCACAAACTCCTTTTAATGTCGCTAGTAGAGCCCATAACCTTCCCAGAGGCCAAAGACCTCATGTTACCTCATGGTTCCTGTCTAGCCCAAAACTGCTTCGGAGATGTATGCACTTTTCCTTCCATCTGTCTTTTGCTCTGACAGCAAAGTGAACAGGATAGCCATTGAAAACCACAGAGTGTCAGAATGATCAGCTCTTTCAGACAGTGTAAAAAGGCGGAAAGGTCACTCTTTCATGCCATAGAAGGAATCAGAAAATCATAAAAGATCAAAAAGGATGTCATTCGCTCAGCCTTTCCCTGAAGCAAAGGTATGAATAAGGCATATTAGTGAGCATTAAAAATGAGTGGCTGTTCTGTGATAAAAATTGACTGATTTATAGTCTTTGTACAGGACGTATTAGGAATAGACAATGATATCAGAAATTATATCACTCTCAGAAGATGTTTGGATGTTTAGACAAGTATTTGATGAGGTATTTATTGTACTCCACAAGAGCAGAATGTCTCGGCAACCGTGGACTGATGTTCTTAAATGTCAATTTATTTTTTTTACTGCATTTGTTGCTCCACGGAAATTAATGTCATGCTTCTCTGTAGTGCTTATCCAGGGTGATGTAGTCCTAATGTCAACATTTGATAGATGTTTATGTAACAGCTTTGACAGATATGTCAGTGAAAATTCCAGATTCTTCTGGAAGAGATGGGGAATCATCGTGACTTATGCCTAAACTTAGAAGCATCACCCTTAACACAGTAACTACCTTGCTCAGATCAAGAAGGTTCAATTCAAGTCACTTTGTGTTTGGTGCATTTAGCAAAAAAAGTTCTAAGATGAAAACCAAGGCAAATGAGAGGTGTGTCGCTCATCGCTTTTATAAAAACTAGTCTAGCAGCCTAGGCAGGTATGAGGCAGGGGTACATTTACCACAGAAGATCAGATGGTTGTACAGTATGACCCCATGTGTCATTCTTAATTCATTCATCATTTAAACTGCTCATCCTCTTGGGACATGGAGGGGTGCTGGAGCCCATCAAGGGCCAAAAAGCAGGAAACACCCTGGACAGGCCACCAGTCCATCACAATGCAGACACACAGACATACACTCATAAATTACCAGGGGTAATTTAGAATCCATAATTCATATTCGTGCTAAATATTTTGTCAGTGGAATTATAACCGTAGCAAAAAAGACCAAAGGCAATACACAAAGCCCACCCCTGGCCTAGCACCAGTTCTGGAGATACAGAGATGGCTGCTATCAACATTTGTCATATGCGAGACGTCTGTCTGTCTGCTCTCGCCCTAGATATTTTTATGTGTTTTTAATTCACATTTAAAAACGGGGAGAGCTCTAGCCATGAACAGGTCACCAAAGATAGGGACTGCCCCCTGAAAATGGGGATGTCTGCTCACCCTAATCATTAATGCAAACCCATCTTTAATGCAATGCCATTCTTCAGCAGCTTCAAGGAGCATCAGCTTCAACAAATCTTCAAAGGATGGGGTTTTCATTCTACGTAAGTCTTTTGGAAAGAACTGGATTACTACACGGTGTAAATGCAATAATGTTTAAAGGAAGTCGGCAAATCAACATGGTGTAAACATATTAGAGAACCAGCTGAGAAGTCGCAGTCTCTTTGGGGGTTTGTAAAACCTATGACGTCTCAATAAGTGCATTTTCTTCTTTCTTATTAAGAGTTAACTCCCTATTGAAAAAAATGCTAGTCTAGGCTGGTTGACTAGCATGTTGGTTGATTGGCTGTGTTGGTTTATCCAGAGCTAAGTGCTGGGGAATCTGGTCACCCAGCATGACCATGCTGGTTGACTGGTATACCAGCATCCAAAACACAATATATACTGATCATGCTGGTGATAGAAAAAATAAAAAAACATGTTGGTTTGGCTGGTGATCAGCCATGCTAACCTATGCTAGTTTTTCTAGCATGACCCTTATTTGCAACAGCTCCATACACCCAATTTACATTTTGTTTGTTATAGTAGAAAATGATTGTGAAATCTAATGATGGTGAAAAATGATTGCAGTCAGTTTAAATAATTGCAGTCATCACAGATAATTGTGATTAGGTGATTATGTAATAATGTGATAGGCCTAGGTAGGGGGTTTTGTTTGTACAATGCAATGCTTGCAGCTAATAATGAGACTAAACTAAAATTCTCCACCAAACACTCGATACTCGACTCTCAACACTCGCACCCTAGAGATTCATGACTCATTTCACAGGAAGCAACTTGTGAACCACTCTGGCTTTTGGTAAATGACACACTAGCTAAAGGACTCTTGACTGTACTCTGATACAACACAAAGCGCTAGGAGAAAAAGCTTTAACTGTAAAATTCAAAGTAAATTTTTCCATTGAAAATGAATATGGTTTCATATTGCATATTGCTGTCCCGTTTGAGTGACAGATGGTGAAATTAACTTTACACAACGTGCAACAGAAAACAACCAAATATACCACATTTAAAAACTGTGATAGGGACATTCAAGCGTTCACTGATTGAATCCAAGAGTGTCATAGAACTTCTGACGTGCCTGTTTTAAGGTAAATAAGCCTGATCGATTCTGTTGGCAGCTATGACAGGAGTTATGATTAGCCTCCTGCAGTGAAACCATTGTTCTGGAAGTGGGAAGAAGTGATTAAAGCAGATTACCTGCAGCCTTAGACCCACCAGAGAGCCACCTACCCCCTCGCCAGGGGACTTCATTAGGAAGTGTGTGTTAGCTGTGACTGCACCTGGGCCTCACACACCGCACTTCAACAAGCTTATCAACAACCTTGCAATCTGCACAGCACACGGCCTGCAAATCCCGGCTTCTGCTGAAGCTCTACTGATGGGAACATGGGAATTTGTCGCTGACAAAGTATTTAGAAATGTTGAATGTGATATGCATGCTGGATATTAAGCAGGCCTATACTCCTTCTCATTAAAGAGGCTTAAACTGCTTGGACAAGATAGACAGAAGAAACGTACAAAAGTACCTCAAGATCCATGATATATAGCCAGCACTGGTCACAGTAGCTCTGGGTTAGATGTTGTTTAGACTGGTATACTGGGGTTGGCGTCACACAATGTTATTGCTGTTGTTTTTTTTTTTGTTGTTGTTTGTTTCAGCAGTATTAATAGATGCCTCTCACAGTGGAAAGATGGACAACAAGAACTGTGGATGTTTTCCAGATCTGAAGCTTGATTTTCTCTCTCTCTCTCTCTCTCTCTCTCTCTCTCTCTCGATGAAGAACTGCATAGTTGTTAGGAGTCTCTATGACCCCAGTTTTGGAAACTCTTGGCTTTCTCTTTCCTTATTTAAGTGACCGTCAGTACACAGCCAATTGCAGAGCAGTTGAGAAAAAATTAAAACGCATAAGCACTAAAAATGGTATTTTATGGAAATCTAATGAGGCTGTGTACGCTACTGTATGGTGTCATTTTAGGAGAAACACAACAAATAAACAATCTAGAGTACCAGTGTATATATGTAATATATTATTAAGTATTTCATTAACTTTATTAATGTAAATGTAAATATCATCAAATACAGTGATGCTGGGCTACATTTAATAAATTAGAGTTTGTAGTCTTTACGTTTAAGAATTGATTCAAAATGGGAAGATTTCCTTTCTTTCTTAACAGTTAAACAGATCCCAGTCTATCTCTGTTACATCTTTAAACCTCTCCTATTTTTAGGGCAGATGTAAAAAAACAGTGTATAGGCAAACAAATAAATCCATATTCCCTCTCTAAATAGCAGATGTATGCAACACTGTGTTTTAGTTAGTTCAGTAATTTAGAGTACTGCACTTGCTCTGCTGGTGTATTTTAGCATTCAGTATCCCACGGAAAGCAAAAAATGCACCCTTTTTAATCAATGCCTAGAATTAAAGCACCAATAAACTAGGTAAAACTGACTGAGGCAAGATCTTGTCATGTTTTACAAATAACACTATATAGGTCTCTTTATCCATGTCTACCCATCAACTCAGCACAATTATTCATCTCATGCTGGGTGTCCTAAATCCTAAGGTCAGTGCTTGGCCTTTGACTCGCCAGGGGGTCAAATGCAGGTTACACTGGATTGTCTCCCAGACACAGATACTTCCTCCAGATCTTTAAGTCAATCAGAAAATCAATGGCTGTTTTTTACCTAACCTCTCATCTTCAAGGACAGTGTAGAATAAAACTCCAGAGAATTTCCACTCAGATCAATTACACGTTGGGTAGGAAACAAAGCTTGAGAGCACCTGGGTAACTCCAAGATGCTTCCCTTTGTGAATCCTCACTTGTGCTAACACACAATTTACATTATGCCTTCTTTAATATCCATGATAATCTATTACATAACCAAGGGCCGTTTCCTCAGCCAGTGTCGTTCACAGGAACGTGTCAAACCTGTATCTTTTTTAATCGTGTACCATGATGGACGGCTTGATTGTGAGTTTGACCTCCCCACTGGACCTGACAATAAGGCCGCTTTATCAGAACAGCACTGTGCGAACGGGTGGCCTTTGGGAGCTTTCTCTTCAGTGTGAGAAAACCACCACTGCGTTCCCCCCTCTCCCCTGGAGTGGCATGTTTACCTCTGAAATGAGATTGCTGTCCCATCATCTCTCTCTATCTCTCTCTCTCCTTCTCTCTCGCTCTCTCCCTTGCTCCTGCTTTCTCTCGCCGTGTCCTGACTTTGGTGGAATTAGTAATTCAATTTCGGGCATCACCTCAGGACAGTGCAAAAGGCATCAATAACACATGTCAACACTGGACACGTCGGATTTGTGCTTTGTCAGGGGCTGCAATAAAAGAGGAGGCAGAAAACTGAACGCTGAGCCCGTTTGATTGTCAGTTATTGTTTCTGTGTGTCCTCGTCTCGGACACAGCAAACATCAGGCAGTCTGCACACGCTCCGAGCCAGCTGGAAATCTCCACTACAGGCTGAGGTGGGTGGGGGGGTGGCAATGGGGTAGTGAGAGGGAGAGGGGGACAGAAGGAGAAAAATAAAGAAGCAGACTGCAACACTCAGCAAGCCGTTTTTGCTCACTGCTCTTCTCCATATACAACTCCCTCGTATTCATGCTTCACTACCTTCCGTATGTGGTCTGACTCTCCTCCTCTGTCCTGGTGTAGCTATCTGGAGAAAGGCAAATCCAGGATATGCACAGGATCTTTATTCATCCCTGTCCTGAGGGGAACACAGTTAAACATCACTTTTTAAATCTCTTTAGCTGTCTGATGATGCATTTGTAATATAATACCCACAATAATAGCATAACACGTATACCAATCGGCCGCATCTGGCCTCCCATTAAGATCGCCCCTAGCCCTGTTGCTATGGCAACAATAATAGGAGTGAATAGTCAGGCTATCAGTCTGACAAAATGTTTGTTTGGTGCATGCATGCAATAAATATGTACAAAATCTTGGTCTGGTGATGGGCCAAGTGACGATGCTACACTGTAACTGCCTTTTTTGATTGCAGTTCCTTCGATTTTGCCAGCTTCCATAAAACAGCAGTGGAGATCAAACCAGCAGTAGAGCTGTAATCAGGGCTTTTACCTTATTGACCAGCTCCTTGGGACTGGGGCGCATTTTACTCTGACCCTTTTACAGACCACATCCTATATACTAAAATGACTCGGATACTCGTGAGTTGGATTTGTGAGTAAAACCATTCTTATTGAAGCTCTGTAAGTTCTTTCTTCCTGGCTCGTTAGCCTTATTCAACACTAGCTCATACTTACTGTTAACTAGCCTGAGTGCCAAGCCACCGAAGCAATCATTTAATCAGATGATGTAAGAGGATATATAAATGTTGCTTCTTCAACACAATAATTAATGCCATAATCAATCCAGAACTTGCTGAGAGTGCCTCTCCCTAATGATGGTAAGTGGTGCTTCATATTTGATTGCTCAGTATATTTTGGTTCGATTCGCAGCCATAATCGTGTCAAGCACACACTAAAAGGTATTCAAATATAAAATACGTACAGTGAAAGCACTTTAAAATGTATGCTGAAGTTATATATTTAACTTCAACCACCATTTGCAGTTTTGGAAAAATACAGAACCAAGACAATAAAAAGTGTGGCTATCCAAGCACTCTTGCTAATAAATCATTAATTATAAAAAGCATTTCTGTTTCCATATTAGTTTCAGGTAAACCTGTTTGGACCTGTGATATGTACATAGTGTATGGCAATTTTTAAGACACAGGTTTTTTCCAAATAATTTGGATTTCATTACTACTGGCCCATTACTGGATCTGGAACCATTTCTACTGGCCCATTTGCCTTATATTTTCACACAGTGTAAAGAGAGAATAAGACTAGCATATAAAAAAGACAAAAAAAACAACAATTACAGAAATCATGTTTTGTGCCCAGAAATGTCCGAAGTGCAACTAATGAGTTGCTCCATGCCAACTTACCCAGGGCCTGTGTGCTCATGAACTGCAATTCACATTTTAAAAAAGTCCAGCAAAAACTTTTTTATTTTTTATTCCACCATGCAACATATTAAAGGTTTGTTCTCTCAGGTTTTAAATTGTATCCTGACTTACAGAATGATTAAACCACACTGAATCATCAATTGGGTGTAAACACTAAAAATAATATTTCGCTTTAACTTAACTGGTTTTATGTTCAATTCCCAAAATGGGTTTATTTAGTGCCCCCACACAGCCCAGGGACTCTGCTTGAACTTTGTGAGGTTACCGGGACAACTGATTTTTTAAGGAAGGCTATGTAGTGTCCTGCTATTCCCTCCTGCAGACATGGACACGTGGTAGGCATGGCTTTGCAGAGCACTCTTCATCACTCAGAGAGACATTTATTCTGTTGTTGATTGGGTCATTAGTAGTGCCACTGTGTTGCTTATGCTATTTTGCGTTGGGCTGTTATACCTGATTTTGCAGGTTCTGCTTGTTATTGTAATTTTTAACCTTGTATAATGTAGCGAAATGTGTTTTCCTTTGATATTCTTTAGCAGCTGGAATGTACAAAAATCTTTTTGATGGCTAGCAGGACCGATAGGCTTTGGTAGGCTTCTGTAAGAGATTCTAAATAAATGCCTCAGCATATTACCTCTCAAGAGAGAATAACAACTTTAAAGAGCATTAGAAAAGGAATTTCTGGAGTTGAGTGTTTCCTAGTTACAGTTCTAGGATGTTTTGATTCTGCTTCTTAGTCAAATGTTATTGTTATTTTGTGTGTACTAATCAGGCACATTCTTATTTAGGATCATTTTAGTTTAGTCATTGTAAACTCATTGTGTAGCTTCAACTAGTTAATTAAAAAATGATTAGTGTACAGGTTTGATAGACATGTAGGTATGCTCCTGTACTGTAAGGTGATATGATTATAGAACGTAAAACTATTTTGAAAACTGACTGGAATATTACATTTAAAATATTTTTTAGCCAGTTAATTTAGAATTTAGTCTATTTAGAAACTTGAAAATAACATTTTGTGTGGTTGCATGCGTCAAAATTATATTTACAACACTGTAGTACACTGAGTAAACACTGAGTAAACTTTAATAAATCATAACTAAATACTAAAAAAAACTTTCAATTCTTTTCCTGGTTGTATGAATTAAATCAGTGAAATTCGTGGTATGACTGGACAAGGGCTAGGTGAATTGCTCTTGAATAACCCAAATGTCAGATGCTTTGCAACCATGACTCTATAGCCAGTCAGGATTTGGTAGGACAGACAGTGATGATGCTGATCTTGCGTGGCAGGTTCTGCGGCGGCATATTTTCTCCATAGACTGCAACATCTGCTGCTCAATATGCTATAGGTGTGTGGCAGGTTTGATGGCAGGGCGCCATGTATTTCCTGGGGATTGGCAGGGGGTGAGGGAAGCGATGAGGGAAAGTGCCAGTACAACACTGAGATAAAGAAGAAAGACATGTTTTCCACTGAAAAATATGTATGGCCATATGCTCTTTAAAATTGGTGATTGCAGTTATTTAGCGCCAACTGGAAGGCAGCAAGTCTGATGACGGCATTGTTGTATTGTAAGGCAGTACATGTACAAACTAGCATCAGCACAAAACCTCCTTTTGACAGTCAAGGCAAAACCCGGAGAGAATAGACTGTTAGTGAGAAAATTACATCCTGACACCAGCAGTCATTCTTTACAGAGAAATGGAGCAAAAATGCTAATCATACATCTCAGTCCACAGAATTACAATTAGGGTTTTTTCCTTCTGATGCATTTCCTTTTCCCAGCTAATGGAACTGTTCAAGACCGTGGTTAATTCTACTTAGCTTCTTGTTATCTGCATTTGAGTGTGTTTTTGAGGTTTATCTGTTGTTTTCACTAAATCTCAGTGTGCTTTCTTCTCTCTAGGATTCCCTCAGTCAACCCCCCTGTTGTTGGCTGTATGGTGCTGAGGGCATGAGTTCCCATCATGCTGTGGACCGGTGGCCATGGTCCTGCCTAAGGGGCATTGGGAACTGTCGAAGTGCGTGAGGTCAGCACCAACACAAAAATTGTCATGGGAACAGAGAGTTACACGCAGCAGCTGGAGACCAGTGATGGGGCTGGGACACTGGCCAGTATCACTGGCCTGGAGGGGCAAATGGGAGCAAGCGCTGCCACAGGGTGGTACATGCCCTATCCAGTCAGCTTCCAGGTGTCACTTACCAGTTTCCTCTTACTGGAGCTGGTTTTGGGCTTCAGTAGTAACTTGACTGTGCTTGTGCTTTACTGCTCCCAGTCCAACCTGGTTGATTCAGTCAGCAACATGGTCACGGTTAACCTGCACGTCCTGGACATTGTTGTGTGCGTGTTGTGTCTCCCACTAACCGTAGTTATTGTGCTGCTACCAACAAGTCGCAACCTGGCGCTCATCTGCTGCTTCCATGAAGCCTGTGTCACGTTCACCAGCATCTCTACAGCCATTAATGTTCTGGTCATCAGCCTGGACCGCTATGACATCTCGGTGCGACCTGCTAACCGGTTCCTCACTCCTCGTTGGGCAGCACTTCTGTTGGCTGCTGTATGGGCTGTGTCTCTTGCTGTTTTCTTCATCCCCTTCATTGAGGTAGACTTCTTCTCCTCAGAGCCAGACAATGGGCTGGCCGACAGTTCCTTAAACCTAGCTTGGCGTAACCGGACACTGCTGTGTATGGGAGGACAGGGCTACCACACGGGCCTCGGGATGTACTACCACATCCTTCTACAGGTACCCATCTTCTTTGCCACCTTGGTGGTCATGCTCTTCACCTACTCAAGAATCCTTCGGGCACTGAACATTCGCATCGGTTCGCACATGAGGAGAAGCCAGCGAAGGAGTGGACCGACCTGTAGAGGGCGCCGCAAGAAACGGAAGAAAAAGGGGAGTTCTGCAGATGTTGAAGGAGGAGTGCAACCAACAAACCAGACCAAGAATCTGACGCACCCGCCACTCATCTCCTCTCCAACTCCGACTCCAACAGCCACCTCACCTCCTCCAATGTCCTCCACTCCACTGGTCGGTGCCAGCACTGCCACGGCACCAGCTCCGGCAGTAGGAGTTCAAGCTTCGGTTTCAGCCATCATTGCTCTTCGCAGAGCCGTGAGGCGACACAGGGACCGACGGGAACGCCAGCGTCGCGTCTTCAGAATGTCCCTCATCATTATCTGCAGTTTCGTGGGCTGTTGGGCACCCATTTCTGTGGCGAATATCCTCATTCTTGCATTGGGCCCCAGTGACGGTCTGGTTCGAGCACGGCTTTGGTTCTTGGCCATGGCATATGGCACCACCATATCGCATCCGCTTCTTTATGCCTTCACGCGACAGAAGCTTCGTCGCGCACTCAGGGCCAAAGTGAAGAAACGGGTGGTGTCCCTGTTGCAAGTGGACCCTTCTCCAGGTGGAACTGTCATCCACAACTCCTGGGTAGAGCCACGACAGGGTCGTAAGCTTCGTTTAGAGGGAAGCGATGCCACAGATAGGTGTCTAACAGAACCACTATGAAATAAAGCAACAGGCTTTTTGGTTTATCTGTTTATCCAATGAAACAGCACCCCTGGGAAAGACATGGTGTTGCAGCTTTGTTATGCAGAGTTTGAAACGTGCTGTCCAACTTCAAAGCCACATAGGAAAATGATGGACCAGGTCAATGGACTCATTCTATGAGCAATGGTCAGTGAAATAAAATTTGTATGCTCAAATAGCTATTTGCTGATTGACAATGATGACAATGATTGTTTATTTGCCATTTTATGTACTTTATTTTATTGTGGAAATGACAAAGAAAAGCAGGCGTATTACAAGGAGTTCTATTTTAAAGTCGTTTCATTTGTAGTATAGGCCTACATTTTTGGGCAATCCAGGACCTGTTTATTTTCTGTACTTATGTTATACACTAAATGTAATTGTGCAATATAAGATGTGTATATTGTGTATAATGTGCATAGTGTGCATAAATCAAAGAAATGTAAGACAGTCAGTAATAAGCTAATCTGCAATACCGCAACTTGAAGTCAAAGGGGGAATAGCACAGGTGTGCCAATTAAGCAGCTCATTTGTTTGTTAACTAGCACTCTTGTTAGAGATAAGACACAGAAGCCACCTCTGGGCCTCCTTAGCAACTGCTGTTTAGGAAATTTTACTACCACCAGCAAACTATGGATCATGAGGAGAAGGCTGATGCAAAAGCTCAAGCACGCCGTTAGATTCGCCCCTGGCCTCCTCCTCATACACCTACACATTTGTACACACTGAGTTAGACACGGACGTTAAATGCTCAGTAGCCCAGCAGCACAGTGTACAGACGTACTACAAGATTTTGTTTACATAATGGTAAACTTGCTCTTCGAGAGCGCTCACCAAAGCGCTCACGTCCTATGACAGCCTACAGTGAAATAAATGAATGCAGTAATTACAATTCATCATCTGGATGCATGTGAAAGCATCCTCTGAAGCAAGGGCAAATGTACAAGCTAACATTTATCTTCTACAAAGCCTCCAGTTCTTTAAAACCAGGACCATGCCTTAAGTCTCCTCACAAGGGTTACCATGGTGTTGAATGTGATTTTTGTGTTTTACTGAATGGAAGTGTTTCTAATGAGTTGCATCATCTACCACGGTTCAGTTCTGTAAGGAAAGTGTCCAAAAGTTACATTTTAATGGAACCCATACTTGTTATGGTTATGATGCATTTCCTTATTTCATTTTTTGGTCGATTTAGCGAGGCTTCAATGCGACAGTGTCTGACGAGTGATTTTTGGTCTACGCTGGCTTCTTAGCTTCTCATCGGCACGTAAGTATGTAGAGCCAGTTTCAACCAGTGTGCATTTCTGAGTGTGGGTGTACATTCTTAAAAGAGAGCGAGCCCAGTATGAGTGTGGTGCATTGACATAGATTCAGGTTCAAGTGCATAGTATATGCTAATCAATGTACAGACATTTACATTAATGTTTTATAGAACCTGAGTAGTATGTGCTAAGTGTGTGATGGCAGTATAATGTTTACGGTGTCCACATCAGACTGAGGCAGGTCCACAAATGAGCAGGAGCTTGAGGCATTTAAAACTCCTCTGTACTTCACATGCCCAGAGCATAAACAGAGTATCAAACAAACGATTCTTTGATTGGACTCTCAGTCAATATAATCTATGGGTAAATATGCTGTCAATGAATCCTAAGTCTGTTTTAATGTGACGTTCTATGTATATAAGATGTTAAAACTATATTAGGATCCTTTGCTCTTGTTGACATTACGAGGATAACTAGTCAACTACTTCCACAAGCATTATGATAAAAAAGCTATCCAGCTATGAAGTAAGTAAAAAATCCCAATGAGGCGTCTGCACCCCTCCCCACTTTGATTACACATAGGCATCTTCCTTAGGGGTCCATGTGAATATGTGGTGTTGGGGGGATAGGGGATATTTTTCATTGTTAAGTATCACTGTAGGTATTTATCACGAGTTTCTTTCTGAAACACTGTTAGTATTGGGTCTGACACATATCCTTTGACCATGCACTGCATGTTCTATACTGTTGTAATTATTGTATAATACTGTCATTGTGCTGTTT
This sequence comes from Prochilodus magdalenae, assembly GCA_024036415.1. Classification (NCBI taxonomy): domain Eukaryota; kingdom Metazoa; phylum Chordata; class Actinopteri; order Characiformes; family Prochilodontidae; genus Prochilodus; species Prochilodus magdalenae. The sequence goes on from JAMWET010000981.1 coordinate 136,025, forward strand.
CATGTAAAGTATGTCTCTATTAATAAACTGGACAGTTTCAGGTTTGTTGGGAAATGATTCATTATGATCTAAAAGGGTTTGAGGGATTATTATCAGTGCATCGTAGCTTTGCTGTGTTATTAAGGACGCTAAGTCCACAGGAAGAGAACATGCATACTCCTCACTTACCTTTAGCATCTGTACATTTGCTGTTGTGGGATCTATAGCCTATGTTTACAGTATATGACAGCAGTGTGTAGGCTGTAGCTCCAGGGAGATATATAACTTAGGAGACACACATGCGCACACGCATGCACACAAATCTCCTGTAATGGCAGAGGCCTATATGCCCACACATATCCCAGGGGCATAATGTGAAAGCACCATTGTTGAATTAAGTCATAGTTTCAATGTACTCCTACTGGGTTATGGCCCTGAGTAATACTGAACTCCAAGGAGTTATGCTGCATCCTGTCGGCCATTACACATTATAGAGCAAGGGGCCTATACAGGGACTTTGCAGATATACAGTCAGACCCACCACCCAGCCCACTGAAGGGGTATTCAGGAGATTTTTTAAATGTGTGAATAATGTAGGTTTTGACATGTAAACAAAGGTCAGGGTTAGGAGACTATTTTGCATCAGAACACCCTGGACATACCCCTCCAACATGAACGGATTAAAATACATTTAAAGCCAGAACCTTATCACAGAACTATCATACAACATCAGGCAGCGGTTATTTAACCATGTAACCATGTACTAACTTCCTGAAGCTTTCAGAGGAAATAAACTCAAAGACATCTGATTCCCATCACCATCACTGTGAACAATACAGTACCAGTACTGAGCATTTCGCATTTTTTGAATAACTGCTGACATGTTGACCATGTAATCATACAGGCATTCTGAACGATTGGTGGAATTGCTCTTTGAAGTCCACATTAAATGTTGAGTCAGCCACTAGGGCAAAAAGAGTGAATAGAAAAAAGAGGTTAAAGCTGAGCAAGTAAATATAATAATGTAATATGTTACTCATAACGCACAATGAGATCCCAGCCTTGCTCATTTTCTCAAGAAAAGTCCGGTTAGGCTACCGCACATTGTTAAATACGTGCAGCAGTGTGAGGGCCTGTAGACCTAGTCTCGTTATATCATGTCGCCCTCTTGTGGTCCAAATGAGAACCGTTACTGCCGCCGAGTGCACAGATCATTTAACGGTTTGCGGATTTTCTTTCTTTGCTATTTAACGTGAAAATTAAAAACAAAGCATGTAAAGGAATAAAAAAGAACTAAACGCACATCCAGTGTAGCAGTATCATGTCTATATCAAGCGCACTCGTGGGGGTGGTCTACATGCCGAAATAGCTCAGTTGGGAGAGCGTTAGACTGAAGATCTAAAGGTCCCTGGTTCGATCCCGGGTTTCGGCAGAAGGGTGGTCACTCGTTTTGACACTGTGGCGTTTTCTAGGCAATTCTGTTTTATTGTCTAATAATGACATGTATCGGACTACGAACCTAATTTCAGCGAACCCGCAGCCTACACATGATATTGGTAACACGTCGACCAACATTGAAAATGGCCACAAGCAGCCAAACGCGTACAGATACGTTAATGAAGGCCTATACTGTGGAGCGTCCTCCGGTACATTTACCGTCCCACGTTCTTTGTCTCAGTCCTTAGCAAGTGTTTTTTTTTTTCACTTTACTCGAATTGCTGTTTCACTAAGTAATGAAATACACCACTGGGTGGCGCAAGTTTTTAACAAAGCAGGGAGAAATTAATCGAGAAAAGAGTCATGCTTTCTAAGCTACAGAAAAAGGGGAAAACATCAGAAAGGGAAGAAGTGAAAAGGCTGAAACAAGCTGTCCAGGTTTAACTATACAAACTGTTAACACAGATAACTGTGGGCCACTGTGTGGTGTAATGCACTGAGCTTCCTGTAGGCGGAGCTCCGTCAAAGAAATGAAAAGTCAGTAAATCCCTGGACCCCACTGTGATCACTGGGATGATCAGATCAGCTACGACTGAAAAAAAAAAAATAACCACGGGCATAAGTAACATAATGTGCTGTTAAATCCCCAAAAGGGGAAATAGGACAAGTTGACTTCAAAAACCTATATGTAATTTCTCACATTATGTCAGGTCAAGCTGATTTCTGTGTCATTCAATTTTAATGGCTGTTAATCACAGAATAATAACTTGATGTTGGTGTTGAATTAGCAAAGCTGTTTATTTACAACGTTAATTAACATAATAAAACACTTTCTGTTAAATGAAAAACTATTAAACTTCTCCCGTTATAAATATATAACTATTAGAAATCTTGTGACAGTCCCGTCAAACCCTGGGATAAACAGCAAAGCTGTGGGCATTTGGGAAACAGTGCTTATGGACGCAATAGTGTGCGACGCGATCACGTGATACACTACGGGCGTGTTGATTGGCTCTTTCCTGAAACTTATTTTACTTACTCTGAGAAACTGACCCCCACCACGGCTTCTTTGTGAGTAGTTAAGGTTGATGCAGAAATACGACGCTGTGTATTTGCTAGTTGTGGTGCTCAGGGCGCTCGCTAACACTATTAAAGTTTACATGGGCTGAGCGAGAACAGTTAAACCTGCCCGACGTTTCCTCCTCCACAATGAAGCGTAATGAACTGCCACTTCATGTAGTCGGACACTTCAGACACACAGGGTCATTCAACGTTCACATGTTTTTTACTTTTGTGCAAAGTCAAACTAGTCTTTCGCTAGTGCTAGAGGGGCATTCAGACATTCCAGCTACTTTCCTATTGGTCATGCTAAATGAAGTTTTTTCTCTGGACTCTGTTGAATGTGCAGGCGGAAATTCGATAACCCCACTATTCACGGCCGGACGTGACGACACAGTGACCGCTTTAGTTGCAATTCCTTTGTTAAACACTCCACTAAGGTTATCTACATTTTTGGGGCAGACATTCATTTCGAGCAAAATGAAAGTTTCCCATTGTAAAGCCAGGTCTAGATACCTTTAGCTTTATTGCACATTTAACATTTTAACTCATTGTCTCTTTTTATTCTTTGTTAATTAATTTAACTTCATCAAATGTAGGCTCCTTTAATTTCTTTCTTTCGCCAGTTGTCTCAGTTTGCAGCTCTCAGTGGAGTCCAAATTAGGACCCCATTGCCAAGCTGCCCTTCTCAGTGGGAAAGAGGAATGTGCCTTCACTTTGCTGCTATCACAAACATGTTCTATAGCGTGTATGTTTTATCCCATGCATAAATACCAATATTGCCATGTAGATGCCACAAGCAAACACTTCTGCACTTTAAGTTTTATTTGGCATGAAAATACGTCTAATGCACAATATCAGCACATGGAAATTAAATCTGAATGAAATTAAATAAAATAGAAACTGGCTTTGGAACATTTTTCTAATAGGCAAAACCAGGGTAGATCTAATGTTCCTTATTAGACTTAATGTTCGATCATGCCAGTAATTATTAAAATGGCGCACCTACTCAGAATCAGAGACTTTCTTACATAACCCTGAAGGAACTGCGCCGTCATTGTGATGATGGGCAAAGAGTTTCTTTTGTAATGTAGGGATGAATTCAAATATGCCTTTACATTTGCTGACTAAATAATTTTATGGTAGAGATTAAATCGAAACATCAAGTTACCATTATTACAGCTAATAAATGAGACAACAAGCTATCATGTCACTTAAGAGTATAGTTATGTATAATAAAGCATAAAGCCTGTATTACAGGGATGTCCAGTTTTGGCCCTAAAGCCTGCTAGGGTTTGGTGATTACCTGCTCAAACACACCTGATTTAGCTCAGCAGCAAAACTGCGCTGGACTCTGGAACACCTCTGCGGTAGTAGCTGTTGTAACTGTTGTACATTAATGTAATGGTCTGTTTGGAAACTTGCAGTCCTACCAGGAAACCTTACAGGTGGCCTAACACACAGTTGCAAACAGTTGTTTGTATTAAACACAATTAAGTCATAAGACTGAATCCAAGTTTTCAATAAGGGAGTGTGCCAAAGGTCATAGACTCTGTTAGCGGTTGGCAGAACGGTGTGTTTGTCTGGCTGTAGAAACCAGGTAGAAACAGAGATGTTGTTGATCAGAGGTCAGTCAGGGCCTCCGAAACGGTCAGGGATTTGCGTCATACCCATTCAGTGAGAAGTGAATGGTGGGTCTCTCTTTCTCCTTTACTCTCTCTCTCTCTTTCCCCCAGTATCCCCATCTCCATTGATGTAATCACCTTTGGGTGAATGAGTCTGATGTTTGGAGACAAAGACATGTGGGAGATAGACAGGCTGGGGGTGAAATGTTCGAAGGTGCTGTCCAGAGATTCAAAGAAAACAAATGAATGCTGGAGAGGGCAGATATAGGGGTTTCTGGAGGTGTACGTGTGTCTGAGTATGTCTGTAAATATCAGTGAGTCTAGGCCTTTAGAGATAAAATACTGTTATTTTTTTAAACTCATTTTTGGTAAATATATTTATCATATTTTGTGTATTTAGACGTTGAACGTATTATAATAATGATCATGCTTCATATTTTGGTTGAAGGTTTGGTTCTAAACATTAAAAGGTAAACACCCAACAGAAAATGATCCAATAAGGATTTTTTCTATGGCTTCTATGTAGACACAGCCAGATGAGTTTTCCTATTGCCTAGGACTTTATTTGAACTGAAGTCAGATTAGCCACTAACATACAGTAATTGTTAAAAAGTAGTTGCACCCAGAAGGAAGTCCCAGATTGCAATGTTATTCGGAAGTAAGAAGATTACCAGGAACATTAATAATGATGGTATCAGGCTGCCATGTTGCCGTCTTGGCATGGAGTTGTAGAATTTCCTAATGGTGTCCTGCGAAAATCCATCCCATGCATCTTAAAATACTCCTGCAGATTTTGCTGGGTGGAGGTGGAGTCACATTCTGGACATGTGACGTGACAAGTGTGTGTTCATCTTGGCGCTGACCACGATTCCTCCACACATGGATTCGTTGGTCATCTCCATCAAGGCAAAAGCAGGACATGTCACAGAAGATAACCTGCTGATAACGACAACACCACTGCAGTCTTTGACGACGCTGACATGCTGTTAGGGGCTGTCGTCATAACTGACTGTGCACATGTAGTTCTGCTTTGTGCAGGCGTCTGCCAATGGTGCTGGCACTAACAGGATGACTCATGTAAGGCATTACTGCTTGCTGAATGTCCTCAGTTGTAGCTCTTGGGCCAGTCAGGTAGAGTAAGGCCCATCCTTGCTTACATCACATGTGCAGGCGAGTGTGAAACTTGAATATTCTAAATGAGATATCCTTTTAATCTCCTAGACGTGGTGTCCTGTCTGAAATCAGAGTGATTGATTTCCTGTTGTTTCTGAAATTTTACTCCTGCGAAATAACAGATTTTCTCATTCAAAATACTGTCGTATATTTAGATTAACTCGTGTTGCACAGTCTCACGTTCTGTAAGAAAGGTAGCCTCATTATTTTATACAGCTCTGAAGCATATTATGGACCTCTTTCAGAAGTATATTGGAGTAGAAGGAGAACTCATGCTTATCTCATTCATCACCAGTACCTCTTACAAATGCATGTGTTAATGTTTGCTTACTTTCTAAGCAGGGTTTAGAAGAAAACACTCAGAAATCAGTGATCCTTCATTAATACAATATCGAGATCTTCTTTATTTCTATAATACAACTGTAAGAAAGCTGTGTTTTTTCTGGGAAGGCTTATTTCTTATAGTCATGTGTTATCACAAATGTAAACACATTCTTTGTCCCATTAGTATGTCTGTAAGTGTCAGTGAGCAATCCTCAGGGCCTTCTATGTCTTTAGAGAAGACCTAAAATACTGTTGTTTTTAAATTTTTGGTTAATATATTTATTATCTTTTTTGTATTTAAGCTTTACATGTATAATAATAATTATCATATTACTATGTCAACCAACCAAGATCTGCTTTATTTCTAAGAAACAAACGAAAGAAAAGCATGTTTTCCTCTGGAAAGGCCTATTTCTTACAGTCATGCTTCATGACATGCATGTAAACACATTCCCTGTCCCATCCATCACTACTGATTCTCTGCTTTCACTGTGATGTCAGAACCACAACAACTCTCTCTTTATTAGATGTTTTTATCATGCCTTCCAGGAACCTCGAGGAAATGTGTCAGCATGCAATGGCCAATTCAGTTTGCTAACTCAATGAATTGGTAAGATGAGGCATTGTGCAGGGAACAAAATGGGCTGTTTGGTCAATTCAATTTGTTCTAATCAGTCTATTCCATTGAGCTCACACTGGTGCACTGGTCACATTTGGCTTAGTGTTGAGGGCTTGCATAACAGTGACTGACACAGAGTCCATTAAAGTCCAGAGGAGTAAGCCACAGGGATGAGGGCATGAGGGAGAGGATGAGGTAGCCAGGCAGAGTCAAAATGATAACGGTAACAGGAAAAAAGGGAGAATCAGAGGGATAAGAGGAGGGAATGAAGATGCAGCACTGGTGGCTGGAGCCATCTGGATTGCCATGGTAACAGCATGAATGAAGCTTTCTCCTGAGGGGTCGGGAATGCACAAGTATCAGCACAGCCAGGGTGGAATCTTGTTTCTTGCTGTTGCTTTTTGACATGCTTACATTCCAGACGGCACAGGAGAAGTGTGAGGGCAAGTTTAACCTTTTCTGCCTTCTGCAGCCAAAGCAGAAAAGGTCTAACTTAAGCCAAAGATCACTTAGTAACTGTATAAGTCTCATATTCAGCCTTTTTAATCTGATCTACATACTGTCATGCGAGTAAAATGCTTCAGTTTGATATAGAGTACTGTGCAAATGTCAGAGACTATACCAAAAATATATATTTTTTGTCATTTTTACTGTCAGTAGACCTGATATCGTGAGACATGTGAAGAATTCAGCTTTACGTTCAGCTGGGCATGTGATGTGAGCAAGGATGACTCTTATCACTATACTTGACTGATCCAACAGCCACAATTGCGAACATTCAGCAAACAGTGATGCCCTCCATGAATCATCCAGCACCACTGCCAGACAGCTGCAGGGCGAAGGACTCATCCGTAGACCATTACGATGCCTGCCCTTAACACCATGTCACGATCACCAAAGACTGCAATGCTTTTGTGCCAGACTGTCATTGTCATTGAGTGGCCCACAAGGGGAGCAGGTCATCTTCAATGATGAGTCTCACTTTTGTCTTTGTGAACGAGCAACAAATCCATATGTAAAGGCACAGTGGTCAATACCAAGATTAACGATTTGTTGTCACGTGTCTAGAAAGCCTGGAGTCATGCCACCTCCACCCTTACAGCAAAATCTGCAGGAACTGCAGGAACTGCAGATACTGCAGGAATGAATACTGTAATTTGTTTATCAGGCTCTCCAGTCTAATCTAATCACAGTGTTCCAGTATATGACTTTTCATGGTACTGTTTTTTTCCCATCTGGTATGTTTGATTAAGTGTGAAAGCTATTTGTAAAAGCCCAGGAGTGGCCCAGAGGTCTGGTCCAGTTTTTTGCTTGCTTCCAAAAAACACTGGTACAGTGTGGCACAGGGAGTGGAGTTGCCTGATTTTTAAATTGAGCTTAATTCCTACATTGACTTATATTTATTTAGATCACTGCCCCGTCTGTGTCAGATGGCTAAGAAACTCAGGACGGCTCCTTGTTACAGATGCTCTTGCATGGTGAAATGGCATGTATACTAAAAGTGGTGTTCTTCGCTGGAGTTAAAAGCAGCTTGTTGCAGAAGCTGCCAAAAAATGCTGTAAATGCATCAAACCTAAATCATCACAAGCACTCTGCACGGCAGTACACTTTCACTGTATACAGTATCTCACAAAAGTGAGTACAACCTTCACATTTTTTGTAAATAATTTAATAAATCCTTTCATGGACCAGCACTGAAGATATGACACTTTGATACAATGTAAAGTAGTCAGTGTACAGCTTGTATAACAGTGTGGATTTGCTGTAAATTTACCACCCCATTTACAGTGCTAATAGTGATCATTTTTATATAAATATATACAATATTAAATATTAATAACAATTATATGTTCATTATCAGTATTCAGTTCCTTCTTCTTCTTTATCTTCTTCTTCTTCTTCTTCTTCTTCTTCTTCTTCTTCTTATTATTATTATTATTATTATTATTATTATTATTATTATTGGACGGCACAGAGGCACTGTCTCCTCACAGCAAGCTCTTGTTTCCCAGTTGGTGCATCTGAGGTCCTTTCTGTGTGGAGTTTGCATGTTTTTCCCATGTCTGTGTGGGGTTCCTCCCACAGTCCAAAGAGGTACTGCCAGGTGAATGGGAGACACTAAATGTGTGAGTGAATGTGTATGTCTGTGTGTCTTCCCTGCGATGGACTGGCAGACTGTCCAGGGCGTTTCCTGCCTTCCACCCTGTGAGCGCTGGGTTAGTCCTGGGTGCGGACTTCAGTATTCAGGACAAGTGTAAAAACACCCGTGTCACATGACCTCACCTACCCACCACTGTTTTCATCATTGACAGAGCCCTTCATCCCCATCATCTTTCGCATTCATTCATTTTATTACAAGTAAAAATAAAGGCATAATGCTTTTCATTAGGCCATATTTCCATTATAATGCTGCGTGAGTCAGCACCTAAGTAAATTAGACCAGCTACCACATCACACCCTCCATTCACTCCACTTAGGCACACACCTGTGGATGTGTTTGCCAGTCACACTCAGTGACACGTGCGTAAAAAAAAAACATCCTCTATTAGATGGACATCTTTGATAGTGAACATGAGGCACAGCACCTGCCAAACAGTTTTCTTTCTGCCACTCTTACCAAGCTCCCATCAGCTGTTCAGTGTCCTGAGGAAACACATTAAAGTTAAGTGCATTTGTCAGCTGTATTACTGCAGCTCTGGCTCTCGGGTCAGTGGACCTGCCCATTCCTGCCTTTCTAACAGGACAGCAATAGAATACAGGAAGAAGAGCCACATGTTTAGTGCTGCCTGTTTTTGGCTGATTTAGTCCCTAGTTTTCCTGTTCTTCTGTCTTTGCTTTTTTCAGGCAGAATGCGCAGGAGTTGGTGAAGGGTTTGAGAACAGAATGTGAATGATTTGTCATTGTGTATGGAGTAAAAGGCCAGTTGTGTTGGTGAGAGACAGGGAATAATACACTACCCACGCGTTTGCCCTGACCAGCCGTGCTCTACAGCCCCAAGGGTTGCCTGACACGAAATCTGATATTCTTGTTTTAAGCACTATTCATACAGTCATATTCATGACCTTTTCATTATCGTGCGTCACTGCGCTTCTGAAACACACCACAGCACATATTTGCTGGAGCGGGTAATGTAAACAGCTATTGTCCTGTAGAATGTGTGCATTTGACGAAATGTAGGTCATGTGATTCAGTCCTAAAACCTTTCTTATGTAACAGTGGACTGCACAGATCAAGGCACTTCATCCAAAGAAAAAAATATTGAATTTGAGACATAATGATCTAATGATGATAAATAGATCTAAGATCTATTCCAAATTGTATGTAAGGTCCTCACTTGTGCAGTAAGCCTTCCAATAGTGCTTAGTTTTCTATGAGCCCTTTGATGAGTTGTTTGTCCCATTCTTGTTTTCCAGCCGAGCCCTACTCCTCCCATTGCAAGTGATTAGCTCAACTCAGTGGCTTAATCAGTTAAGTAATTGGATGTGCCAGAGGTGAACTAGATGAACCAAGGCCTTGCAAGTACCCTTTGCCTTGACAGGCTGTATTATGATGTGTAGATGGGAACCTGGTTAGGACACTGCTTAGAAATTCCAAACTGGCCAGAAGCGGGTACAATCTTTTGGCCCAAACCTGGCACCTAAACAGTTTTGTTTTAGAATTTAGAATTTTAGAATACGTCTTTTTAGTTTTAAATATCTTTAAAAAATGGATGGGTGAAAAATATAATTTTCCCAGATTTACTCATACTCCAGATATAGTAAATCATCCAAGAAATGTTTGGTGTACAAATTTTGCTTCTCTGCTGACACTTCTAAAACAACATTGCCAACAAACACTAGTCAATAGTCATGCAAATCTCCAGATCTGATCTCAAAACAACCCAAAAAAAGCACCCAGGTCTTCATTAAGGCCAGGCAGATGGCAGATGATGATGGTACTTAATGATAGAAAGAAACAAAACATCACTGTGTGTATATATATGTGTGTGTGTGTGTGTGTGTTTGTTTGCAAAAAGGCTTTGGGTGCCTTATTAACACAATTTTTGTGTTTCTCAGTAGCTTTAGCCAGTAGCTCATAGCTCCAATTTCAAACCAAAGAAGTTAAATTTGGACACCAAACATGTCTCAGCTGTTCAACTATATTTGGGGAACAGAAAATAAAATAAAAGCCTTTTTGAAAAGCTGCATATCCCCTTTTAATGGGCAGTGATTCACAGTACTGAACAGACCTTTACTCCCAAACTCAATAAATGACAGAGCTTTATTCATGTTCTGATGTTGGAAATGTATTATCTTGCAGATTTTTGGAGTTGATTATGTAGCTTTGGGTAGTCGTGGGCTGGGGGTTAGAAAATTAGCCTTGTGAAGGTCGCAAGTTTGATCTCCTGAACCAACAGGACACAAGTGGTTCCTATGAGCCAGGCACCAAACCCTCAAAAGCTCCCTGGTCACCATGGTTAGGGCTGCCCACCAATTCGGGCAAGTGTGCTCACTGCCCCCTAGTGTCTGCGATCTATAGTATGTGTATATGTATTGCAGCATGGAAGGGTTAAATGTAAAAGACTAATTCCCTTCTATGTGCAGGCACATTTGGCAAAGGGTTCCTAATGCTAATTGTAATTTCTGTATGAGAATGATATAATGTGATCCGATTGGTGCCTGACTATAGATATTTTTGCCACCACTTGACTATTGGCATATGCATTTCACGTGTATCACTGTGTGGATCTGTGGAGATGACCTTGTCTTGCAGCGTTCTTATTACATAGCAGTGCCATTAATTTCATGTTCCGGACATTCAGTATGCATGCCTTCTCCAAGCACTCATGACACGGCTCATTTTGCCTGCCTGTTCATTCTTTTCAGTCTCCTCTTCGCCACATGGTTTCTCAATGGCCTTTGTGAGTGTATAACATCTGGTTATGTGTTTCTGGCAGACCACTTTCCACAACGTGAACACATGCTGCTGCTGTTTTTGTGTGTGAGTTTGTGTGTATGTGTGTGTATATGTGTGGGTGTGTCTATCAGTGTTATGTAAGAATAATCCTCCTCCTACTCCTTAAAGGGGAATTTTTTTTTTTTTTTCAGAGGTGCATGCTGGTGCTGCTTGCTGATTCACACTTTCTGTTGAAAAGCTTGGACAAATATGTCTGGCTTGAGTATTTCAGATTTTAAACATTTGATATAGTACATTATATTATTTATTATAAAAGAATGATCTTACATAAGTTCATAACTTCTGTGTACAACTTTGGTTACAGTTATTGTTGCCAAGATCATTGCTGTGATGTGTGCAAGCGTCCTGTTTCAGAAAGTAAGAATTGTGGTTTCTTTCTAATATTTTTCTTGATATATACATATGTAGAGACCACCATTGTGTATTTTCAGTCAAAACACCCATTAAGTACAAGTTAATAAATGTTCAAAAAAGCATCAAAGCAAAAAGAAAACAGAAAACAAATAGTAACAAAACATAGTTTATTGAACACAGCATGAGCAGCGCTAACAAGGTCAGGAAGGAGGCAGGTCAATTTTAACCGACAGGAATGAAACTTGGTGGGTAGCTCCTCTTCAAGAAGAAAAATGTTCAAGTAGAGCCACCCCTTAAGATCTCTTCACAGCAAGGGTTTCAGAATATCCACCCCCATCCAGGTGCTCTGCAAGTAAGAGTGCGACTTGTGTGCGCTGGAGCCCATGGCCTCGACCAACTACACCACTGATGCCTGATCAAAGTATTACTGTAGGGCCAAGGTAAATGCCACCATACTGCCCCACTGGACTTGTCCTCATGGCCGGTTACCATCGTTGTGTTGCCTTTTTCGCTGTCTATCCTGCCTGCCCTGTCAGACTGCTTCTTCTTCCACAGCTCTCGGCTGGGCTTGGTCCACTCAGGCATTTCACCTTTGTGTAGACAGAAGCACCATTCTCACTTTAAACACCTGAATAAATCTTTAACTGAATCATGATGACTTATTTACAATAAAAGACTCTCCTACCATGAACATGGCACTTCCCAAGGGCCTTCTAACATGACTGATGTGCATGATCGCACCTCCAATAGCATCACTGGTCACTGCAATATAGTGTTTGTAACCAAACATTCCTCAGAAGACAAAATGTACTGTCACCATTTCAGTATTTAGTGTGTCCTGCTTTACCTTTATAAGACCTTCTAGTGTTACAAAGAAGCCTGGAAGGATATTTTTGCAGCATCACACATTCAGTGATGCTGAGGTCTGGAGTCTGGGCTGGCGGGTCCATTGTTCACCGCAAGTAGCCTCTCTGTTTGTTTGCAGACTGTCTTCCTTTGTGCTGGTTTTCTTTTTTCTCTCACAGTGGAGAGTCAGAGAGAAACACTTGAGGATTTATCAGGAAGAGTGGAGCTTGATTTTCTCCTCCTACTCAAAGATGAAAGCATTAGGAACTGTTTATTTAATAATAAGAGTTTTGGTGGTCTACCGGATTTGCCACAATTGTTCAGACCATTTTCTCTGGATCTTTGAGGGGTTTTATGAATGCCACTATTGGAAACTCCTTATTTCTTTGGACATTCTCTATCCTTGGACAAGTGGATTAGCTTATATCCAGTTTTCTCAGAAATATATCCTGGAGAATGAATAGCTTCAAATTAGAAGGGTCTTTTTTGCAGTATGTAGTAATGTAGCAGACAAAGTGAGTCGTAGTAGGCTGTATAGTCTGTACCAGTTCACTATACTGCCACACAGTGCAGCCATTTCTAGCTTGAGTGGACCATTTTTTATGGTGAAACAATGCTGTAAGGCGGGGAATCATTCAGAAGAGCACTCAAAGAGGTTGAGCTCTTCAAGTGCTCTAGGCCATTCAGCAGCTGACTGCTCGTGTGTTCAGCAGCATCATATTTTTAGCCATCAAAAGCAAGTATTGTCAGCTGAGCTATAAATAACACTTTGTACTTTACTTAACATTATATTGCAAAGTTTTGTGGTTTTAACTACTAATGACTGTACATACAGACATTGTTTGCTAAAAATTAGTATTACTGGTGTTTTTAACCACTGCATGACTTAAATTTAAAACCATTATAGGCCAGTAGTCCATTCTTTACCATGAGTCTATTGCATTCCTTTTGAAGTCTGACTACTGCTCGAATATGTGATGCATATCTGAAAAACCCCATTCGTTTGAATTTCAGCACTTTTCATGATAAACATAGTCATGTAGCAGAATCACAGAAGCTCTAATGAACAAACGGAATGCATGTTTAGATGTGATGAATACATTTTCAGATGGTGTAACTCATCCGTCCCAGTGACAATAATCATAGATGAAATGAGACGCTCATATTTCTCTCTCTCACTCTCCCTCTCTCTCCCCCTCCGTCCTTCTCTGTCTCATATATGATGAATGAGTGAGAGTCTGATCGCTGCTTTAAAGGCCATGGCACTGTATCAGTGGAATCACTTGTTAGTGGTGTGTGCTTCATTGCGAGGCTTGTGTTGCTTTTTATATATCCTGCATGAGTCCTGTTAATACTAGATTCTAATTCCAGCACTATCAATCGTGTGCCATGCATTGATCCTTAGGAGATTTTAGGCTCACTTTATTTGGATCGCTCCCAACAGACAATCTGTAGATGCGCAGTTTAGCAACAAACTCTCAGTTGATTCTTAATTGTGTTAAAGTTAGGGTTTAGCGTTAGGTAAGTACTAGGATTAGGCTCAGGACCAGGATGATGGTTAGAGTAATTTTTTAAATAACAATAATAATAATAATAGGTAATTA